>ML120487.1:23439-234984 GCA_003788595.2 Choiromyces venosus 120613-1 | reverse complement strand
TCCATCTTTTTTCTTGACGAAGAGTATGGGTGCTCCTGCTGATGAGGACGATGGCCTTATCCATCGTCTTTCTAGGTTCTTTTCCAGGTATTCTCTGAGTTCTTTAAGTTCTTCTCCTCTCAAGGGGTAGAGTTTCATGAACGGTGGCGGTGCTTCCGTTTCTATCTTGTAGTCTGCCGTTCGGCGCGGTGGTAGTTCTGTTCTTTCTTTTTCTTCAAATATGTCTAAGAAGTTGTGATACTCCTTGGGCACTTTTTGTTTCAAAGTTTCTTTTCCGTTTTTCCCTTTTTTTTGCAATGCTAATTCGGTGCTGATTGTTGTAGCCGCTAGTGTGAGTTTTGCATCATCCCATTTCAGGATTCCGGTAATTTCTCCTTTTCTGTGCATTCTACCGAATGCCTGTGCCGAGATGAAGGCTATTGACTGCTTTTTCTTGTCCTGAGTGTCTGTACTGCCAAATCCTTGTTCTACTCTTTCCGTGTATTGAAGTTCTCGTACTTCCTTAAAGGGGGTTGAGACTATTTTTTCGATAATTATTTGGGCAATTCTATCCCCTTTGTGGACCTCGTAATCCACCTCTGACAGGTTTGCCAGTAGGACCTGAATTTCTCCTGTATAGTCCGCATCTATGACTCCAGCATTAATGGTGAGGCCGTTTTTGCTTGCCAAACCACTTCTGGGTGCGATGCGGGCATAGGTGTTCTCCGGAAGTCCCATTGAGATTCCTGTTCCGATGAGCTTTTGTCCCCTTGCTGGGATGATGGCTCTTTCTATGCTGAACAGGTCACTTCCTGCAGCTTTTTGCGAACCTTTCATGGGTATTTTCGCATCTTTTCTCAGCCTTTTGACCGTAACTTCATAGTTTGGTCCTTCCTTGGTGCTGATCTTTAAACTCCGGCTTTCCAGATTTTCCCGAATTGCTTCCTTCTCTGGTACTGCGTATACCGTTGGGGAGGCATCAAGGCATACTGCCTTACACCTATCACTATCGAAGGTGATTTCTTCCTTACACCAATTGATTCTTGGGTTGTGGGTTTTCAACCATGTCATTCCAAGGATGACTTCGTGTTTGACAAGGTTTGCCACTAGGAAAGTTACTTTCTCTTTGTGGCTTCCGATGTCCATAGGGATTTCTGTGACATGGGTGATGGGTCCGGCATCCGATACCGTTCCATCTACCATGTATATATCTCTTGGTTTTTCGATTTTCGTCAAGGGTAATTGATGATTTATAGCGAAGTTGCGGTCTATAAAATCTTCAGTTGCCCCTGAGTCGATCATTGCGTTTGTCAATATCTGTTGTTGTCGGTTGTGGAGTTGTACTTTGACCATGATGTGGTCCGATTCGAGGTTTTTTGTTTCTTTGTTGGTTAATGTGGCATTGAGGTATGTGGTTTTGATGTTTTTTGTCTTGTCGTCCTCTGGTCCATCTTTTCCGGAGGACGTCGCTATCCTTTTGATGGGTTTTATTCGGTTGTCCCCAGGACCATCTATTCTTGGGGACTTTCTTCGTTTAAAGTCTCCTTTTCCTCCTTTTCCACGTCTAGTTCTCGAATCTTCGGTCCCTTGATATTGGCCTTCTTGACTCTACAGTCTCTTGCCATGTGTCCCTTTCTTCCACACTGATAGCATAGTCCTTCTTTCATGCGTTTTCGATATTCTTCCTGGGGTAGTCTTTGGTACCTCCTTCGATTTGTAGCATCCAGGTCCATGGGATCACCTTGCGGAATTTCCTTGGGCGTTGTCTTGAAAGTTCCGTCTTGGTTTCTTGGGTTGCCATATGTCTCTGTCTTAACCCTTTTTGCCTGTCGCAGATGTTTGAGTGTGGCTAGTCGAATTTCCTTCTCCATAGCCCACACTGCCAATTCGGGTGCTGCCGTGATCGTTTTATCGTAGTGATCAAATTCTTCTTGCAGTTTCGGGTTCATTCCTGCATATAACCATTCTCCTGCTGTCGTGTCGTCCAAGTCTGCTTCTGTCAGGGCCAGTTGGAACTTGTTCCAGTATTCTGTCATAGTCTGGTTTCCTTGGTTCATATTTTTGAGTTGTATTCTTGCAGCTCCCCTTGGGTCAATTTCCCCAAACTGGTTTCTAATTGCTTCTTTGAATTCCTCCCAGTCGTTCCAAGGTGCAGTTCGTATTTCTTCCGTATAGGGTGTGAGCCATGAACTTACCTCTTTTCGTAGCAAGCTGGATACATAGACGATCTTTTCTTCATTGTGTCCTTCTGCCCATCCTACTGCGTGAAAGTAGATTTGCAGTTCCGCTAGCCAGTTCCTGAGTTCTTTTCTATCACCTGTGTAGGTGCTTGGTGGTTTAACCTTTGGTTTCAGAACGTTCATGGCTTGCAGTATCTGTGCCAGTTGTCCAAGTGGTTCTTCATTTCCTGGTGGTGGATTTGCAGCCTGTCCCGCTGCTTGTCCTTGGCCCGACATTCTTTCTGTTCCTTCTTCTTCTTCGCTTGAAGATTCGTAAGGTGGTGATCTGTCTTCTGGTGTAACTGGACTTGGTGTTCTCCCTCTTTCCAAGGCTGTTCTTGCAAGTTCTTGTGCAACCTCTGGGAGCTCTAAGGATTGGTCCTCGTATTCGAAATCCGTGTTGTCGTTGGGTGTTGCTTGGGAGACGCAACCAAATGTTACGATCCGCTATATGATCTCTCCTATTTTTTATCTTGCAACAGGCAACGAGCCTATCGTTAGCTTTGTTGTTAAGGATAATACTTATCTATCTCTTATTGTATTCTCTTTCCTTCGAGAATTCTTAATAATTATTATCTTACACTATGTCTTAGATATTGACCGTTGCCAATACTAAGTCCTTATAGTGCTAACAAGTATTAGTTCTGTCTCTTCTTCGTGAATGTTGGTCTTTGTAGTAAAGAGCGTAAAGGTGTTTTATTGATAACTTTATAAGATAGGAAATAACTTAGGTGGTTGCGTGAAGAACTAACTATCAGGTCCTACCGACCTCCTTATATAGTTCTTCCAGCAACCCGCTTACAAATCAAATGAGTCGCAACTGTGACTCATGCATTCGCATAACATATAACCTCATGACCATATTTGGTCATGCGCGAAAGTCCCATGACCTTAAGGGGGTCATGTGCAAATCCTCATGACTTGTATAAACGAAGTCATGCCTCTTAATCCTCATGACTCATAGGCGCACCTATGAGTCAATGCTCAACATACCAATCAAATTCAAACATAAACAACTATGACTCACAACTGTGAGTCATGTGAAACCCTATGACTCGTACCTGAATCATAGTGTAAAAACATATCATCGTATGACTCAACTGAGTCATGTGAAAAACCTTTAACAAATAAAATACTATGACATACAACTGTATGTCATGTGAAACCATTACAAACCATGCCGGGTTTGTAATAGTACCACTATATTGCACCTAGTGCATCCTGGTTTGTGTGGCATACTCGCTTGCATTCTGAGTTGGGAAGCTACACTCAGTTGCGCCTAGTGCATCCTGAGTTCTGCAGGGATGCTTGCTTGACTCCTGAGTTTGGATTGGACACTCGGTTGCATCCTGAGTTTAGAAGCTCCACTCAGTTGCACCTAATATATCCTGAGATCTGAAGGGATGCTCCATTACCTCCTGAGTTTGGATTGGATACTCGGTTGCATCCTGAGTTCTGCAGGGATGCTCACTTGCCTCCTGAGTTTGGATTGGACATAAGGTTGCAGTCAGTCACATATTAGCCACTACATCTGTGATTGCTTGGGATGAGATTCGTTGCTTTAAATAATGAGCTGATTGTCGATGGCTTGATTGTCTGTTGTCGGATTGGATGAGTTGTGTTTCAAGATTCTGATTTATAAACTGGCCACAACCAGCTACGGGTTGCAGTCTTCTACAGCTTCTTCATGGTAATGCTGTATGGCTGAACCACTACAACATGCAGTAGAAGTTGGAGGAGGTGACTGGAGCTTGTGGGGTATGACAGATTACAACAATCTTATGATTATCACAGTAATCAATAAACTGCTTAGTGCAGTCTGGGAGCCAAAGTCATCCAGAAGTAGTAGTCGGTAGACACCAACCTTTGTCGCTGTTGTGAAAGAATTTGAAAATGGGCAAGCCACATCATCGACAATTCATCGTTGCTATAACCAGTCTCTGATGTTCCAATAAGATAATCATCAGGTATACTTGTTGTTGTATACCATGGTTCTTGGTGGATTACCCCTGGAATAATAACCAGGGGTGGCAGAACAGCTCCATCGCCACTGATTGTTTCACAAACTGAAACAAGCTCCCGGTTTGTAGAACTTCCTAGGTATGACTGTCATGAAGGATCTCTGGTAATAATCCACTGATCGCGCCCAACCCCAATTCTGAAACCGGTTTCATCAAAATTATAGCGATCACATTCTTGAATGCTATATCTTTCACAAATAGCCTGGTATCTTTCAAACCAGTCTTGAATCTCCGCTGGCTGATGCGCATTCTTTCGGTCAACATCAAGGGTATGTTGCTTGCGAATTGAGTACTCCGGATGTCGGAGTCAGAAATCGCTGTGCCCAACGGTCACCAACCACTGGTGCTGGAAGTGGACCACTATGAGCATATTGAAGCACTGCATTTGCACAACCTGAAACCATAGGAAGACGGGCACTGGTTCCTACTGCATCAAGGCGGTCTAGATATTGACAGACAGCGAACTCTTGGTCTTCTAAAAGCTTTCGGTTTGTTGCTTCTCTATCTTGCTTTGATGAAACTCCTTGCCATCTTGCACAAAGTCGGGAGCACTGGGATTTCGTATTTTACAGGCAAGAGCAGCAAGGTTTGGTTTTTCGGATTCCAATCCCTCTAATGATGCAAGTGCTGCCTGGATTCGGATCTCGATATCCTTATATGGTTCAACCCGCTGACTGGGAAGTGTAAAGGGGGGTGTCGCTGGCATATTTGTAGTAGTATAGGTAGTATTGTAGATGAAAAAAGGAGGCTCCTGTTGAGCGTAGAGGAGTGCTGAGTTAACTGATATCTTGAGGAATACGTCGGAAAGATATGCCTGTGAGTCCTTGGCTGCAAGTTCTGGAACTCATGGGAACTGTTTTTAATATCTCAGTAGATCTGTATTAGATTGTTCGCAATATTTAGGCTAGAATTGAGCATCTAATTTTCTGCTGATATAGTTTGATTCAAGTTCGATGGTAAGGTTTCATTGAGCTACAGAGTTCAATTGAGCTACCGTGCTGTATTGAAGTGCAGAATTTATTCTTGGAAGTGCAGATGTTACATGGTTGGACTGCTTAAGCGTTTAGTGATCACATAAGGTTCAATATGGCCTTTAACGTTATAGACTATCTATTATGCATGTTCTTATCACAATATGAACTCCTGGGGGTGGTGTTCTGTATGTATGCTCGAATATGCGAGTACTAATCCCCTATACATGATTCCACTAATGGAATACTCGGTGTGTTCGCATCTAGAAAGTTTGTGACTAGAGACCTGTGAAAGTTGTGTGTCTCCTGTTATATTTTAATTAAGGTGTAAGGTTGGATTGAGCAATAAAGCTATATTTTATAAATATTATTTTGCTATGCTAAGCCATAGTGTCAAGCCACAACTAGTTCTGCTAAGTCAACGAGAAAGTCTTGTGTTGAGCCACAAGTCAGGTTGATCTGTCAAGTCATGTTGAGCAGGTTGCGAGCAAGCGAGCAGCCGGGGGTTGTGGCGACTAGCCACAACCTCGGCACGAGTAAGTCTTTATTGGGCAATTTATATTGCTACTGTAATTTCGCAACAAGTAATTGCGCATCACTACATTTTGAACAAACTGCCGACCGAGTGATAGTTCATGAAACTTGCGCTACAATACTCGAGTACAGCCCACTCCATTCTGCTGCTATCTTTTACCCCCATTTTGAACTACGATGTTTTGATCCTTGATTCCTGAACAAAGTATCCAACTCCGCGTAGCGATAACTATCCATGATAATTGAAAAATAGGTTATAGGTCTAAGTTGGTGAAGCTTCATCTCCGTCTCTGCTTCTAGGGGACTTGGAGTAAGGCATTGATCTGAATCTATCCCGAGGGAGAGGTTCAGGAAGCGGGTTACCAGCATCGCGGTTACTGGAGTATTGATCTATCGCACCTTAAGCCTTTGAGGTATACTAACTATTGTATCTGAATATTGCTGACTATTTTTTTTTTTTGTTAAATCTTTGGTTTTATTCGTAACTACAGGAAAAACCGGGCATGCACCCTAAGGTATGGCCTAGAAAACCTAACTAAAACAAAAGAAACTTCAACCCCCTAAATAAAACAAATACCGATAAAAATCAATAACGTCCATCACAAGCCTTAAGGGCGAAAAAACTTAATCAGGAACCCAAATTGGAACCCCTTGTAAAAGGAAATCCTCCGAGCTTCACAGGAAAATTCACTAAATTCTTAGAAATAAACAAAGAAAACTTCTTATGAATATTGCTGACTACCCGCCTCTTATTAATAACTTCAACCGACTAGATATCTCCAACGAAAATTACTGCGATTTTTCAGTAACCTTCAAACTTGCTTTTTTATTAATTCCTCACACAGGAATTGCCCCGAGAAGTCCTGTGAGTCAAGGAGATATTTCCGATGATTCACAACTGCGAATGGTGACCGAAATCTCTGCTTAAATTAGAATCCCGTGTAGCGCAACTAAGCTTACAGTTAAGATAATACTTCCCCAATCCGCATATCTATCTCACACTACAGGTATGATGTCACTAGATCTTTCTCTGTAGAATAAAACGCTTTCAGCACTCTTCCTATAAAACATTCACCAATGAGCGTACTGTACTTAAGGTATTATGCGAGTTTTAGTGGGGGGGAATTACAGAAGTTTAATGGAATAATGACAGATACGCTGCGACAAAAATACGGTAACCTATTTACAACTGCTCATGCATCGGCTTGCATACATTGGTTACCAATATTGAATTTTGACACTTTCGTTTTCACCCGGCCAGCATTGATGGTTTCAGTCGCTTGTCCACTTTGCCGGTGCACAGTGGTTTTGGCTAAACTATTATGTCAGACATCGACTACGGTATCACCAGCATGTAACAAAAGTGCGGTAAAGCAATAACAAATGTTGCTTAAAATCTATCAATCTATGAATAAAGGGCATCCGCGAGTACATAATAAACGCTTGATTCTAGTCTCGGTCCACGCACCCATATGTACGCCGTTCTACCTCAGCTTTCGTCAATCACAATCTATATCAGCTATAATGAGTTCTTTTCCTTCTCATACTTCTCACACTTCTTAGTAGCCTTTCACGTCTACACACTACTAATATCACCATCACCCGGAATTCTTCTCAAAGAACTTACAGCCAGAGACTATGACAAAACTATTCTCAACACTCCTAAAGACCCTATCCTTGGCGCTCCGTGCCCAGCCGGGAGTACGGTCACCCCCGAGGATGCTCGAATTTTCAAATTCACCATTAACAAGATGACATGTCCCCCAGAACCTGGCTGGAACCAAGTGCACTAAAGCCAAAGCCATCAATAGGCAATCTCGCAATGGAGGGACAGCAACAAGAGCATGCGGAAGAATCAAGAGTGAGGGGGGGGAAGAGGAAAAAATTCTGCAAAACCCGCGACAGAGACGCCGCGGAGAAAATACGGGGGGTTTTGGATCTCGATCCTAAGGGTTTAGGTAAATTATTGGCGGCGGCGATATTTGATAAAAATCATGGATGTCATTCGTGGCAGAAATCCGACGAGGCGAATGCCGCGATTAATGGAGGTCAAGCTACGGCGATGGATGCAATCAAGTCAAAGAGTGACCGGCTGTTTAAGAATTTGAAGTTGATGTCCCTCACGAAGATACTCTTCTAGCACTTTACCGCAAAGAGAAAGGATGGGCAGGCCATTGCAGCTCTGGTGGATTGTGCAAATAGGGAGACAATGGGGGTATCGAGAGGTATGAGGAGATATCATGGGGCTCAGCAGTCGTAGACAATGACTGTTTCTGTTGGAGGGTTCAGCGCGCCACCTGCGCCTTGCCTTCTGCAGACGGAAGTTTCCGAGGGACATCTTGTTCTCAGAGATGGATACTGGGAGCTTCCTTCACTGCTCAGAACTGAGACTGATGGGAAGTACAGTACGATGACAAAGCTCATCGTCTGTTCAACACCTGGGCAACTTTTTTGAAACGTACAGTTGATAGGAACGGGGGACACCCGCTGTGGTTAGCCTTTCGTGGTGAGTTTCTACACCTGCTCGGTATACCACACCCCCGAATGCATATTATGCTAAATATCTTACTAGAGACAATGCTTCTCCGGACTTTCTTGTCTACCATAGTTGCTCGGATGATAGAGCCATGCGGGAAAGGATCTGTGTCAGAAGCCGCAGCTTTGGGGTATCAGTGATGCTGAACAACCAGTGTTAGTGGGGAAAATCACATTTATGGTATTTGGTAAGAAAAAGGTTATCGCTTTCCCAGTTTATTTGCGTCCACCAATAATAGTCATCATCTGTTCAAAACAATAGAAAGTATCGGAAAGATTCTTGGAACTCAAAGACACCAAGCTTTGGAAGACGTAGTACCAGATCCAAACAGTCCACGTGGGGGGAGATTCAGCAATATTTTCAGACCAGCACGGAGTCCAACTGCCTGACCCCGGGATGCATACCGATACAAAACCATAACCACGATTGGAGAAATACAGAAATCAGGGTAAGAGTGTAGCAGGGCAGTTAATGCACTCTGTTGCTGCTCCGAGATCAATGGTTTCCTGGTTCTTTCTTTGTAACGTAAGTGTCGTGCAGGCGCACAACCTGCTCAAGCAACTGAACTAGTAGATTTAACACCGCTCGAAAGAAATACCAGTATGGTGCCTTGACAGTACTTTTAACTTTGTGGCTTCTTTCACCAGCACTAAGACTTTCCTTTCTTATATCAGACAATGAGCCACCACGCTAAAAATGACTTTCTGTTGTAAAACCCTATTCTGTAATACCAAATAAAAGTTTAATTCTTCTATAATTAGAATGACGGTGCCTAGATGCGTTCATGAAAAGAAGAATTCGGAAGCTCAGAACTGTTCTGAAGTGTGTCGTTTCCTTTATTATGAATCATGCATTTCTGTATTGGTTATTTGGTTAGTTAGGTATTGACACACGATTGCTTCTCTTTGTGTGGCTCATCTGATTACCCAAGTTTTTTGTCACTGTGGTTTATATTCATCCTTATATGGCTATGGAAGTGTGATCCTTGGGTTCAAGTTTGGTTAGGCGCAGGCCCGACTCCTACCTGGTGTATCATATTATAGAAGAGGATAGCTTGGCGTTTTGTATTGTATTATTAATTAAGTGGAAAGTTTGATAACCTTTTGATAACCTTTGATCAGCTTGCGAAAAACATTTTCCACTTCGGGATCAGTACAGTACCGGTACATGGAGAGCCAAAAGGCGGCAAAGTACTGTAGTGTTTTACTTGCTAAAGTTCAGTATCTAAGTCAGATAGCAGTTGGGTAAAGTGAAAACATGATTCTCTGGATCTATTAGGTTTAAAAACGTTACCGTTTTACAGCACGCCGGTTGAAATATCATACTTTTGTTAAAACTCAGTAGACATAATATATCGCGGAGATTTAAATGACTTCCTGCAGAGATAAATTTTTGATTATTTTAAAGGTTTCCTCATAAATGCTGGGGGAATTCAAAGTGTCCGAACAACACTCGGACCCCTAACCCTAGACATCGAAAAATATGTATGCATGGCGTGCGACCTATCCGGATACTTTTGCATACGGAGAGTACCGCAAATACGATAAGAGTATTTTTATAGAATGAATTGGAGCGACGATTTTACAGTATTTGCTGGCGATTTTTATTGGTGAAACTTTCAACAGGAGTCCCACGATTATGAACCGGGAGAGCATGGTCCAACTTGAAATATTTGTGAAGAAAGTCTAAGATTGGGAGGAAGCAATCTCAATTATTAACGTTGTAGAAGATAGAAAACAGTTGAAAGATCGAATAGAAACAAGAAATGTGCGAAAAGAATCCGATGAAGGAAATAAAAGCGAAAATATAACGAAAGATTGTCTAAAAGTGAAGATATGTGCCGTTATGAAAGTAGGTGGATAAGGTAAGGTAAGGCAGAGGCATGAGAAATAATGGGGGGAAAAAAAAAGGGAAAAAACCAATCTATGCTTATTAACAGAACACTGATTTCTAAACCTCCGCCATGTATTCCTGCCCACACACTCTCACGCTCAAGTGGTTTATGTACGGGTGAAAAAAAATCTTTCCAGATCCATTGTGTGTAGAGAATAACGAGCAAGTGGGAAGATGTGATCAAAAATGGAGGACCAGAGAAGGAAGTATGGAAAGGGAATAGTTAATCGTGGAGTGGGCATTGAGAGTATGAACGAGAGGCATCAAGTTTTGGCTTTGATATCAAAACCTACGAATCCTTTTCGACGAGGGCTCAGGTGACGGGGCAGCATGGTTAAGAAGTGCAGTTTCACCTGCTCGATCTGTTTTATTCATGTCGACATCGTCACTCTCCAATAGCAGCTTAACAACGCGCTCATGTTCATTCCCTGCAGCCCACGAGAGTGCTGTCTGACCGTATAAGGTGTCCTCAGTATGGACATCAACATCGTCCCGTTCCAACAGCATCCTCACAACTCCCTCATGCCCATTTTGGGCAGCCCACATGAGTGCTGTTCGACCGAATATGGTGTCCACGGTATTAAGATCAACATCGTCCCGTTCCAAAAGCATCCTCACAACTCCCTCATGCCCATTTTCGGCAGCCCACATGAGTGCTGTTTGACCGCATTCGGCATCCACAGTATTAGGATCAATATCGTCCTGTTCCAGCAGCATCCTCACAATTCCCTCATGCCCATTTATGGCAGCCCACATGAGTGCTGTTTGACCGCATTCAGTATCCACGGTATTAAGATCAACATCGTCCCGTTCCAAAAGCATCCTCACAACTCCCTCATGCCCATTTTCGGCAGCCCACATGAGTGCTGTTACACCAGTCCAATCTGGCACATCTGGACTGATACCACTCCGCCCCAAAAGCGCCTTCACCACCTTATCATGCCCTTCTTGTGCTGCGTATAGGATCGCCGTACATTCCTTATAGTCAGTTGCGTTGATATCACAACTCCCGATCTCCAAGAAAGCAACTATTATCTCCTCGAGCCCAAAGTATGCTGCGCCGTGGAGCCCTGTAAATCCTGCACGAGGATCATACAGCATTATGACGTGCTCGTTGAGTGTTCCAAATAAGAGAAGGGAGGATATGTGGTTCTCAAATCTATCCAGTAGTCTCAATGCAAGTGGCATTATGTCTTGAGTGGGTTCCTTTTTCGCATGGGCTCCCCAATAACAAGAAGCATATTTGAGAAAGGAGGTTGTTGATGTGGGCCATAGGGTCGAATTAAGAGTTATCGGGAGATCTCTGATAGAGCGGGAATCGAGATACGTCAGGCAAATCTCTGCAATCATGGAGTGGGGTGTGTGGAAGAGCGTGGGGTCACTGGAGAGGTATTCTTGAAGAGTCAAGTGAATAAGGCGGACTGTGGACGAAGATTCCTCGACGGTGACAAGCCCAAGAGAGCACTCTAGCAGTGTTTCTATCGCTGGAATATTCTCGGTATTCAGGTCGGTAGACCCTCTTTCCACTCCGAGGGCGTGGCATAGTTCGGTGGCCTTTAGCGGCCGCTCGGAATGTGACACCCACATTAGAACATCCATCCCTAGTCTAGATTTATTTCCCTTCTGCGACTTAATCCGTGCTATGCTTGCTGTGTAGGCATTCCCGAGGCCGTTGCCTGTTGTCATCTCCTGTAGTTTCTTTCTTCTCTGATGGATGGTCACCTGTTCCAGGATGGCATCAATGTTGAGAGAAACAAGAAGGAATCTACAGATCATTGTTAGAAATCATGACGAATAATCCATAATGTTACGGAGAAAATTATTGATTTCCCTACTGACATTGTAGATATTGTTTCTGGAATTTTCTTCATAATCTCCGCCCGTAAATCATCGTTCATCGCTTTTGGCGTTGGGTCATTCTCCAACCTCATCTCCAAATATTTTTGGATGTCCTTGATTTTAGGACTGATGGGTATGATGACTGCCTTAGGGAATCGCTGCTCAACCTCGTCTTTGATGGGAGGTCTTCCGGTGATGAATAACCGCGTGTTTGGTGTTTCGCGTATGACATCTTTCAGTGACCCAAGAAGTTTTAGCCTGTCGTCCGTAACTGATTCGTCCAACGCGTCGATGCAGATAAAAACGTGATCCAGCGATGCAATAATTCTCTTGAGCATTTCCACTAGATCCGGAATTCGTAAACCTTGGCCGCCGAATGCTCTTTTAGCCTTCCGATAATCCTGCCGTACATGATCCGGGACCTCCCCTCTGTTAATAAGCTGCTTGACAATGGCGCCCAACATGTTTGTGCAGGACTGTTGTTGGTGGGCGAGGAAATCGCAGTATAGCCCCGCAACCGCGATATCATTTTCACCATCCCGATCAACAAGGTTATCGATCACTAGGGAACTATTATTCACCAGTCGTCAGTGATATTTTCCTTACTCCCGCTAGAGATCAGAGTTTCTTACGTCAGGTAGGTCTTCCCCACCCCTGGATTCCCGTAACAGAATAGCACTGGTTGAACGTCACTACCCTCCGTGCCAATATTGCTCCATCTCCGAAACTCGTTTGTTTCTAACAGCCAACTCCCCACCCCATCGAGCCGGCTGTTTCGCACACCTTGATGTCGGTGTTGAGGCTCCAGTGGTGACAGCCACTGTAAAATCTTACGTGTCTCGTCATCTGCTCGCGTATTGACGGTTATGTTGTGATTTGTAGCTACGTTGAAAGAGTTAGAAAAGTTGAGTGAGTTGACATTATCCGTTATCTGCAGTTGTCTCGATGACTCCTGTGCCATCTTGTCTCGAATATTTTTGATAGTTGATGGTTAAAGTGAAGAGCTGTATCTCTGGGTTTGATGCGATTCCTGGGGGCTGAATATCGGAAGAGGGCCGACAAGGCTTTCCTGTTGCACAAATTGCTGGCCCAATCATATTCTAGCGAAGAGAGTCGGTCACTTCACTGGTCAAAAAAGACAAAATCCTGTGATTTTTCTGTTCGCTACAGCACGCAAATTAAATTTTCGTCCATCACAATCATAGGTCTCTTTCCATCTGGCCCAACTTCCCTCTAATTTTTGAATTTTCTCTTTCCGGACTTTTGCTATAATCCGTCAAGCCGAAGTTCCCCGACAAAACTGAAACCGAGCACTTGCCTAGCTGCTGTGGGAACCCCGATGGAAGAGAACTATACCCACTCATCACCGTAAACACCATCAACCCCACAAAAACCAGCTGTGGAAAGCATTGCGAATAACTGCTCAAATACCCCACCACACTCTCATTATATTATCTCAGCAGGTATGCCGGCTCTGTTTTCAGATTCGCTGTGGGGTGGGGCGGCTGTTGTGAAATGAAATGGTCATGTTCATTGGGAGCACATTTCCCCGTCTCCAAACTCAAGTTGTTCAAGAGGTACAAAAAAAGTTCAGTCGTCTCCAAAATCCGTTTGATAAAGATTTTTTTTCTCTTTCCAAGATTGGTGGTCTATCAGTTTCAGCTGTCCAAGCCGTATTGGACCGACGTTTCCTATGATGGCAAAGTACTCGAGTAGTAAGGAGTGCGCAGCTCCGAACCAGCAACTTGATTAGATAAAATAAATAGAAACTACCGGTAGTCTTGGTCCGGGTCAACCAGACGGTATCAGTCCGAGAGTCTAGATTCTTCTCCACTTCTCCCTGCAGGACTAATTTGAAGCAACGGTATTGGCCTCTGAGATATCATAATCACCGATAGTAGAAGCATATGCTCAATCCAGTAAATTTGTGATATCATCAGAAGCTGGAAAAAAACGATACCACCCTGCGAATCCGCACCGCACTGCATGACACAAAGAAACCCTGTTCATATTCCGGACATAATAGAGTTCACCAAGGGTCAGCTATAAATCAACGATCTTGTCCAGTCTATCTTTAATAAGTGAGTAAGACTGACAATCGGGCAGTATCACAAATCAGAGGTGATTATTAAACAGATTTGGGACGACAATAATGATAATTGCCCTGCCCTGTCGTGCGCAGTAGCACATAGTAATCGATTAATAAATGGCTTGCCGTCTGAATAAACTTTATCTGTTCACTTTTTGCAGAACACAGTAATATCCGCTATCAATTATTGGTTCCGCTCACCGGACCCTAGTAAGATTAATGGAGTAACCTATTTTGATTGTGGCCCCCGTAACTGGGAGTGAATTTGTTGATAGCAAAGTATGGTTAGTTTCTCGGGGACCGAGAGAAGTGCATGGTGTGTACTGGTGGCGTTAGATGAATCGAGTGCAAGATAGAGGTATTACTGGATAGCACTGTGTGCTAGTTGTATTAGTAAAGTTCTATGGGGATCATTCTAGTGCTGAAGAAGTTTTTACGCACGGAATGATAAGCTTAACTTGCATCAAATTGATGGATTAACCTTGCTCCTTGCACCCTCGGAGAACCATGCATACCGGTACCATACTCAGGTGCGTGCAGAAACTGTCAAAAACGGAGTGAAAAAGTTGCATACGGATTTGAAGACTTTTTCAAAGTTTGAGGCTCAAAGGATATCCTCCAATATACGGTAGTTCTGTATTATTATGAAAAAAACTCATTCTTGCCGAATCATTTAAAAATCGATAGGGTAGTGATTCAACAACAACCTACAAGTACCCCCTCGAAAATAAACGAACAGTTAATTCAAGTTGGCCCGCAAAATAATCCCTGTCTTGTGCGAAAACATCCCCCCTGTGCCTTGTAAATACTACAAGGTTAGGCAAGAAGTTATGGAACAGTTATTTCAGGTTAATAAGCCAGATATATCCCTGTCTGTTCCGGTTAATGGGTTCACACCTTTCTGTCACTAAAGGCAAACCCTAACCTTAATACGGTAGGCGCCACAGACCAGGAACGGAGTGAGGCTGAGACAATCACCACCTCCGCACAAAGCTTAGATTTAGCCTCTGTCTTATTTTGGGCCGCGCTAGTGCTGAGTGCAGCACGATCTGCACCGGGATGATGATATGATGGAAATGTCAACTCGACTTAGTGTGTTCGATATACGGTAATGTGCTGAGGCGAAGGGGAGGAAGTCATGGATAGATGGAGGGTGGTCTGGAAACCTTCGAGAGTCAGATCAGATTTGAAAGAGGGCGGAGTTGGGAGAGTATTTCGAATTTGGAATTTGGAGTTGGTGTATCGATATCGATAGGAGCTACTATAGTATGGGACGAGAGTGGTGAGATAGACAAGATACGGTAGGGTATATATAATAAGAGATCGATGCTAGAAGGTGGTTTTTTCTTCACTCATTCAGTCAATCTTCATTCCATCTTCGCATTCTCATCGGTTTCCTTTTCCTCACCTTTTCTTATATACATTGCATAGCATAGCATTTCATTCTACACCACCATCTCCCATTCCACATAAATGCATTTCTCCACTAAACTCGCTCTCGCCGCGACACTCATGAGCATCCCCGCAGCCGTCAACGCCGCTCCGCTAGCCACCAGAGACCACATCAATGACGGTATCATCCTGAACTACGCTCTCACCCTCGAACATTTGGAGAACGCCTACTACACCCAGGGCCTGAAGAACTTCTCCAGCGCCTCTTCCTTCTCCGCTTTTCCATCAACACTCTTTCCAACACTGCAGACAGTAGCATCAGACGAGAAGACACACGTCCAATTTCTTCAATCCGCTCTCGCGGCCGCTGGCATTCCCGCTGTCAAACCGTGCACGTACTCCTTCCCTGTTACCACGCCGGAAGAGTTTGTATGTGTCTCTGGGGTGCTAGAGGGCGTAGGAGTCACAGCATACCTCGGTGCCGCGGCCAGCATCGCGGATAAACTCACCCTGACCGCCGCGGGTAGCATTCTGACCGTAGAAGCGCGTCACAATAGCCTCATCCGTGCGGCGCAGAATCAGAACCCGGTGCCCCAGCCATTCGATGTACCGCTAGACTTCAACCAGGTATTCTCCCTCGCATCGCAGTTCATAACATCCTGTCCGCCGGAGAACCCCCCGCTGCCGTTTAAGGCATTTCCCACACTATCCCTAGCAAAGAGCTACGTTGGCGGTAGTGGACACACGATTAAGACCGGCACTAAGATCTCGCTTGCACCTGGGATCAAAACCAAGAGAGATGGTCTCAGTGTTGCGTTTTTGACTGTTACTGGGCCGATATTTGTCGATGCTGTGTTTGTCGATGGGCACTTGGATGCGTTTGGACACTTTGAGGTGGTTGTGCCGGCCGGGGTTAATGGACAGAGTTACGCTGTGCTTAACAATGGACGTGAGAAGGTCTCTGATGAGACGATTGTCGCTGGGCCGGTTATAGTTGAGATTTCGAATTAGGGGGATGGATGTATGTTTCATTGTTTGCATTTGCATTGCCTAGCATGGTGTTTTTTTTTTTTTTGCATTTAGTTCCTTTGTTTGCATAACTTAGTATATACTGTCAGCTGTAATAATGTAGGGTAGAAGAATATAGGCACGATCTTAACTCATGATGTCTTTGGGGGTCCAATTGAAATTGTCATTATCAAAATGCATTCCAAGATTCACATCAGCCTTGTCCGGCCTCGAATTGGAAAACCGCGCTACTACTTGTTGTAATTGCCCTTCTCCCATCTCACCTAATTTGTCCCTTAGATCACCGAACCAACATTCTCAGTTCTAAAGTACCGATCAACTTATAATCATAGGAGAAACGGTTCATCCCCCATCCCCCCCCCATTCCTCCCGCTTTGAGAAATCTCGACCAGCACCAAAGATATACTTTAGCGCCCCCAGACACAACTTCCCGATATTATATCAAAAAACAACGAGAATAATCTGTACACTATACCGAATCAGTAGCCGATAACTGGCGGAACAAACAAAAGGAGTAAGGAAAGCAACGAAACAAACTGACAAAGTGACGTATTTTATTTGGAAAAAACACAGCCGTGTCTGACAGTAGAATCCCGGTAGAACAGAAAAAATCCCATTCCACTATCCTGTAGCCGTAAAAAAAAATCAAAACTGACCCGGAGTTCCTTTTTGCTTTGTTTACTCAGTTTTCAATCTCGATGGGGTCAAAATTATCTTTGTTTCTGTTTCCTTGCTTCCCCGCTCCTGATGGGCTGCTGCGGTATAATTACTTGGTGTCTGTTCTTTGTTCTTTGTTCTTTGTCGTGTTTGTTGGTACGGTAAGTGTGGTTGGTATAAAGATGAGGTCCCAGATGTTCATAAATAGATGGTGCATTCCCGTACGGTCAACGACTCCCTTGAGCTAACGTATTAGATCGAGAAGTCGATCAAGCGTAGAAGTGAATCACTTCAAGTTTATATGAGAATTTTGTCCAAATTCCCACTGAGAGTTTTTTTCAAAAAGATCAAATGACCGAATTTCGATCAAGCAAAAGTGGGTTTAACATTCTGCGCTATCAAGATTATCAGTTACACTTTGGAAATTTCCCCCTCAAGTGTTGGGTACTAATTGAGATTTCCTGATTTTGAATTTTATTTCGGCGTTTTGGTTAGTTTACTTCACTGTCGGGTACGCTTCCTGGTTCAAGAGGTTACTGTTCTGCTGATGGATATTGGATATTTATACGACCAAAAATTGAGTGGAGTTATGTTTCGCCGAGCAGCTGGATTGTTCGAATGTATTAATTGTACAAGTCTAGGGTGTCAGCTTAATTAACTTTAGGATACTCCTGGTATTGAAGACTACTAGTACCTACCGTTAAGAACGTTCTTCTTTATGGAATCAGCTTTTAAGACGAAGCCATGACCATCGCCCCACCATACCTCATTAGATTAGCAAAAAGATAGTCGAGGCCCGAATTACAACTAGCCACATCAAAGCAGCCACTATCACTACCGACCAACGTTCACGACAAGGAAAGAAAAAAACACAATCTCCGGAGCTAACCATCAACTAATACATTACTTCCACCAACCAAAGCCCCACACCGATCCTTCACCACCCCGATACTAAAATTAAGTTTTCTTTTTTTTTTAAACAAAGAACTGTGAATCTGTCAATCCACACTACACCTGATCCTATCTAAGTTTGTCTTCCCAATCTAATGTTTCCACACCTTATTTTTCTGAACACAATGTTCACGCTTGACCTAGATGAATGTTCTATCATCCCGTCTAGAGATATAAATTAAAGACCATGGAGAGCACCCAAGCACTAACAAAAACCGGATTGAAAATGGGCTGCAACTTTGATTATGTTCTGTGCGTTAAGACTAATTGTCTTCTTGTCCCTATTGCTTGAGATAGGACGAGCTCGATACACGGTAGGTGGGCGGTAGGTGGGCAGTAGGTGGGCGTCTAGGCGACAAGCACCCGGCTCAACTGGTTCGGCGTCGGTGGAGATACTATTTCTCTTTTTTTAGCATAAAAGAACAAGTTGCACGAGAAGAAGTTATGAGGAGTTGGCTGATTGGCTGGAGGATGAAAGATAGAAGGGATTTAATAAGGAGAACTATTTCTGCAGTGGTTTGGTGCCGGGCTGCCAAAGATAAAAGTTAAGATAGCGTATGGTGAGTTGCCAATGGGCGATGCAATAAGTGTTAAGATCGTTAAGTGTCCAAAGTACACAAATAAATTGAACATACATTAATCTACCATGAGCAACCGCATTATTGCTTGCTATACATCACGGTTCGGCCATCTCTTTAGATTCCAACCATTTGGTTTATCACCATAATTTCATTCGCGTTACAAAACCATCAATTACTCTCTCAATCATTAAAAGTCACCCGTTCAGAATCTTCAAAAGACTTCAGTATTTTCTTCAAAAAAAAATTTTATATAAATTAATTCCACTTCACTAATGACAGAAAACCTTATCGCCCATCTTCACCCCAATGCCTCTTCAAATCAACTTAACGAGTGACATTCAATGATTAATCTATTATTACAATTCATCAGTCCCAACAAAGTGACAACAGTATCAACTTGACAGCTAAAATATTTATCCCAGTAATGTTTTTTTTTAAAAAAGAAGAATGTAAACTTTGTAATTTAGAAATGTTACCTCCCACGGGAGCTAATATCTGAAGATCCGGCTCTGAAAAAGCTGTCTGTAGGCAGACAGGCAGATAGAAAATGAAAATAGGTACAAAACAATATGAGGAGAGGAGAGAAGAGGAGAGAAGAGGAGAGGGAAAAAAAGAAAAAAAACCACATCTTGCTAAAATGGAATGAGTAATCGGTGAATGAAAAATTGGTACAAAATGAAATGAGAAAATGGAGAAATGAAAAGAGAAGCAAAGAGAAGAAGAGAGATGAAAAATGATTCAACGGCAAGATGCCGGTGTAAGAGCATGTACGATCTAGATGAGATTTTTTTCCCCGCCATCTATCATGACCGGAAGTCAGAGATTGCCGTGTCTTAGTTGCCTATATAATACTTAACGTTAGTTTCTGTTAATTTTAGGAGTCAGTGGCGGATTTACCTATTAGAGGAAAGAAATCAAGATTCCCTCTTTGACCTTTTCGGTCACTTGTTGCCCATCCACCGACTCATCCTTGTCACCCTTCGTCAACACAGTCCCATCAGACCAACCCCCAGAGTGTTTCTCGTCGATGCCGACAGACTCCTTGTTAGGCTTCCAGTCTTCACCCTTACGTGCCTCAATAGTAGAGGGAGTTTCGCAGATTAAACCGTTCTCGATTTGGCGTTTGCGCAATTCGTGAGCATGATATGCGAGTTTTTCTTGCTGGCCAGCATACTCCTTAGCGTTTTGCTTTGCGACCTCGTTCCAACTGGCGATCGATGCTTCCTTCCAATTTTCATCCAGCTGGGAAGTTTTCTGAGAGTAGTCCCGACGTTCGTAAGACTGACTTTTCTCATCTGAAGGGGGTGAGCTGGTTCTGGTTCTACGCCATGGAGACCCATAATAGTCCCGATTATAATGAGCTCTATTATGCCCAAAAAGATCGCTTTTCGCAGAAGATTTCATAAAAGAACCATCAGCTTTGGCGATTGCTTCAAGCTTGGTATCCACCTTGCTCCTCCAAACCACTCCTTGCCGTCGTCTAATGATTGTCGGATCGGTCGAATGTTGATACCAACACTCTGCTCCATGTCTACAAATGTTTCTTTCAAAGTCCTTGCAGAGACGATCGTAACAGCCAGGAGTAAACTCCTGACGGCCCGGGAGCAAATAACGAGACCACCTCGATTCCCTCAGCTCGGCAACTGAATCTTGCCCGCGCAAAAGTGAACCGTCGGAATCGATGTCGAGTGTAACAATTCCGAATTCCTCCACGGTTCCCGGGGGATACATATGTGCATAGAAGCAGCTATCACCTCGGCCACAGAAATCTGGACGACTAATCCAAGAATGACAATACTTGTCGAAGCGAGCGTCACAACGTAAGTTCGCCAACAATTCTCGAGGAATGTTCAAGCGGCAAACGGAAGCCGGTCTGCGAACCCATTTTTTCACAGGCGTTTGAGAATCAGACGAGGGCTTTGCATCAGTTGGGCGGCCACCAGGTCTATAGGAATCCATGTATGGGGTCGAACGTAGAATGTCCCTGGAAGTAGCGCCTTTTTTGCGACTAAAGGCTCTTTCAGGTGTCACTAGAAGGTATTAGTATACTATAATGTAAATAATCTACACATCGAGTGACAAACCGATTTCCCCTTCCTCCAAGATATCTCGACTCTCGTTTATTCCAATCTCCAAAGAAGGGGTATCCTCTTCAACTTGAGGCTCCTGAAAAAGTTGATCATCATGATCAACCACAACGGGATCAGCTGACCCATCTTTCTGAGATGATACTTGATCAAGTAAATGATCTGGCGCATCTCTAACGATCAAATCACCATCCATATCATGAACACTGTGATACGAATCGGTGTCCCATATGACTTGATCACAGTCAGTCTCCTCTAAGGATACGACAATCTTAGTACTTGTCAAAAGATCATCGGATTTTACATGTTGACTTGTAGGCAAGCCTTCTTTAACGACCTTTAGATCATCCATCAACAAACATTCTTGCAAGTCTGTACTAGTAGAAGCAGCTTTTTCTGCATTTACTGCTGTCTGACCGGCCACGAAATCACGAATGTTCTTTTGAATGATTGAGTCAAGTAAATTTTTACTTTCATCCTGAAGTGATTCAGAGGAGCCAAGGTGGACCTGTTTCAAGGAAACATTTTGGGTCGAACCTTGATTCCCGATATCCAGTGGGGCAGCCTGAGTAGGCGAAGAATCACTAGTAATAGTCATTTCAGTTCCGAAGTGCGCTTTAGAGCTTTAACTTTGACAACTAAATTAGAATTTAACGATGGACGGAGGAGGTCGTTGAAAGGTGGAAAGCGAAAGTAGATTGAAGCTTATAGCAGCAGGAAGGGAAATGATAAGAGACAAGGTATAGAAGGAGGGAAGTGAGACCTTGTGAGAAGATATTAGGGTAAGGGATGAAAGGGGAGTGTGAAAAATTAGGAGTCCTTGTAAGAGAGTAAAGTTTACTAGATCTAGAGGGGTTGAGAAGGGAAAAGAGGGTGGTGGTGAGAGAGGAAGGAATTTGTAGTGAGGAAGTTGTGGTGAGGAAGGAAATTGTAAGGAAGGAAGTTGTATGGAAAGAAGTTATAGTGAGGAATGAGATTGTATGGAAGAAAGATGAGAAGAATGAAGCTGTTGGGGGTAAGGAAAGAAGATAATAGGAATAAAGGTGAGATGAAACAAGACAAAAAAAAAAAAAAGGAGAACGGTAAAGCTCTACTTTTTGTTCAAGAAGAAGAATTGATTGGGACGCGTATTCTATCCCCCAATTTGAAGACGGTGACATAATATAGTTAAATTCATTCTTCGAAGATGACGTGGAACTAGAGAGATAAGTCCAATCCTACTTTCAATAGGTTTCTCTTGCTCCTTTTCTCCCTCTATATTTCTTTCAACCTCTCCAACTTTGATGGATACATCAATCAATCAAATATTTTTCTTTCTCATACCTATTTCATCTAACCAACCTAAAGCTATCCACAAGTAATCACTCGTTGAGGAGAGTCCAAACAATGTCAAACTTGGCGCCAAGATAGCATGCTTCAGTTTCTGCCATGTGGAAATGATAAACACGTGGGGCACCGAACCTCCACGAAAACGAATACGGAACTCACAATATAGGGCTGAGAAGCCTGAATAGATACACAGTACTGCATCTATGCTAACATTTACCCTAAACAGTACTTTCCCCGTCCCAATTGTTCGATCCTACAGTCCTTCGTGCACAGTACTACATCCCTAGGAGTAACGATCGCACCTACCCTGTCCCGCGTTAACGACTTGGCGTAATACAAGCCAATGCAACACTAGACTGCAGTACAAAAATCGAGCCCATTTAGGCAAAGTCGGGCATAACCAATAGAGGACAAAGAGATCTTGGGACAGCATATCTACCCGCTTGGTAAGTTTTGCCACCCTGCATACATCCATCACAAGGCAATCATCATTCTGAATTCCAAGAATTTGAAAGAAATTCTCAGCCTCATTCGCAATATCAGCAGCCATCTATTACGGTATCCAGCCTATCAACAAAGGGACACACCACTGGAACAGAGTGAATCTAGGAATGATGGTTTTGATGTGCGAAATATCTCACTTTCTTCCTTTGGTTCGTGCTGTATGCACTCGGCAAGTATTCAACCGGGTCCCCGATGGCTATGCACAGCTGTGAGCTAATTCATATTAAACGAGGAGGCGGGGTTCCTCTACAGAATCAAATAATAGGCAATTACGACTAAATGATCTACTCCCATAATGCATGCTTGTAGATGATGCAGGTTTATTTACAATATGTGGGTGGTTTATTTATGCTGGATACTCTGAATATCCTTCTGCCTTCCGCCCTTCATAGCATACCGTACCGCCTACAGACGACATCCATCGTGCTCACAATACTATATCTTTATTTGCGTCCTAGCTTGGTTTGGCCCACCCGAGTCCATTATCACCGCTGCCACCAAACCCCTATAGAACAAACATCAACAAACATGCCCTCTCTAACACCGAAACCTCAAAGTAACCGCCGCAACACTGAGTTATTTCAGTATTAGACATGTCCATAAAACTACCATCTACATATTATGCCAGTTCCCTTCACACTTCCAATTTTTTTTGAACCCTTTTTCTTTTCTTTTCGCACTTTGAAAAACATTTGATTCTATGGCATGGCACCACCGATGACATACACAGCCTTGCAGGCTCGGGATAGCAGGGGTCATGGAGTTGGATCCGATCCCCTCTTAGTAGAAGGGTGGACCCTATACGCACTGGGAGTATGCGTGATCCTGACTCGCTTGATAACAAGGTACAAGATGGTGGGCGTGGAAGGCAGCAAACCGGATGATTGGCTCATGATTTTTGTAATGGTTAAACTCTCCCCCTCAATCTAGAAAATTATGGGAATGAAGCAAACAACGAGGCTGACTGATTAGATAGATCATCTACGGAATTGAATCAACCATGTCACATCTCGTCAGCCTGTACGGTGGAAACTCCAACCTATCGCCCATACAGCGGGAGGAGATGAGTGAGGAGGAGGTACAGAGGAGGGTGTTCGGATCGAAGATGTTTATGGTTGGATGGTTCACCTACAGCGGTGCCATGTGGGTGTTGAAGCTGTGCATGGTTTTCTTTTTTGCCAGAATCACGTATGTGCCTTCGGAGTCTCTGCGTGTGCTTTTTGGGATTGGGGTAGTTAATAAGGCTACAGGGTAGGTTTGCGAAGGCAGATTTGGATCACGGGAGCTTATGTTGTCGTGGGCATTTCTTATTTTATCATATGTCTTGTGCTGTTTCTGACCTGTCGGTGCGTTGTCCCAGCCTTGTTTTGTCCTTCATTCGCCGTGCTTTTGACATGCTGCTAACTAGCGGACATCGATGGCGGGTGGTGGTACAGGCCATGGCACAAGCTCTGGCAGATATATCCAGATCCAGGACGTGCGTTTCCCACCCATCTATTGCGCCTACGCACTTTCGCACAGCTACGGTAGCTGACCAAAGAATAGCGAACTGTAGTATCGAATCTCCAGTATATTATTTAACAGTTCTATCCTTCAATGTTGCAACAGACGCATTCCTCATCTCACTCCCATTGCCACTATTGATCCGATCATCCCTTCCCTGGCGCCGAAAAGCAATCCTTATTCTCCTCTTTAGCGCAGGTATCTTTGTTATAACCGCTGCAGTTCTCCGCTGCGTCTTCTCTCTCACAGATCCCCAAAACTCAAGGACAGTCTCAGCGTGGGCGTGCCGAGAAACCTTCGTCGCAGTAGTAGTCGGCAACGCTCCAATGCTCAAGCCACTGTTCTCCGGACACCCCTGGCGCAAGCCGGCAACCCAACCTGGAAACAGCAAGTTACATTCGTCATTGGATCAGAAGAAGAGATCGAACAGCGGGGACGCAACCTTGGTCAACGAAAGCATGGAGAAGCTGGAAATTTACCAAATGACCGAGCTAAGCGTGGAAACCGAAAAACGGGCCACTTGGGAGGATGATCGCCCGCTGGGAATTGATGGACTGGGGGTAGTACGAGGATGTTCTTATGCCGCGACTTGCGAATTTTCGACCACCAGTAGTAGGGCAAGCAGCAGTCATACCGCCTCGGGGGAAACATGTGAAGTGTGAGCCCGGTCTGAAATCGAGGTTATAACAGGAGTGGAGCGGGTCAATAATCAATGAAATGGACTGAGCTTGTCTATTACATTTTTTACTTTTTCTTTTTGCTTTGTTTTAGCGATATTGTTTTGCTTTGTTTTTTCTCTGGGATTTCTTTTGTGTGTTTTCTTTTGTTTTTGTCTTTTTTTTCATTTCGTTTCGTTTTGTTTCGCGATCCTTTTAATCCGGCCGAATATAATCTTAATTGATCCCATCCTGATAGTGACCATGTATAGTGCTAACCACCAGCGACCGGCGCGCGCGCCTGCATACCATAATTACACGGAATATAAACCCATAACACGTATAACGAAAATGTGATACCCGGCTATCATGCGAAATCCAAACTCCAAACGCCGTATAGTACCGTCCAATCCGTGGTATTATAAGTTACCCATCCGATGCCAAAGTACCATAAAACACTCTACAAAGCAATCAATTAGCACCCCCTCCCTTCCATCCATCCATCTATCCATCCATCCTTCCTTCCTTCCTCCCTTCCTCCCCCCGCCCCACCACACACGTGACACAACAAGAAGGCAAAAAAAGAAAGGAGCCATACAACAACAACCTCCCCCGCAATTACAATCACAACTACACGACGTGCAGCAATGCCCACAGCAGTCAAAGCACCCACAACACGCAGAAAAACACTCCCCGATTCCCAGGAGTATGCCGGCGAAGCAAGTGTCCAGGAAATGCAGACAATCCGGAGTAGCAGTTAGCGCGGCGCCGACGTTCCAGGGGGTTTTGGGCATTGCGGTGGTGGAGTCTTCTTCGGTGGTGATGGTGGGGGGATCTGGAGCGGCGGCGGCGGCGGCGGCGGCGGACATTGGGGGTTGGGGGGCGTACATTTTGGTGGTTGGTGGATGGGAAGGAGAAGATGGGGATGGAGAGGAGAGGAGAGGGTCGTTTAACACGGTAGAGTAGAGTAGAGTAGAGCTCGAGAGCTGAAGAAGAAGAAAGTTCTGTCTTTCAGTGCGGTAATACAAGCAAGTCTTGGATTAAATTAGTTACAAGTCAAATTAGCTCATCCATCCATCCATCCATCCATCCATTAACCAACTTAAAACATCCCCATCAAGCAACGGACCCCAGCAACTCACGTGGCTGACAAAAAAACAAGCCCTGATCATCCCTCCACAACCCATCCCCCCCCCCCTTCTCTCCCCGCCACCCCCCCCATCCACATCCAAAATGACCGAAACAATCTACGACGAGATAGAAATCGAGGACATGACCTTCGACGCATCCCGCAACCTATACACATACCCATGTCCATGCGGGGACAGGTTCGAAATACTTCTCGATGACTTGCGCGATGGGGAGGAGATCGCCGTGTGTCCGAGTTGTTCTTTGATGATTAGGGTTATTTTTGAGGAGGTTTGTCTTTCCCCCTTCCTTCTTTTCTTTCTTTCAGTTTGCCGTGCTTGAAGTTTCGGGGGGGCTAATGGGGATACTATAGACTGATTTGCCGAGGGTTGAGGAGAAGATGGAGGTGGGGATTGCGGTTGCGGTTACGGCTTAGGCTTTATGAATTGCTTTACGGTTGGAGTGGGGTTGTATAGTGTGGAGGGGAGAGGGTTGATGAGATGGCGGCGAGAGATGATTGCGCTGTATATGCGGTGTGGATTGCAGATGGATATTTGCTTGCTTGGTTGTACTCGAGTGTCATACTCGCCGGGGCGTTAAAACGGTTTCTAAATAAAAGTTAGTTTTTTTTTGGAATTTGTGAAGATTGGTTCCGCAATCATGTTCGCTTGGTTTGATTTTTTTTTTTTCTTCCTTTTTTCTATTGTACAGTAGGGAAAGATATCGGTTGGTATTACAGCTTCTCCACAACCCGGGTACGATATTCCCCAAAGATGCAAGTACAATACAACAGACGGAAGTAAAGTAAGAACGGAAGAGGAAGGAAGAAGGGAAGAAAAAAAAGTCTATGGATTTATAGATTCAAATCGACAAACGCAACCTTAATCCCTATCTCCTCCTCTAGTAACTCCTTTATTCGACTCCCATCCCGTGCCGATACCCAGTCCTCACCATCCCAATCGTACCGTTTCGGCCCGCTCACTGGTGAACTAAGCCATATCTGCTTATTGAAGGGCTGCTTGTTGATAATGTATGTTCCGTTCGGGTGTACGAATGTTAATACGCCAGACTATCCACCGTCAATCACTACATTCTCTTGCAGAGAGCAAGAGAGCAGGGGGAAGGGGAACAAACATTAAACTCAACATCAACATCATCCCGATCCTCCGTCAGCCTTTCAAATGCCCCGTATAGTATCTCGAGACTCTCGTCGGCGATTTTATGGTAGAGATTTATATCCAGGAGCTCTGGTGGGGCGGGTTGTGTTGGGAACTTGCGAGGCTGGAAGAACCGGCTTGACGAGACTTTTGCGGAAAGCTGGAGCGGGAGGGTTGCCCGGTGGACTATTGCCCGGGTTAGGATGGGTAAGATGAGAGAGGTTGGTTTAGGACGGAGACGGCAGAGGGTGTGACGGAACATTGGAGATTAGGACGCTGTTGGTTGATGGAGATGATGGTGGAGGTTGGTGGGAGAAGTGCTGATTGCCAAAGTTGACGATGATGGAGGTGCAGAATTGAGGCTCTTGTGCGGCTCTGTGCGGCTCTGTGCGGCTCTGTAGGGCGGCAGGGTGGGTAGATCAGGGGTTTGCAATTAGGTTTTGTGGTGGAGGTGGGTTTCGCGTGGTGTGGTGCGTAGGGTAGATGGGTTGACGAATGAATGGATGGTTAGGGGACAAGTTCGGTAGTGAGGATTTGTGGGGGTTGGGATCCGTGATTTGGGTACTGGATCACGACACAGGGATACCTCACGCTTTAAGTCAACCAACATCAACAGACACTCTTACTGGTCATGGAATATTTCCCTCGCTAAGCTTTTGCATTTATACCGGTGAGATTTTGTTCTTCATTTTGGGAAGATTCATTACGAGAGAATGTTATTTTCTACAGGCCAATAAACTTAGGGTTAGGGTCGGAAACCCCGTCTATCTCTGGCTTATTCGATCTGTGGAAAATAGACCAACATTGTCAAATCATCTATTTATGAATTCCGGAGATGTTTGAACTCACCAGAGATAGATAGATAGGACTTTTCATCGGAGATGGAGATATGGACCCACAGATATCCTTTCATGATCCGGTTTGCTCACAAATATAAAGTTATCAAGGTCAATACACCCAATCCCGCCATTTCCATATCCTTTTCTTCAAAGAAACAAGCTTTTTAAGTCTAGCCTGGAGCTCATTTCAGAATCGGAAGCGTATTCGTAAGGATTTGGATCCCACGACATAAGGTTATTTTAGTTGTGGCTCATCCTCTTAGATAATAGCGAGCGAAGTCGTATTGTTGCTGAAACAAGCCGCAAAGCTAAAATTATTTGTGCTTTCAGGGCACCGGCTCTTTCTTTCAAGGCAGCATATTACGAGAGGGGTTTTCGTGTTGAATCTATCTGTTCAACTTTCCGGGTGGATTGTGCACCAGCACGACTTTCTGTTGGTGACATATACTAGGGCGCTGGGATAAGTTCAATGGTGAATTTATGAATCCTGTGTTTTCTCACCTCCAAAGAGAATTCGCATTAATTATTCCATCGACAGTAACTCGAGATAGGATGGACAAGTATCGCCATTAGCGGTTGGTGAACCTTCCATAATATTGAAGCCTTGTGTGAGACACGCAGGCAGTCTACCAATAACTTACGATGATGTTCCGTTTCTGGGAGCATTTAATACCAGCACGGCTACCGTATGGCATGAACCATCTGCGCTAAATTTATTTCCGAGGCACAAACTGCCCAAAGATCTCCACAATTCTGATGCTTCTAGAAGAGTTCCACGAGCGTCAATCCTTGTCTTATCTCGCTAGACAAAGGAAGACGAGCAGCCTCCCGGTTGACCAAGCGGACCCATCAGCCTTGTCGCCATTTGTGACGGTGCCTTATTAGACTATAAGCCGATTTGTGTTGCCAAACAACCTCGCCTAAATTGGATGACGGTACCAGAGTTCCATGATAAGGTCAGTGTGCGAAGAAAGGGTTCCCCTTCACTGTCGGTTCCACTTGTCACTCCACTAGTATATTTTGCTTTTTCACCTCGAGGCTCGCGCTTTACCGGATTTGGATGACTTCCTAAAAAGGGTAAATTTCGACTTCGTGTCGCGGAGCCTTCTGATTCCGCCGGCCCCGAGATGGAGGCCGTCACGGAACGGAGCAATCGTGAGGCCCGCCACTGTGTGAAAGGTGAAATATGTGGGGAGCGCGTTTCCCGGCCATCAAAATCTGGAATATTGTATTTATTGGGTGGCGGGGACTGAAAATAATGGCCTTTCGACTCCTCTGACGCCTGGCGAATTGGAGTAGAGCTGCGCAGTTTCTCCTATGATGCCTCTTCACTGACACGAATAAGGCACAATTTGACTGTGCTCCTTCAGACTGAAATAGTTGGCATGAACGGATGCGCTAATTTAATTTGTATCGCTAGCTATTCGCCGAGAACTGGGCAATTCTTGTTCACACTTTATATTGTGCCTTGAGGTCTATGTTACCCCTCTGGGTCGGTTCAAAATTTAGGTAGGGGGCGGAAGGTGGAAGGTGGAAAGGTTTGCTTGGACCACTCAACCTGTAAGATGCGACTAGAAGTTGATGTCAGGTTTTAGAAGAGAATTACTCAAAGTTAGGCAACGTTTGATTCATTCTCCTATCACGCGCTTTTGGATATCGCCATTCAAACTTCATAGGTACGATTGTGCTTCATTGTTTGTTACACGTAAGCCAGTGGAAGTACGTGGTTTCCCCTCACAGTTTACCCCTAATAGTATATATATGAGTGTTGGCACATCACTGAGCACAAAATGGATGTCGGAGCTTATGTCTCCGCAATTGGCCTTGCTCACGCAACACGTTTTTCCCATGACAGTGCTCGCGGGGCTTCCTTATATCTGGCGCAAAGGACCAATCAGAAGTTGCAAGACAGTAGCTATGTGATGGATTTACAATTTCACTCCGAGTCTCTGATAGAATAGCATGATCTACTAGCCTTCACATCACGGACATGTTATCAGATCATTTCCTCCTGTTTTATCACACATTCTTGCACAATTAATCTTGCTGAGCATTCCCACCGGGCGGGTTCAATTGCCAGGATTGATGGAATTTAGAATCTTCAGTGCAGAGATGAGTAGAACCATATGCCAGCGGCTCTCTCTGCCGTCCAACCTGCAATGGCTGTTACAAATCTGCACTATTGAGGTAGAAACCCCGCAGTTCATCTCCTACACATAGGTGTATCTCATCGTCAACAGCACTTTCAAATGAAAGCCTTAGGCAGCTCATACTGTCAACGCGAGCAAATACACCCAAGGTGCTAAACAAGTCATTGCACACGATAGGATATATATACATCCCAAGGCTCCCAATGGATTCTTTCCATCAGTAATAAGAAATTAACACTTGAGTAGTATATTCACTCACCGAGTGATACTATATGAAATCAACACGCTGCTAGCAGTCAGTGTGACCAGGCATGGTGCAAAGCATCTAAAGCGTGCACCAATGTGGGCGCATCCATGTAATGCCTATATTTATAAAGCATAAAGGGTTTTAAACACAAAAATGAATTTCGGAAGTCCAATGTTCATCTCTGGTCTATATCTATTTTTATTTTTATTTTTCATACTTTACACCATCATACCGAAATTATTCCAAATCTATTGATTAATTATTTGACAAGTTGTGCATCCGTCTATGGGATTTGTACCTTCTACTAACAAGCCTCTCATGCTCAGCTGAACCATACACAACCTTCAACCTATATGGCCTCCAAAGTAGTTGGAAGTTGTATTTACGTTCAATCAAACTGGATTTGTTACTAAATTACATTGGGTTTGAAAATTATAAATAAAAAAAAGCTCAATATGGACCAAAGTTGAACATTGGACCTCCAAAACTCATTTTCCATATTTAAAACCCTTTACCCTTTACAACTACGGGCACTACATGGGTGCACCCACGTCGGTACATGAATTGCATGCTTTGCACCATATAGTTGCACCAGGCTATAATGAACCCCTTTATAATGAATATTTGGCTATTATGAACCGGCTCTTGCGGGCACGCTAGTCAATTTACACCGGAAAACAACTTGCTATGGTGAACCCCCATAGTAAAAATTAGTGAAGGCAGCTTTGAGGTCCTGATTCTTGGCGTTCATTATAGCCAGGTGCAACTGTATGCAAAGATTTGTGCGCGCTGGTTCATGCAGGGTCCAGTCCTGCGCTGAGGAAAATTAACTCGCCCCACTCGCATGCGAGATTCCCCGTGAGATTGGGGCGGGACGGAGGGTCAAGTGAGCACGGATAGGCCAAGAGTGGGGGGGCGAGATACCCGGGACACCTTGTCAAGAACGGCTTCTCGTAGTGTGGGAAGGGTTGAAAGAGAATTTACCGTATCATACACGTTTCTCCCGCAAGGTGACTGACTATCGGTGCTTTTGGTTTCCTTCACTTTGCAACCATTCCCCACGCCTCACTGAAAATTTCTCTACCCTTCTTCTCAAAGTGACTTTATCCCTCTTTCGGAACCCCCCGTTACACCCGTTTTGTGCCCACTTAAAATTTGTTTTCTTAAGTTTTTGCTCAAAGCACTTTGCATGTTCGGGTAGAAAGTGGTTGGGGGGGAGGGAGTGCACAGTAACGTATGGGAGGGGGCAACGAACAGAGGGGGACGGCGAACAGTGCACCAGAAATTGGGTGGCAAGCGTCGAATTTGGCAGGTCTGTTTGTTGTCCCCACCCCTGTTTGTTGTCCCCTCCGCTATGTTACATATAAGCACTGAAATGTGCACCCGATGTGGGTTTATTCTCGGCGCTATGATATGGGGAAGGTATATCCAGGAATTGATAATTGGTTGAGATTACTTTGTAGTGATTTGCTGATATTTGATGTGGTTATTGGAGGAGGAGGAGGAGGGGTGGTATTGTGAGGGAGTTCTAGACAAAAGATATGAGATAGGGAATGTTCGCTTGGCTCAGTGTTCTTTATTCCCATGGTATAATCACGTCTACTGTATTGCTCATTTTCTCCCAGGGAATAGTTTGCGGGTATATGACCGGTCGGCGGTGAGCGTCTGAGTACTGTACTGTAACTTACTTCATAGACACAGAGAAGTTTGCACTCCAAAAGTCGTGGATTGGGCGGGTGAAATGCGCCAGAAAATTTTAATGTACAGTACAACATAAGTAGCCTTATAATTGCACTTATGCATGTTCTTGTGTGTCGACTTTTACATTGTCAGAGATATATAAAATGTCTCCTCGGAATTCTTCCTATTCTAAAAGTCTCGTTATGTAATCTTAGTCCCCTGGTGTGTGTTTTTGGTTTTTTATCTTTATTTGTAACCATAACCTAACATACATATCATGTGTGTAAGTCATGTTTGAAGCAATGGCCGTGAGATGATTGGGCTTCGCCCAAAAAGTTAAAACTCAGCGAAAGCTTTGAGTATTCACCGTTCCCCCATCCATTCATCCAATCCATCTAATCCAAAGCGAAATATGAAAAGGACAACGGAAAAGAAAACAAAAAAAAAAAACTAAAGTTTGGGGAGGATGAGGTATGGTTTGTTATAATATGTTGCATCATACCTTTAGCAATCTAAGTTACTCTCTATCAAGGCAAGCCATCAAAAACTTACCGCACAACCATTCAGACTACAATTAAGCAAGCTCGTACCACGAGCGTAAGCGTAAGTAAACCTACGTTCTAATTCTTCAAAAAAAAAAGCTCTCGCAGAACTATCTCATCTGATGTATATAGTTCTTGGACATAGGTCATCGATAGTTGTACTAGTACCTCACTGCAACAGCAAAACCACACCAAAACAGCGGAAAATAATAGCCATTGTAAATTCACACTTTCCATGTCAACCCTCTCATGAATTACGACATCACTATATCTCCATGTAGCCAAGAACCTAAGGGTTCAAAATCCGATTTTTATTTTATCAATCAGGTTGGGACTTGTCCACTGTAGGTGATCGGGTGCAGTGAAGCTCTAAATGTCAGCTTAAGTATGATACCACAGATTGATATGGGTGCCCATGGAAAAAAGGTACCTAATCCGAAGATTGTCGATTTCAAATATTCGCACACAACCCAAATATGCAGGAAATTATCTAAAATTTCCATGTTTCTCACAATGGATAAGACCCCGAATTTAGGAAATCGGGGAGTAATTGAAAGGCGGGTTGTTGTGTTCTAAGGGGACGAAAAATGAAATTTTTGGTGCAAAAAGGATGAGTGCCGATGAGCTGTGTCATCGTACTGTGCTTCCATCTCGCGATAGTAAAAACATTGATGGGAGCTGGGTATTGCATCCTTTGTTTGATAGTTTCTTTGTTTGGGTTGACCTCTGGTTGTTAGTTAAGGCGAGGAAAGGCAGTTGTGAGGGGGGGTCATCGGGGGTATAAAAGGTGTGCTTCCGTGACCGATATTCTTGTCATAAGAAATCTTGTGAGTAGTGGGGGAGTTGAGGGGCTAAGTTGGTGTGTATATCATTGAGAAGGGAGTAGAAGAAAGGGTGGCACCGACGAGCCAGACGTGATACAGCAGGCCAAAGAAATCTTAACATAGCGAGCGTGATTATAAACGGTGTTTGTTTGGTAGTTTATGTACTGTGTCGTACAGAGGTTGGAGTGGAGTATATGTGTATCAAAATTCTAACTGGCAATTCTCTACCTACAAGAATTCTGGGACTCGCAGACTACATATATTGTTAACAGCCATTCTTGAAATCAGAGCGCTATCCCCCGTAGTGTTTATGGTTGGAATTTCTCTACACACGCCAAGTTTTTGCAACTACTGTTAATGTTCAATTTGACCCGATACTAGAAAAGGGTGTATCGTATCGCCGGATTTGAAGTTTTACCTGATAGCGGGATTTCATGATGCTGGGAGACTCAGATGTACAAAGGATCTCAAACTGGCTGTAAACTCAATGGAGCTAGATACTTAAGCTCGCAAAAGTAGCCTGGGCGGAATTACTGTGGTATATTTTCCTCTCTCATGCGTAGCTACTGTTCCGCCATGCCGACTACGTTGATACATTGCTGTCAATTCAAGTTGCTGCTTCAGAGTGACACTGCTCGCAAAACCTTAACGTAGTGTAGGGAAATTAGGTACTATCAACACCGCAGGGGATGAGATACCTTTGGTTGTATAGTTCACTAATTCTTGGTACTCAGAGAGATTTCTAGCTCAGACATAGCAGACTATAGATATGAAGATGATTGAGCAAGGATCTGTCTTGTCTCATATCACGAGATATCACTCAGTAACCCATTACCTTTTGTGTTTGGAAATGAAAATATTGTTGCCACAGAAGATTGATTGATTGATTGACAATTCTAACTAATGAAGGGAAACGGAAACACAAGTATAATATCCGTAATTCACCTTAGCGACCTACGGCCTAGAATATCGCTGGGCGGAGTATTCATCCCCGTAAACCAAGAGAATTCACGGGATTTACCCATCCAGCACGCTCATTATATTTGAAAGCCGAACTCAAATAAATCATCACCAAACCCTACCTTGCAAATCTCTCTTGACAAGTGTTTAAAAAATATTTCCCTTCGCCCATGTTGACCTCATAACTCATATACTCCGGCGTGTCCATAATAATCGGAAAACATAACCCTGGTCTCCGTAGAGATTTGTATGGGATCGACAGACATAGTTTTCCGATTTTCATCGACATACCCGAGTATATACGGTATCCCATTAGTCCCTATGTGTCATGCACCCGGAGGTCAATTCCTGGCTTCACTCCAGCAAGGTATTACCGTATTAGTATGCACGGTTAAGTATATGGTATACTTGAAACGTGCGGACACCACCTTCTGCTGTTTTTGAGTGGTTGCACTGGTTGAGAAGGGGGAAATGGAGAAACCCGAATCACAAGAGGGCTATAGAAAGTTTATTTTTATTTTTTCATTTATTTTGGAAGGAAGTGAGGTGACGAGTGATAGGAAATGTCGCCGAGGATGCCAATAGTGAGATGTCCACTCATGTGATATGCAGAGGGGGAATTCTAGTCAGATGGTGAGGAGGCTGTTTCTCTTGTGGGCCTAGGTGCAGATACTATTTTTCCCGTGCGATATAAGATGGCTCTGGGTTTTGCGCTGGCTGGAATATGAAGTGACGGAGTGCATTCAGAGGGATGGGGTAGTGGCAGTCAGGATATCTAGACTTAAGTTACCGTATTGTTTTATAGTAAAATATGTAATAGGTTATCTGCCTCGGCTGGCCCGGCTGGAAATGAAAGGAATATGAGTGGATATCTATTGGTAGAGAACTCATGCATATCTAGCTGTTTTTTTCGATTTTTTTGTCTTTTACTTGGCATACGGGAAAAAAGGGAGAATTGAGTTAAAAAATATCATAAGAGGTGGATTTCTCATCTAGGCATTAAGGGGAAAACAATTGATTTTCGGGTTGGCTCTGTTATGAAGAAGTAAACTATGGGGGTTGGGGAATCAGTGGTTTGCGATAGATACTCGAGTAGAATAATCGTTGTCACTTCTATCAAAGCTTTTTTTTGAGATTGTGGTAACCTGAGCTGCTCTTTCCCCTTTACGTGCAAAATGAGAAAATAAAAAGGAAGATGATCAAAAAGCCAAAGCAGGCCTTACGTCTCAACGCCTTACTTGTGTACCCACAGTACTCCACAATACTGCACATCGAATACACTTTCCCGTCCAACCCCCATGGCATTCAGCAGGCAAATTCAAGGATGTGGAGAATCTGGGGTTCCGCGACTTCCTGGCATTCCCATCTCGTACCATCCTACATACACCCTACTCGCAATAGAAATCCCCACTTCTCGGGTCCCCGCGGAAAAACTCTCTTCTACACTTTGCCCTCACAAGTGGCGTGACGTGAGATAACATGATCATGTACCTAGCTATCTCTCGACTGGATGTCGCCCAAATCACATCTTCGGCAATTAAACGCCCTTCGCTAATCCCAGCCCCACAATATACTACCCTCCTTTTCCCTTTTTCATTCCGTTTTGCATTTTCAACACTCTGGGCTGTGTGGAGGTGGTGAATGACTGTGAATTGAATGACTGCATATATGTGATTGACAGTACACGCTAACAGTCAAGCCATTTGACAAAAGCTAAACCCACCGGTTGACGCAGAGCAGGAATCAAATAAACCCCAAGTGAGGATCTCTGCCTTTGGTATTACTTTAGTGTATAGTAATACACCCGGTCTTGGGCGTGGGGTGTTTGAATTCGAATTGTAGATTTGCCTGTTCTTTGGACACAGGGTTTTTGGAGAGTGAATGTCGAGGCGGTCATAGGTTGTCACTCTAGGTGGAAATGATTGGTTATTGATGTTGTGGTGTAGTTTTTTTCCTGAGGCGATTTTTTTAAGGGACTTAAGTTAGCAGGTTGCAAGGAGAGGGAAGATGGAAGGGGGGTTGATTGTAGGCACAAAAATGGATTCTATGGGGATTTGTTTTTGTTTAGAAGATGCAGAATAGTGTAGGATATCTGCTCGCTAGTTGCACTGGACGACAAATGATCCACTGGGCACCCTGAATTGGTAGTAGTTTGTGAAATCTAGAAGGTCTTGTGCTCATCATCCGTCAATCTTTTCTCCTCCCACTTTTGGATTTCTTGTAAACGGGGTATGATACCAAATGCAGTTAATCTACTGGCGGTCACAAGCGCTGTGGTCTCGCTTCAAAATAGCCGTAAGTGACAAATACCATGCCGGTGTCTTGACCTCGGGGAAGTCTATAGTGAAGTATAGTGTGAGCTAAAAATCATCAAAATGCAAAATCTTTTTCAGACAAAGCTCAGTTTCATATGACTGATTTTGCCTCACCGTATTTGCACAACTATCCCCCATTCAAAGAGCACTTAATATATCTCTTCTTGACATGGGTAATTCATATGAAGTAATATTTTTGCAGCGATGGCAATGTTGGTACCTGAATTTGCAATACCTTAGATGCTAGTTTACGCGGAATGATAACCCTGACATTAGGGTTCGGGCCGCATTCATGCTATGTATCACCTTCGGACAAATAAGATTTTCCGGAGCACAGCGTGGCTTGCGGGATCTTGGTGTGAAAATGATCACATAAGTTAGTCGGCATGCTTTTGCTTAGTTTGTTAGATTAGATTTCTAATTTAACCACATATTTGCCCTTCTTGACGATTATACCTACAATTTACCAGATGGATTGATTTCGTAATGGGAATGATCCCGGACTCTTCCCTCGCTCTCATGTACTATAGAAGCATCAGTACTCTACACGTCCGGCTTTGCTAAAATATTAGCCTGATGATTGTAGCTAACTCGTTTTTGAAATTTCACATGAATCGCGATTTATCCTTTCTTCCTTTCTCTCACGCTTTCAATTGCATGAAGATCATATTGTTAATACCCTACCTTTACTGTGAACTACCATGAGGAAATCTCGATTTCCAGTAAGTTACATGGAGAGAGTTACAAAAAAATTAGTTATTGAAAACCTCCACTCCTCGAGCGTAATGCAGGGTTCATCTATATTTACCCGGTGACCATGACAAGCCGAAATCTTTCTGAACTATTCTAAATGCGCACCACACAATGGTGGGGTGAGTGGGAAACAATAACTATTATCTCACTCACATTGCATGCTTGTAGCAGGATCTACAAACTAAAATTGCACTTCCTCAAGATAGCTGAAAAACCAGTTCCTTGCCCGCTCAGCAATTATCCTCCTCACTTTTGCCTCCTCCGCGCCCAACTCGACCATTTTCTCCCATTCTTCCTCGATCACATCGTTTTCTACCCATTTCGTGAACTGGGGGGTGCTCCTCTTGCCGTTCCGACCGTGTTCAAACAATCCCATCTCCCTGAGGTACTCGATCCCTTGCTCGAATCGTGCTTCTGTAATCGCATAGTCTACAAACGCAGTAGCAAGACCGATAGCGTCGGGGTCCCTAGGTGGGGTCGGCTTGATCCGGCTGACCACCTCGAACTTCTCCCCTTTAGTTTTGAAGTTCCACAGCGTTGCACAGTTGCTTGGCCATGTTTCGCCTTCAAAAGGTATCATAGTCCAAACTAGACCTTCTCCAGTTCCGGATATTTTCCTCCCCCTAGAGTCCAAAAATGACGCCGCAAACGGACATTCGTCTTCCACTCCTTTCGTCATCTCGTACATCCAGTTCGAAATCTCCGTCGTATCCTCCATGAAGTCGATTATCACCTCCCACGTCGGCCAATTCATGATATTGAAAATACGCTCAGATTCTATTGAAACATCATTGTACTCGCGCATGTCAACCCATGTCCCATCCACCCTGATATTGAAAATGCAGAAGAACCTGGGAAGTCGGTTGATGGCGACATTCCTGTAGATGTCGCGCCCAGCGACCTCGCCAGCTATCATGATTTCCGAGAACGGGGTGGCGTCCGGCCGCTCCTTCCCCAAGTTGTAGGTTTTCATTATCTTATCGACGAGCAAGTGCAGAGGTTTACCGTTTAGAAGTGAAGGGATTGGTCCTGCATCCTGGGATGTTACAACCCTGTTGCGTGACTGAAAGACTGGGTTGTGCCGATCATGGTTACGGAAAATCTAGATTTATTTCACCAAATTAAATTCAATCTTCGCATAAAAAGATCTAGGCAAGGGGGGGGGGCAGAGGGGAATAGTACGATTGTCGCATTATAGCCGTGCAACTTTAGGGTTCCCATGAACCTTGCTTTGGAGGGGAAAGGAAGCCGTTGTCCCAGGTCGATGGCCGCCTTTAGAACCGGGACATAACGCTTCACGAATGTGTCGAAAGTCAAGGTGTGTGGATAAGGTGTGTGAGTTGGAGGCACATCGTTATCGGCCTGCCTAGTTGGGGCTTCACTCATTGTGGTTTTGTGATAGTTTGACAACGGTTGAAATTAGAGTTTTGAGACACGTGAGGGAAATCCAGGCCGCCTAGGTTTTTTATGATCTTGTAGACTTCTCGTTGGAGGGAAGGAAGAAAACACACTGGCGATTTATGTTTTTTATATTTGAGATTATTATCGTTTTTGCTTTTCATGTCTTAAATTGCTAAGGCCTGAATCGATGGCTGAGTCACTTTGTACGAGTATTGACTGTGGCTTGTACGGAACCATGGTCGGCATAGTTGTTAAGGCCCTCTGTCTGACGGTCTTAGTGATAATATGGACTGGATATCTACCGATCGCGAAGCTGGCCGGTGAGGGCTGATTCAAATGAAGGGTAGCAAAATCGACTGAGGAGATGCACCAGCATAACATGGTACTGCACCGTAGTGTATTCCACCAGCAAGAAGGTGGGAAGACGACATGCTAGCACAAATGTCAACACAGCACAAAAGGTCACTGGATGGTTGCCAAGAACACTCATAAATTCCACAAGGCTTCCGTGCTTTTTTTTTCCTTTTTCTTACTGGAAGAATGGACATTGCCATACCACATGGTATACTAAAGATGGCTTGAATTTCAAAGGTTGAGAATTTTTTTCCCTTTTCAGATTCCCATCCTTGTGCCATTTAACATGAGATAGTATACGATGCAAACTCAGGCGACACCGACACAGCAGATTTCAACCCATGCACAGTACAGGTACTGTACCCTACTGTAGGTAGTATGAGCTGTTTATTGAATATTTCAATTATAGCCACCACAACCACCTTCACCGCCCAGCCACGAATAACCTTTCGGAGCCGGCCCCAGGGGCTTCGATGGTAAGGTAAGCGAGTTTCTCTGGAGTCTACGTACCGGTACTGCACAAGTAGGGCATTGTGAATTTCTTTGAAATAGTTATAACCACAAACATATTCAGTGGGAGATAATATCCCGAAAACTGATATTTTTGGAGCGATTGATCTATCCTTCTACTTTTCTAGCCCTTCAAAAGGTTAAAGGCTCAACGGAGCGGAGCGGATTCCCTTCGGGTTGTTCGCGTGCTCATTTTGGCGAAAAAAAATCTTAGAAAATCTTTTCCTACTAATGAAGGTCGAGGAATTTTTTCAATTTTGCCTTTGTGGTCTAAATTCCTGATGCTGGTCAATTCTGACGCTGGCCCTCTAACATTTTCCATGCTCTGAGATCAAGCATGTTGTGTTGCACCGACCATCCATTCACAAAGGTAGTATCGACCCACAACTGCTGCGATTCCCACCATTTCCGGAGATATATTCGAGGAACTATATTTTGTTAAAAATAATTCTTGTACTGTGTTCATACAATATTGCACGTACAGGCTGAAAGGAGATTAGGGAAGGATAGTAGGATCTAGAAAGTATTGTACGTTAACAAAAATAACCGTACATCCAGGATCCGTGGCAACGCAACCCTCCTCATCACCTCTCACTTTGAACACCATCTAAAGAAATTCCTCTACATCAACCAAAACTCAACCAATTTTCCTAATTCTTTTGTTTTAAGAAACTATGCCTCCTATTCTTCACAGTCATGCCAAAAAGCCTATTCCCTCCAAGCACCTCTCAGAGTTTACCAGGGGGAGAATTCTCGGGTTACATGAACCTCAAGTGAGCTATCGCCAAATTTCTCACTACCTTGACATCCCCCTCAACACTATTAAAGATAGTATCTTAAAAGGAGATCAAGAGGGCCAGGAGAGAAAGGGTAGAGGAAGATATCCTAAAACTACCAAGTTGCAGGATGATGCTATGGTGGAGGAAGCTCTCAGCTATCGCAATACTAGCTATTCTGAGATTGCCAAAAAAGTTGCTCCCAATATCTCTTCTATGATAGTGAGGAGAAGACTTCAACAAAAGCATCTAAAAAAGTGGTTGGCACAAGAAAGGGTTCATTTGGATGAGGATCTAGCTCAAGAGAGATTGGAATGGGCATTAGCTCATAGGCATTGGACAAGAGAGATGTGGAGAAGGAAGGCAATGTGGGGAGATGAGGTAGCTGTGGAGAGAGGAGGAGGAAAGAGGAGAAAATGGATATTTAGATATCCAAAAGAGAAGTGGAATAAGGATTGTATTAAGCCTGCTGCTAGGAGAGGAGAGAGGAAGATTAGCCAAATGATGACTGGTTGTTTTTATGGTCAAACTCATGGTCTCTTTTTACCTGTTTTTCCTGATCCTACTTCTGCTAGGGGTGGAGTGACTGGAAAGTCAATTATTGATGTTTATGATCATTATGACTTTCTAGGGATATGGGCGGATATCAGAGAAAGGGTTGGAGATGAAGAGGTATTTTTTATCATTGATAATGCTAAGACTCACTTGCCCTTTAGGAGATGGCTCAGAGTGCAGGGAATTACTCTTCTGGAAATTCCTGCCTATTCACCAGATCTCAATCCTATTGAGAATGTTTGGTCTCTGGTGAAAGATAAGCTTCACAAGAACTATCCTGAGCTCTATCTCATGAAGGGTCCTGTTGATGAGGTCAAAAAAGCAATAGAGGAGGCCATTACTAATTGTTGGGAACTTCTTGACCCAAAGGTTTTTGATACTTTGGCAGGATCAATGGTAGATAGGGTGGAAGAAATTATTAAGGCTGATGGATGGTATACTAAATATTAATTTCTACTATGTATTTACATTTTTTTAATTTTTTTTTGGTTTTCATGATGGTGGGGTTGGTGGGGTAGTGGGGTTGCCATAGCCGAGTTTTTCTGTCCATTGATGTACGGTTATTTTTGTTAACGTACAATAACATACAGGATGGTACCATATGTCAATACCTGAATTTCCAAGTAGAGAAGCTGGGGGTTCATCTATGTACTCATGTATGTACTGCAACTCCTCGTACCGTGTCCGGTACTGATACTTCAGTCTGCACAGACCTTCATTGCAAGTAATTTAGTTTTTCCAGCGCTGACGGTACCTAATCCCTAATGTGATTTATGGGGATGCAGCTCTTCACCTGGAAGCAGCTTGCAGTGGCAACTACCGTAAAAACTGAAATAGAAGAGAAATGTGCTTTGAGGTCATATTAAGGTGAGTCATGCCAAGAGGCTAGGATGGTCACATCAATGTAAATTACGAAATATGAGACATATAAAATTTAAAAATACATTTTGATTTTTTAATGGGTTTCACCCAGGACATATTCTCCATCTAGCTCATCATCTGCAATATTCAACTCTATTGAATCATCTCCTTCTTCTTCCCCCTCGCCATCTTCTTCAACAACCCCCCCAGCCACCATTACCCCCTCTGCCCAGTCCTTTACCCCCTCCATGAACAAGGAAGTCGAAAGACCCTTGATGGAGATTTCGGAATCTCTACTTCCATCAACAGGAAGTGAGAGACTGATTGTGGTGAAAGCTTATTCAACCACATGGGAATGGTTTGTCATGAACCTTTCCCAGGCTTCACCGACTGCCCAGGTGCAGAGAACCCTCTGTCATCCCATCATGCTCTCTGATAGCTGACCTCTCTCCAACAGAATCTGCTCCTCCTCCACCTCAACCTTGTCAACCTTTTCTTCGAGGATCTCCTAGTTAGAGATCAGGTTAGTAATTAGATTGATAAGTACCCCTCTCCTTTGATTTTGATGATTGACTTTGATGATACTAACCTTCAGAATATCTTTAAAGGGCTGGTTAATCGATATATCCAGGGGCTGAACCATGCTGGTACAGCCCCCAGGTATCACACTAAGTGTGATATCGTGCACTCGCATGGTATCCAAAACCTCATCGGTTTTGTGACTACCAAACATGTCAAGCACTATAAGAGTTGGCCATCCACCCAGTATGGGTATGACCTGCTCGTCAAGCCATTCAACAATATTAGTTGAATTGGCATATGCTTTTGGGTTGAACTTGACAACAACCTGAGGGTCATACAGGGCTTTTTCAGCCATGACAGTGTTACCCACCCCCTGCCCGTGGAAAAATATTAGGGGTTTAACATGGGGAACAGCATCGGCGAAAACGGTAAGTTGAATTGTTGCCTGTCGCTTGTCCCAACCAGACTGCTGACTTCCCTGTACCCATATCATTTTTTCACCCTGTTGATTATAGGTCTGGCCACTAAGATACTCAAAGGGCAGCAGAGTTTGGTCCATATTACAGATGTTGCTCAATCTGTAATGACCAATCTCTGCTGGGGTGTCTGGAAGGTTGGTGGGGTTTTTTTATCATAGTTGTCAGTTTCTTCGATTAAATTTCATCCAATTTACTAATGCTTCAATATAGTCCACAGGTAGCTGGCTAGCCTTATTGGTTATTGTATGAAGAGTTATCCTATGCCAAGATAAGAACCCCTGAAACTATCCATTTGAAAAACAGAATTGGCTAACTATGGTTTCTGAATAGGTTTCAGTGAAGAGTTGCTTTGCATTTTGGCGAAACTAACTTCGGCGCACAACTTTCCCCTCTGCTCGACACTGTCAGAAGACATCATATAACCTTCTCTCTATATCCACCCATTTCCTTCTTCTTCTCCCTCCTCCCAATCTATGAGCCATTGCTGATGCCTCTAGGAAATTCCCAGCCAGTTCCTCCTTTTGCCATCGCCCAATATTCCCTAGTGGAATCTTAAACCTTACTGCCGCTTCCTTCAATGTAGGCTGCCGGAACTTGGTTGGCCCAGAGGGAATCAATGCTGTCTGCAGCCAGGATAATACTTGCAACTTATAGTTGATCGTATAGGACTTTTGAGGCTACTATACTATCTGTGAAGCTGTTCGGAGCCTTATCCTCAATGGTTTTCACTTCGGTCCTGGCTTCTGTCATGGCGGAGCAAAGAACTTGCCTGGTGCAAGCTCTAGAAGGACCACAGTAACCTTGGAGTGTGCACTGCCCTTGCTTCACTCACTTCGTCTGGGCATTTAGTATAATGATATTTGAGAGGTAATCGATTATGCTGTTTGAGTTATCACTATTGGAAGTATTGCACTTGTATTTTATTTTCATGTAAGAGTAGTACAGTATCTACTTTGTTTATATTATTTTTTATTTACATTCTCTATGACTCCTATGATGTTCATTAATTGTCTATTCTACTGCCAATAATGATATCATGACTCTAAAAGCGATAATATGAGGTTGGAATTGAAGGTCAAAGCAGATGTCTCAAACCAGTCATAACCTCACTGATTGTGACCTTGCCCCTTTTTTTACTAGCTAAGCTTATTTCAACTGCTTAGCACATTTCTCTTCTATTTCAGTTTTTACAGTACAGGAAAACCAAATGTATATTTGATTATCTATATAAATAATAGTGATACAACTTTGGAAATTTGTTAGAAAGTACTTTGAAATATGGAGAATTAGAATATGTAGCTTCTATTTTGTTGTAAGGAAAACCTCTCTTAGGATCATGCTATTAAGACTGATTGTTTAGGGCAAGATACCTCTAATCAGCTATTATGTAAAAATAGAAATATATATAAGAGTACTTTCATAAGTCTGTAGATAGGTTTTATAGGTCTTATATATTCTGTGTGAATTGTTTTTACTTTACACTAAATAGATTTTTAAAAGTTGTGGTAACAAATTGACATGAGGAAAACTACATACAAAATTGATCAAATTGACTACATAATATCTGCTTATTGGCTTACCTTATAAATTCAACACTTTGCTGGTTATTTCACAAAGGTTATCTGAGTAGGTATACTAAGTTTCAGGTTGAGCAAAAAAGTCTTTCATGCCCTGTACACAACTGACAGAGATTTATATAAAAATATAGTGCTATAATATTTCAAGCTTGAAATCTCTACAACTATTATTCCTAACTGCCTAAAACTTGTTCAATAGTCTGACCCTTATTAGGATTAGGAGACCCAGAGATAATATTTTCAGCTTTGTCTAAGGAGTACATCTTACAAGGTTAAAGCTTAAGACTAATATTTTTACACATATATCTTTACAATGATCAAGCAATAAAATATGGAAGTTTTATCTCTTGGGCTTGAAGTTTCATGTAGTTACTTATATTAATGTTATAAAGGATACTACAAAGTATTGGAGTTATAAGTTAATCCAGTGTGTAGATATTATATTATCAAATAAATCAACTATATATATTGTTTTACTTCATTATATAGTACTATAACTTCTAAGAATAACAATAAACACATACAAAGGTAGCTAATCCATAACATGTAAGGTCTATAATAACTCTCTATTTACTTAAAAAAGTATTCTTGGCATGGCTTTCAATTTCTTTACTATTAAGTATAAAAGGACTGTTATTTTAAACTACCAATCATAAAGACAATATACAGGGAGAACCATTTCCTATTATGAAATAGGAACTTCATATTCTAATTCTCCATATTTCAAAGTACCTTCTAACAAGTCTCCAAAGTTGTATCACTATTATTTATGTAGATAATCAAATATACAGTTGGTTTTCCCTTGGTTGCCACTGCGAGCCGCTTCTAGGAGAAGAGCCGTATCCCCATAAATCACGTTATCGCGGATGCTTTTATCTAGACCTGTCTGTTCTCAGCTATTTTGGACTGTCATTTATTCCTTTTTTTCTTATTTATTTTTTTTCGTTTTACTCCAGCCTACTGTGCGGCACCCCTCAATTGATCCTGAAATTGATGGGCTCGTTCAAAACCTGGCACCAGCCCAATGATCTCCTATCCCAGTAGATTAGTCCGAATTCCAAGGTCGTGAACGCACAGGCACGGGAATAGGATAATGTTTTCCCTTGTTACGTATGGCGTCCATGCTGATGCACCACTCTGGAAAGTCAACTTCGGATGAACATGTCTCACTAGTAACGTAGAGGTCATAGGGGTAGAGCGATGGCTTGAAAGTGGATGAGAGAAGGGCACTAAGTTATCGTTGATCGGTCTTGGGTTTTTTTTAAAAAAAAAGTAGATCCAGATTGAAGAAAACCGTCTTGTCCTACTTCATGTCGTGTTCGCACGGAGTATAATACCGGTAGCGAAAGAAGGGGGAAGGGAAAAAAAAAAAAAAAAAAAGAACTCAGCAGTTTTCGGAAAACCCCATATGTGAAAGGAGATCCCAGATTCTCTTGGGTATCTTTCCGTTTGTTGGATATGGCTATGGTCCAGACCATCATTTGGATACTCTATCCTTGCAGATAAAAGTCGAATAAGGAGGTAGGGCTGATCTCTCTGTAACTTACTCGTGCATCCGATGCTGTGCTTGCGCTTGGAGCATGGGATCCTGCATCCCGGAGATTATCCTACATATGAGGAACACTACGAAATCCGTGAAGACCCTATTCAATTCCATTCCAAGGTATCCCTACCTTGAGGAGGGAAAGCGTAAACGTTTTTCCGGTTTTAAATTCATCGGTGCTCCGGCAGAAGTTCTCTCCCCTGGACAATATCTGGCTCTCCCTCACTTCCCTACCCTAGCCCGTGCTGAGCACTTTAGGCAGCCCTGAAGTTAAGTATTGGGAGATAAAATAAAAATAAAGGGGGGGGTTAAAAAGGATTACTGTAAATTGTCCTAAAGGCTTTTTGCTTTTTTTACTTGCAAATATGATAAACAGTTGATAGGAGTGTGGGGAAGGCGTTATGCCGGCGGCTGAAATGGCTTCAGCATTGGAGAAGTCCCGGGTGATGATATAAGCTCTATCTGTTGCGTCACAGGGGCTAACTGTTGTTTTGACACTCCCGTGTGTACAGCATTTTGCGGGCGGTGATCCTGAATCGCTAGCGTGGGGCGTAAAACGAATGGATTACTATACTAAGTTTATTGAAATAGACAGAAATATAGCCTCGTTTCTGTCCACTCCCTTGTCTTTTGTTGACGTGGAGGGAAAATGATTGTACCATTCAGGAAACCCTTTCCGCAGCTGTTATTAGGTGTTTTGAGTGTATAATACGGACTGGTTTGGTCCCTGAAAATTGAGTGCCGCCCAGAGCCAGTGTTTCCTCCACTGTTCTAAACCCCCCGCGACCAACGGAGATAGGGGAGACCAATAAACAATCTTAAATCTATATAGAGTCTCATCTGCAGCTGTAGTACAGGTGGTGGTACCCCAATGGTTGTCACAAGTTCAACTTTGAGGATATCAGCAAACTAGGGTAATGGCTGCCCTATATTCCAGTCCGAGGCCCATATTACCGAAGTTATCTTACCTAAACTTTTCTTACGCCCTCAATCCAGGGGAATCATTCAAAGAGTCTACGTCTTTAACAGTTGTCTAATCAGATAAGAGGAGCGGTTCATGCCAAGCTGTGTTTCGAACCCTAGCCCGTTATATAGATACTCAAGACAATAGGTCACGAAGTCGTACGCCCGTCGAGTTACTCTATCACAAGTAGATCTGCTGGCAGAACAGGAACCACCAGATCGGAACTAACCCATGCATAACGACTCAGGGTTAGGTTTCTCCCTTGCCACAGGGCAAACTCCGGAAAATAAGAACAAGACTTGACATAGAGGTATTTGTACAATAGTGATAGTTATGGATGTTTATAAGCATCCCTTCCTATATTATATGGGGTATCCTCCTTCCAAAATATCTTTACTATTGACCCTGTTGGGAGGTAATATATGAATTTGCATCAGCTTAGCAAGGTCTGGAGTGTTGATGCTAAGAGATTATGGTGGAACGTTCCGGGACATGATCGCGGTATTGATGGAAAGCTCTCGTGAGTGGGAGAGTTTGCTATGTTTTTCTTTTGTATTGGTGGATTTGGGAGAAAGCTCTCCAAGTTGTTTTTTCTTGCTATGTTTTGGAATGATGTGGAAAAAGATGGATGTGTGTGGTGAGCAAGAGATGATGTTTGGATTTGTTTTACTTTGATATAATTATTCCTGTCTTTTCCGAATAATTTGGATGTAAGGAAGTTAGACAACTTGGTTACAAACAATGACGATTATTTTCCACTTTACCCCTTTCTTCATCAGGCTATTGCGTTAAGTCCACGTTCATCCGCTGTGCATACCACATAACATTAATATGGAGGAGACGGTAACGGGAAAAGAACCCCGGATAATTCCGTAGCGGCTCCATAAGGCACGCAGGTCCGTCATAGGTCAAACCGACGAGCGAGAATGTCTATACATTTAAAGAAGCATTGGCCCCACAAGCAGCCAAAGGCTGATAAGTATTGGTCAATGTTCCCTTGACCCGAACGAACCCTAGCTTTTGAACCTCCAGGAAGGTGTAAAATTTCAGAGGAGGGGCTCTTTGCAAACCTCATTATGAAACTTCTCTTCCCCGGGGCGCGCAGAACACCATTAACGTGCAAATAGCCAGGTTCAATCTAGGATAGAATGTGAACCTCCCATTGCAACGAATTAGGACAGCGGGTGGAGCGGTAGGAACCGATATTTCCAGCTCCATGAATTTTATCAAAGCCTTCGATAGACTAATCTCAGTCTGAAGTATTTTTTTATTTGGGCTTGAAACTTTGCCATGTATTATGAATATTCCTCGTGGCGTGCGCGCCAGTTAGCGAGGACCCCTCGACCTACAAATACAGTATCTCGAGCCCCGTAGGACCATCGCAGGTTAGGATTTGCGGCGAGTCTAGGTTTCCGAGGTTAATAGCTAATGATAATCTTGAGATAAGTTAGAGCGGTCTGAGACGAAAGATTTTGTGCCGCGAAGTACGTATGTCCTAGCCAAGAAGGCCTATATACCAGGGATCCCCCGCCGGCCTCATGAAGTGGACACAGTATAAGATACTATTATCTTTCTTGTTGACCAGGCGAACTTTGGTGGGTATTGGCAAGGAGGAAGAGGTTGTGTAATACTGGCTGTACCGGATGGTTATATTTCAAGCAATAAGGGAGGCTCAATCACCTTTCTTTGATACGGCAAATCAATCACAACAATTGATCACCGAAGACCAAGGGAAAACCTTGAGAAGTCACAAGAAAAGAAAGGAGAAAAGAAGTATGCAAATCTCACAACTTGTCCCTCTAATTCCGGTCCTCATTCCCTTTTTCCAACAATGGGTCCCCCAGCCCCCTTTAATACAACCACAATCGGCAAAACATCCCTCCGTTCTACACGAATAAACTACGCAAAAAGATTGCGAAGTTCCACGTCCCTCACAACGAGTCCATCCACGCATGCAACAATACCAGGTCAGCTGACATAATCCAGTAGTCTAGTGGGGGATCGACAAGGACTTTCACTGTATAGTAGGTACAATTAAATTCTTAACCTGCTGCACCGGTATTATATCAGCGCCATACCCCTATTAGCACTGAGTAAAAAGGGTTCGTCTCAAGTAACAAAAAAAAAAGAACACAAGTTTCTCGGGAGTAGGACAAGCATTAAATTAATTCACCAGGGAGAATCCACTTGGCGGCCGACGGCAAAGATAGGATGCGGCGCTACCACTCCCTGTAACTTCACCCCATGAGCACGATATCGGATCATCTCTACCGGTTGATAACCGCAGGCATCACCATAAAAATCGCGGGACTCGTTTTGATACCGAGTGAGAAATTATGACGATTGAAGGTGGTGCATTGCGAGAAAGGCGGGAGCACATGTGATAATTATGCACGATGGTCCTTCCGCGGGTACAACACATCAAAGCTCAACTAGCCTAATTAGGTCTTGGGAAGAACTTGTAGGCTGCGAAAAAAGAACAGATACATGCCTGTAGTCTTGATCTATGTACATAGGTACATCTAAGTTAGACCATTACTCGCACCGTACCGGTACAGTGCCTAAAGGAGGGTGACAAAAAACTCGGGTCACTGGCTGTTTTACACCAAAAACAGCCATCTTTATGGATCAACAGCTGAACAGCACCCGCGCAGATAATCACAAAAAGCTCTGAACATCATGAGAATCACTATTTCCTTCTATGCTAGAAGTGCTAATTACCTAAATCGATATTTGGTTATATTTGATGCAACGGCGCAGGAAGGTCAGAAAGTGACTTCAAATTTTGTATGGGTGTGCCATACAAAGAGTACTTGACAACCATCTACTGCTCACATTATTAGTGGTTTCTCAACTCTCTTTTTTCTTTTTACTAAATTTCTCTTATTGCAAACTGTTCTCAAGATGCCCTCTGGTTTAATTACCAAAAAGGAACCGCTCTAAATTTGTTGTGGTTGAGAAAACGGCGGGTAAAGATGGCCCATTTTTGGTGTAAAAAGGGCATTGGCTCGAGTTTTTTGTCCTAGTACTGTATGTACAGTACAGTCGCGACAAGGCAGTAACCGGACACGGCGAAAATTACTTATGTGTGATCTACGTTGCAACAGCAGAAATAATTCTTGTCTTGTCCTGTTATTACCTCGTCCCGACTGTACTGTACTCGTACTCGGGTGAGGGGGAAAATAGGGTCAAATGTCTGTGCAAAGAATATAAAGAGTGTATTTATTAGCAGTCGAGGTAACGTGGGGGGTGTTGGAATTGATCTATTAAGGAATGGTATTTTACATTTTTAGTTTAGTATAATACCTTTATCACCTCTTTTGTGGTATATACACAGGCCTCTTCGACCCCTGCATGTCCCAATACTTCACCCCTACCCTGAGTGCCTCTAACCAAGTTTCTATTATATACTACGGCAATGTATCTCTGCTCCACCCGGCCACTGCAATAGCTTACTGGTACCGGTACTAGCGCTGTGCAGGGGTTTTTATCACCCGGAAGGATTTGAAGTTATCGGGGGAGGCTCTCAGCGCGTATAAGTGGACACCACGATATTTCCGGAAATCGTATCAACAGATTTATTTCGATCTATCATAACTTATAATAAAGTTAAATGTCGAGACTACGATATAATAGACATCGAGGGCCACATGGCCACTAGCGTGCATATGATCCACGCTGAGGCCGACAGTCCCCGAGAAGCGAGATTGGGGAGGGGCAGGGTATGCGTGCCTCTGAACATGCGCACTGGCATTTGGTACTGGCATAAATGGGATCTTCCTTGGGACGTTCATTCGTAGGGATAAAGGATATCATGTCTTTGGGCTCTCAGACCTTTCTCTTGCTTCCATTCTGCCATTTTCTGTTGTCGTTACTATCTCAAATTGCGATATCATAGAAGTCCCATTCCGTACCCGCGGCCATTGTCGTGCTTCACATGCACATACTGCACTTGTGGAACCATACCCAAACTTAAAACTGTATTCCAACTTATGACTAGTGGCTGAGTCAGGGCCGAAATTCCGCCAATATCAGTAGGGCTATTGCTGGTTCATCGATATCTTCTTAATACACATTTGTCACTTTCTCGAGACCGTCTCCAACTTCAAAACAGCAAGAGGGGTAGCAAAAGTCATTGATTAAAAGGCCTTATCGAAATATTTGCTTTAGATACTGTAGTATTACTATGCCATGAAAGTTGACATGGTTAAGTTTTGAAAATTCCCGAGTCTCCCCGTTCATGATATATACTCCAACACTGCATCTCTGTGTGGCTGGTTGTTGGTTCTGGTCCCTGGAGCCCGCCCCCCGAGCACTAGCTGCTAGAGGGAAGTCAACACATGCACCGTGAATATCTTCTCTCTCTTGATTTCTAACTTACCTCATCTGCAGCTTTTGTGGAAGATCGTAACATGATGTCCACATCATTCCCCAAGGATCTCATCTCAATATCCTTCTGAGGGTGTATACGCTTGAGCTCATCCAACCACCACTCTGTATAAACCTTTTCCACAGGCCCCGAAATACTCACGAGATTCGGCAAGCAGTCCTCAGAACAGGACTTGACAAGATAGTAAGTAACAGTCTCGGTGCGTCTATCCTCCTCATCTCCGATGATAATATCCCAAAAAACTGACTTCAATGTGGTCGACTTCAACACTGTAGCTTCCGATGAGGTATCTATATCCTCTCTGGTAGGAGCCGAAACATGCACATTTTCCAATCGGAGGTGTTTCAGATTCTTGGAAAGAGCAAGCAAATTCCTAAGATCCGCGAACCGGATGTCTTTATCTCCCACCGTAATTGCTGTCAGCAATCCACCCCCGGGGGTAGCTCGTCTCGCTTCTCGTCGAATAACCTGCGATATTGTTGGTGCCCCTGCTCCAATGAAGCGCATGGCGGTTGTCATCGGAAAACCAACACTTTCCACCGGGGGTGATGATCTTTTGAGCGAGGGCAGAGTCGGCCGGTTAATTTCTATTTCACAGGTCTCTGTTGAGAGTGCTTTGAATACTGCAGGGCTGTAATGCGGCAAGTCGTAGTCGCTGTATAATTGAATGCTCGGAGTCTTTTCTGATAGCCCATAACTCCGTATGGGAAGATGGTTGTATTCTGTCCTGTCAGTCGGGAGCTGAATCCGTACGTGATTGCATTTACAACCTTCCAGCCGCGAGGTCCAGGTCATTCTTGTAATTGACTTCTTTACAATATAACTCAGGGCTTCCGCAGATGCCCCCACTACTTCTGGGTCGAGATGAAAGTCAATCCACCGTAATGAAGTCAGAGAGGATATAGTCTTGTCCACCAGTTCGCCGATCTTTTCGAGCTTCTCGGTTAATGAGTAACGATACTCCTGGCCTTTCGCCAACCACGCTTCTTGGCCGCGCCAACCTGACTCCGGCGTTGGAAAGAGAGCGCCCAACTCCAAGCAGGCCACCATCTTTCTAATATCCGGGCTCTGAGTCACCGTTCGTTGGAATAACTGAAGTGTCTTCAGCCGTGCGTCTAATGTTTCGATCTTCGTCTTCTCGTGAATTTTTATGAGTCCAGCATTGCATCCACCAATCTTGCTGTATTCAGGCCTCTCGCGGTCGAAAACGTTGAAGAAAAATCTATCTCTCCCATGGAACTCTTTGTTTCTACAGTTGAAGTAGATGTCCTCATCACCCGGTATGAACATGCTGTACCCTATTCGAACCACGCGGTATAGAAGTGGGCGGGCGGTTTTGTACCAGTGACGAGATACAAGGTTTACGGAGAGAAGGTAGCCGGTCTGACATATTGTGCATGTGTAGTTGCTGGAGGAAGAGAAACTCTCCAGGGTCACTCCATGACAAGTGTGAACGGGAGATTGGGGGAGAGTGTTATTGGGCGCTAGATATTCAAATATCTGGAGAAGAATTTCTACCGGGAGGAAAGGTAAAGGTGAGCGTCGGGCCCTGAAGTTGAATTTCCGAGCGGCTCCTCTTTTAGCTCGGTGCATCCTGATGATTGCAAGTTTTGGTATCGCACTAAATAGTGATGAGCCCGCTTTACTAAATCGTTATTGTCGGAAGATGGAGTTGAGATATTGCCAGAGAACGTAGGATGAGTTTATGGCTGTCTTAGTCGGATGTGACCTGGCAGGTTATCAGCTGTCGCTCAAGTGTAACATTCCCCGCACATAAGGCAGAAGCCTCTCGATCATTCGGGATCCACAGAAGTACCGTAATATGAGATTCCATCCAATAAAGCAACCAGATTACTGGGGGATCGACAGCATTGAATCTGTGCATTTTTATTTTTTTCCCAGAGTTCGAGATATTATGAGTCACAAATAAGGCCATAACCACGCGGTGGGTAACCCGATATAGCAAACCCCACAAGAAAACATGACTCTAAGGGTGGGTTCCAGCAAGAGTGGGCCCCCTACGGCCAGAAGAGTTTGGATACCACAATAAAAACTATCATCCACATTACTAGTAATAGTGCAAATTCTTACTTTCATTCGAACTGAGTCTATCTAGCCATCCGGCAAAAATAACGAAGGATCAGGTATTTTAACCGATAAAAATTATATGCCAAACTATCATATCATAGGTCTTGTTAGTGTTGAGAATTTCTGACTAAACTAGATACGAGAAGTATTTAACAACAGCTCACATATTCGACATCCCGTGTCCAAAGAACTTCTTACACCCCCCCTCCTCCTCCTCCTCCAAAACTATTGATGGAGACCGTAGTCCCGACATTGTGACTGGTACAAGGGAAACCCGCTGGCCTTTGATAACACATATCCAAGGCATGAGGATTTACACAGTTGAATAAAAAAACTTTCAAGGAACATGCAAGAAAAATATTTTTCACAAAATGGGGGCGCGAGTCTCCAAAGAAGCTTTCAGAAAAAAAGAGAAAATCTCCGTTGCGGGGAATCGAACCCCGATCTCGTCGGTGAAAGCGACGGATGCTAACCGTTACACCACAACGGATGATGTCAATGGACCTCAAATTGCCCATAAGAACTTTGTATAATAAGTGCGGTCATGCTAAGAGCTAGGGCTTTGAGGTGGTCGAGTGCAATTGAGTGAATCGTACTATAAGTGTTGCATACTATAGTATGCCCCGTACCAAAGGTGATGGTCATTACCGTGCTCCTCAGGGAGCCTGGAAAGCCGAATACGATATTTCCGTTTGAAAATAAACTGGTAGGAACTTCACATGGCCGTACGGGTTGCACCAAAAGCAGAAAAAAAAACATAATCAACAGATCATTGAATTTTCATCCTTTAACCAGACAAATTATTTTTTGTCTATCAAGTTACTAAAGAGTATATAGCCAAAAACAAATAAACTTCATCAAAGAGAACTAGAGGAATAGACTCCCTTTTTATCATACATTGCCAAAGTACCCGCTCTCCACGGCCTTCTAACAGGGGATAGGCTTGAGATCCACCAACTTAGGGAAAAGTCGAGCATCATTCCTAACTCCGTAAATTCCAAAATTTGCCTCGCTACCAGCGTTGAATGTGTGCGCAAACCAACCAACCTTCTGAGCCTTAAACCATTCAGAATTACTAGTCCACAAATTCCAGTACGTATTGGCAGCCTTCACGGAGACATCATTCCAGGTATTACCCTTGCAGTTACTTCCACGATCTCGCCCATTAGTGTTGGAGCCCCAGGGATTTTGCGTGACCATGGGAGGCTTGTTCTTGATTAATCCTTTAGACGCAGTGATTTCCCGGACTATGGTGCTCCATTGTTCCGCTGCTGGTCTGCAGTTGGCATAGTAGTGCATTACTAGAAGGCATCCATCAGCAGTGGCATTCACACGATCCAGAATAACACTTACTGTGAGCTGAGACGAAGTCTATTTTTTCTATGACCGTCCTTCTCACGTCTTCTGGCGCTTGGTCATAGCCATACTTCAACTAAGTTAATTAATTGTCAATACTTCGCTCTAAAAGTTTATAACGAAAATGAGCCTAAATACCTCACTCACAGTTAGCGGTATTGACATCGATGCTCCGTCTTGAGCTTAATGAGCTCAGTCTTATAGATATCGTTAATGCTCCATGCAAACAACGGCTCTGAACCAAGGGAGACAGAGTGTATAACGTAAGCTGCAAGAGGATTTTTCCTCAGGACTTTAAACAAATTTTCCTTCCGGTTACGCCACATCGCTATCTCTGATGCTTCATACCCATGCCAAATGATTCCCAAAACTCCTCTATAATTTATAAGCCAGTTGGCCTAATAGAGGAAATACCAGTGTCGATGATACTAACAAGTTGTTTTCAGCAGTAGCTTGCACAACATTATCCCAAACAAGTCTTTTGGTCGCAAATGGGTCTGCAGATTCGTACCATTTTGGCGCCGTCGCTTGCCATTTTGACGAAATCCTGGCGGAGTTGTGGGAGTGAATACACCTTACCACTACGTTTGTAGCCTTTTAGGTCTCTCACGTAACTACACGTCCCAGTAACCATTAGCAAAACGAGAGGAGTCTAAAACCAAGGGATCGCAACATACCCCAGCGAACCGTGAAACTTATCGTAATTAACGTAAGGACATCACCATTGAGCCCTCGACAGCGAGGGCAACTCGACTCTAGTGCTGTTCTTGTTGAATTTAGAACCATAGGGGAAACAATCCCGCTGGGCATCAACAAAGCTCAAACAAATGGCCGCGATAGTGATAAAAGGTAAAAGTTTAATCCGCATTTTGACAAGTTGCTTGTTCTGATCTGGTGCGAAGAACCTTAAAATATCTGCAAGGTGCAAGTTCAACCCTCTAGATATATCTCTTCTACGCATCCCTTATTTGTAATTCTTCACTTACATGAACCCACAATTAAGCATTACTAGAAGCGCACCTCTTTTTCTCGGTGGAGGGAGCTAATCATGACCTAATTCCTGTACTTGTTGTAATGGGTGGCATGTAATGTACTCGCTTCCTATGCCACCTAAACTTACTGTGATAATTGCATTGTCTAGCCGAATAAACTGGTGATTGTTGGCTAGAGCTTTCTTAGAGCTTTGTCGCTTTTAATTATAGTTTAGGGATAATTGACCTCAGCGCGGGGGCGCTAGATTCCCGAATTGAATCGTGACGCTCCTTCTAACGGTACTGAAATGGATTTGACAGTAGATTTCTATAATCTCGAATCTAAATATCGGTTCTTGATTAGTGGATCCGGCCAGATACTCGAGTACTATCGCTCGGTAGACGCTTGGATGAGCTAAGAGTTGTCCTACCTACTACAGTCAGTTCGTGGGCTTTCGATTAGTGTATGGCGAATGATTCACCTCTAAAATTTGAAGCTTCAGCTTCGAAAATTCAAGAAGGTTGTGAAAAATGTTCCAAAAAAGCTACTGTTCCGGTTATTGTAATTCAAGAAACCGTTGTCGCTTTTGAATTCTCAATTTTTGAAAAAATTTCTTTTAGTGTTCACTAACATATCCTACCTAGTGATGGGACGCGCTGTATGGGACACTATTTAGAAACTGAACACTGAGTTGGAGAATTGAATAACACTTTCATCTTTTGCTACTTTTAATTTGAATTTTGAGTACATAGTAGTATGCCACTAGAGGAATAAACCCACCAACTAAAACCAACCAGTTTTCCCTCTTCAGGTGTAGTAAATTACCCATAATGCCAAAATAATAGATAATATTCACATAGTACTTGTATCATAGAAAAGAGAGTACATGGATCCAGGGAGTAATGTATCTACAGTGAATCCTACGGATAACGAAAAAAGTTTTCTCGGACATTTCAACATTTGGAAAGTGCCTTTTTTTCTTTTTTTCTTTTTTACTAGTTTATCTCTCGGGTGTGTATTCATATACGCTCTGCAGCACACTGAAAATTTGACATTTTCTAAAATCGTCAAAAGGGAGTTGGTGTCGGGAATGAGCAACTTGACAATAGTTTACGAAGCCATAATCTCGAACATAACGAACTGGCCTAGACTAGGCCGCATTGCAGTACAGTACACAAATCTTTCAAGGCCCAGGATTGGCGAAACATCGAGTATGCTTGAATGTTCAATAAAGCTTGCTTTCACTCATACGGATGTTATAAAACGGGCAAGTCCAGACAGATTCATTATTGTTGAAATTTACGTTATCTTTCCTAACTGATCAGGTGACTGTGTCATGTGACACAATCAGGTGATCGAGTATATACTATTGTATTCTAGTATCTTCTAGAGATTTCCTTGGTATGAGGTGTGTTCGTGTAGTGATAGAAGTGTATATAAAGGGGCTTTCCTTCCTTCATCTTAGATAGAACATGCAAGCTTGGATTAATCTTTAAAGTCTTTATGATATATTTTGAGCACTGTATTCACTTTGCTATCATAGCAGTTAGTGATACAAGATACAAATTATTTCAGGTTATGAGCCCAGGTTTGTAAAGTATTCTGCAAACTCAGAATATCATATACTATTAAGGCTCCAAAAGTACTCTAAGTGAGCGTAACCTCCAACCTCATCCTTCATTATACTTTAATATATTTCTACCCTTTTATCCTCACACAAGATGTCCGAAGGCAAAACAGGCTTCAACATCTCGGTTAAAGACTACCCCAAGCTACATGGACAAGAAAACTACCAAACATGTGCTGACACCTGGGAGGTAGCTTTTGACATCCTGGACCTATGGGACATAGTCTTCAGCGAAACAATGAAACCCAAAATAACCGAGAAAGGAAGTGCCTCAGATTCAGACACAGTCAAAACATAGATAAGGAAGGACAAACAAGCCAAGTTCTTCCCATACCAGGCTGTTGACTCCACCTTTCATGCTGACATCTCAGCAAACTCTACCTCCCATGGTGCCTGGAAGGCATTCAAAGACCGATTTGACAAAGAAACCCCTGCGACCAATATGATCTTACGAGAAGCCATCTGGAAGATCAAACTCTCCCTCAACCAAACCATCTCAGACCATATGACCAAGTTTGAGACAGCTTGGAACCGCTTAGCCCAATGATGTGCCAACGACAAAGATACCAATGGCACAACCAACGAATTTCATACAGCGATGAAGGCATGGACTCAGTCAGAGGCCATAAAGGGAACTGTGTTTATGTTATCCATTAATGACCTTCACCCAGACCTATGCGATGTCCTTTCTGCAAGACAAACTATCAGCTACGTCGACGTTCAAGACTACTTTATCGGAAGGGCTGCGGAAAAAACACAGATAAAGGAGGAAGAAAAAGTACTGAACACATCCAAACCAAAGCTACACTGTAGCTGGTGTGCTTCAAGGGGTAAAACAAGCGACAACCACATGGTCGCAAAATGTCGAGGTCTCCAAAGGGAGAAAGCAAAGTCCAAGAAAGGGAAAAAGTCACAAACTGCAGTGGCATTCGATGCAACAACTACAATTTTGATGGCAAAAACATTAACCGCTTCAGTTGACGATTCAGAAAATGGAGGAATAACCAATGAATAGTTATGTGACTCAGGTGCTTCAAGTCACCTTTCACCAAATTCAGGTGATTTCATGAACCTTGTCCCCTCTACCGAATCAATAGTGACAGCAGACGGAAGAATTCATCAGGCAACTGTATCCGGAGATGCAAGAATCAATGTGCACCTGTTGCACAGATCTCCACATACAGTGGTCCTTAGATGGACACTGTATATTCCCTTGTTTCGATACTCATTGGTATCAGAATCAAGATTAGATGATGTGGGAGTAAAGGTGGTGGTGGAAAAGAGAGTTAGGAGATTTGAGAAGGATGGGAGGGTATTCATGGTGGCGGACAAGAAGAATGGATTGTGGAGTATAAGGAAGAATCATGAAAGAGTTATGATTTCCTCCTATGAAGAAAGGCACCAAGCTCTTGGACATCTGAAAGTGATTAAAGATTGCTACAAGGACGTGAACCCGATCCAAGCCCCTAAGGACTTTGATTGCAACATATGCAACAAATACAAAACAACGCATACCATACCCAAGTCAATCGAAGTATCAACTTCATCAGCATTTGATAAGGTACATTCTGACCTTAGCAGACAAATGTTAATACCCATTCTCAGTAAAAACCTATACTATATGATATTTGTTGATGACTACACACGGTATTGCTGGCTTTATTTATTAAAGTCAAAAGATAGAGCGTTCACAGTCATAAAACATTTTTGGGAACTAATTCAAATGCAGTTCAGTAAAAAGATCAAGCGTTTACATAGTGACCAAGGTATAGAGTACCTAAACAAAGATGTTTCTAGTTTTTTCGATTCCAAAGGAGTCATATACACCACATCCCCCACATACAACCCTGAATTGAATGAAGTCACAAAAAGGATTAACTGTACAATCACCACCATGGTAAGATGTATGATGCCAGGAGATGGGAAATTCCTCTGGGGTGAGGCATATTCCACAGCTGTCTATCTCTTCAACCGGTGCTGGCATTCAAAAATAAAAACAACACCTTTCGAGTGATTATACAGAACGAAACTCACAATCAGTCATCTTCATCCTTGGTTCACAGATGCAACGGTTCATATCCCAGCTGAGAAATGGGGAAAATTTGACCCAACATCAGAAGAAGGTTATCTAGTAGGCTACACTTCCAGTCCTACAATCTACCGTATTTACATACTAAAATGGCACACCATAACTGAAGCAAGAGATGTAAAGTTTAGAAAGACGAAAGGGGTATCATTCGAATATTATCAACAATCAACACAAAAAGAAAACAAAGATACAGCTGGAGAAGAAACATCTGAATCCCAGCCTATCACACCAGAACCCCCTATCTCACAAACGATGCCAGGAGATTTCTTAGATTTTCCACAACCTCCTCCAATTCCCACTCCAGAAGTCCAACCCAAACCCCAGTGTACCGGTCGATCAAGAACTCGCACTGAAAAAGGAAAAGACTATGATGAGAGTCTATGTCGTCGCACTAGATTACAAACAAACAAACGTGCACAACAAATCCGACAACTCGAGGAAGCCAAAAAGCTATTACAGGAAAATGAACTGGACCTTAAGGATAGTGACCTTGATGAAGACGAGACCCAGGTACTTCATGATCAACATGAAAGACTAATGGATACAATGAGAGGAATTGAAAAACTACTTGCTGAAGATGGCAAAACTGTGGCACTGATGTATCATATATCAGACCCTAACAGCTATAGAGAAGCCATGCAATCGCAAGAAAAAGAGGAATGGCAAAAGGCTATGGATGAAGAAATACAAGTTCTGGGGAAGCGAGAAGTGGGAGAAGAAGTCGAGAGACCAGGTGGAAGAAAGGTGATAACAGGATGATGGGTTTATAAAGCAAAAGTCAAAAAGGATGGTACTATTGAATGATGAAAAGCACGATACTGCGCCAAAGGATTCAACCAAATACCTGGTGAGGACTTTGAAGAAGTATATGCCCCAGTTGCACAACTCGAATCATTGAGAATTCTCCTCCACATCTCAGTCCAACCTGGATATACTCTCAGGTAACTTGACATCAAGAGTGCTTTTCTATATGGCGATATCGATTGCAAAACATACCTGGAACTACAGGAAGGTTATCGCAAACCAGGAAAGGTCTGGAGGCTGAAAAAAGCCATATATGGACTAAAACAATCACCTCGCTTATGGTACCAATGACTTATAAAAACCCTCGAATCCATGAACCTTACAGTCACGGACTTTGACCCATGCATTCTTGTTTCCAAAAATCTCTTCTGTTGCATTTATGTTGATGATATTCTAATAACCGGAAAACCCAAACTTGTTAATGAATGTGTTAACAAATTACAATCCCACTTTCAGTGTACGGATTCAGGTCAAGCATCCTTGTTACTCGGTATGCAAATCGAAACTTCAAACAATGGTATACATCTTTACCAGGAATGATACATATGCGAACTTTTAGATAAGTTTAACATGACTGACACCGAACCAATGACTACACCAATCGAATCCCATTCAACACTGACAAAAGTGAAAGACGACGATGATCTATATGACCAAAGAACATACCAATCCATAATAGGATCACTGATGTATCAAGCTGTCACTACAAGACCAGACATTGCCCATGCTACCGCCTTCTTAAGACAGTTCTCCTCCAAACCTACCAATACCCATCTTTCAGCAGCCAAATGAGTTCTACGATACCTCAGAGGTACAAAGAACAGAGGATTACGATATACCCGAGATACCAAAGAGACACCATTGTGCATATTCTGTGATGCATCATTTGCCTCCAATCTCAACGATCGAAAGTCGTTTACCAGTCTAATAGTACAAACCTATGGACATACAGTAATTTGGCACTCTAAGAAACAAAAAACCATTGCAACTTCTACAACAGAAGCCGAATACATCACGTTAGCATTTGCAACCCAACAAAGCATTTGGATAAATCGTGGACTACAACATATGGGAATCGAAACTATATCGACCATATATTGTGACAACACCACTGCGATAAAACTTATGGAAAATGCTGGAGTCTCAGACCGAACCAAACATATCGATGTTCAACATCATTATACGAGAGAGTTACGGGAATCGGGGAAGGTTGAAGTAATTGCAGTGGAAACTGAAAATAATCTGGCGGATATATGTACAAAGGGATTGACAAGGGTGACATTTGAAGGATTTTCGGTTAGATTAGGAATGGACACATAGGGGAAGTGTTGAAATTTACATTATCTTTCCTAACTGATCAGGTGACTGTGTCATGTGACACAATCAGGTGATCGAGTATATACTATTGTATTCTAGTATCTTCTAGAGATTTCCTTGGTATGAGGTGTGTTTGTGTAATGATAGAAGTGTATATAAAGGGGCTTTCCTTCCTTCATCTTAGATAGAACACGCAAGCTTGCATTAATCTTTAAAGTCTTTATGATATATTTTGAGCACTGTATTCACTTCGCTATCACAGCAGTTAGTGTTACAAGATACAAATTATTTCAATTATGTTAGAGAGATCATACGGGATTGAATTACAATCTATGATCGCTGCACTCAGGTGGAAATATTGGCAAGCGTTTTGGACTACACAGTACCTGTGCGATGGATTTTTCATTGAACCAAAGGCGTGGAGTAAAATGAATTGGCTAATTATCACTAGTGTGTCCACCATTTTTAGCGCCAGCCTCGCCAAACATAATGCGCAATGCAGTATAAATGGCTCAATTGTTATTGGAAGTCCTTCAAATTCGTTCCCATGCAGAGCGCTGAAAGTCGGATAACCGACCACTATTTTTTTCTCTCTCCCCCGCTGTTTGTGCGCCATCAGGTAGGATAGCTATTGGATCAACTCTAAGATAAGGCTGTGTCTGTGTTTCAACGTGAAGATATGGCGGTGCCCTGTTGCGAGAAAGGGGACTGATAGGAAAATGTCTCTATCTACAAGTTACTAGTATGATGAACCAGAACAAAGGTTGGCGAAGGAGGTAGGGGGTGGGAGTCGGAGGATCCGAGGATGAGGAGGAGTCGAGTGAGGAGGAGAGGAGGCCGGCGTCACGGGATGGATTTGCGGATAGTGTGAGATGGGTGGGGCAGGAATGGCCCAGGTAGAAGAGGATTTGATGTTGGGCGACTTTTTTTTTTTTTTTTTTTCCCAAACTTTTCCTTTTTATTCTGACTGTTGTGTTAGGCGACTTAAGGTCCTTTGGGATGCTGCCTGTGCCGGGAAATTGTAACTGGTGCTGGACTACAGCGGACGCTTTAGTTAGTATAAGAGCTCATTAGTTTAGTCAGTATAAAATCGAAAAGTTTGGAGAAAAAAATGAACCAGAACATTTGAGTTCGAATTTAGTATGGGCGCTCAGATACGCACTGACAATTTGCCATACAAATTCCTGATCCGATCCCTGTGTTCAGGTTCTCCATTCCAGTAACTTGTTGAGCGGGGTTGGTCAAGCCTATTCGATTGCTGGTCCAGTATTATTCGAAAGCTCACAACACGCGCTCTCAGAAATTCCGGATGATAGGTTGCATATGTTGTCCAGATATTGACTGCAGTACAGCCAATTACATTGCCCGAACTTGCATTGAACAGAACGTGAGGGGGAATATGGTACTTTTTGGAAATTCTCAATGCCTTTTTTCAGCCAGACGGCCAAGGTACTGATTTCTAATTTCTCAGTTCTAGCTTTCGTTGCTACACCCTTTACACATTCTCATCAGAGCAAAACCACAATCTCCATGGTCCTCGAGCACCGCTAGCTGTGATCGTACCCTGCAACTGTCGCGGAATAAGAGACTTATTCACCTCAATATCCAAGGTTGGATCTCATTCTATCATATATCGTGTTGTTGACTTATTTCAGGACTTGCAAACGTGTCGGATTCAGCGATTACGATAAGCGATAAGCAAGCCATCATTATTGAACAAGCTAGCTACCTCTAGTTATTATCACACCCAACCTTAAGAACAAATTTATAGCAAGTCAAATATAGCGTTATCTGTGATGGATCAGTGAGTATTCCGATTAATTTACCCTTTCAATATCAAAACAGGAAACCGGCACCCCGCTAACAATCTTGTAAGAATTACTGAAATCCAATCCAATATCCATGGAAGCCTGAACGGGAATAGGGGGGATAATAACATTCTCGGTAATGATAATGTTCGCGGGGACATACATGTGGGCCACAATGTCACGGTTACCATAAATCAAGAAGGTTCGTCGAGAGCTAAAGACGGAGGTATCATCACTTTTCCTCGCAGGTTTCTAGCAAAGAACTAACATGCTATCAGAACCAAAAGAGACATCTAGGCCGTATTTGATAGTTCCTTACAGCAGGAATAGAACGTTTACGGGCCGCAACAGTATCATTGAGTCGGTAAAGGGGCATTGCAAAAGTAAGGATCATAACCGGGTCGCGCTCCAGGGATTAGGGGGTTCTGGGTATGTATTTAATGCTTCGTCGTTAGGAGGATTTACAGTACTAACCTTGCTTAGAAAAACTCAGATTGCCCTAGAATACGTTTATCAGAGCACCCACGAGAGTGGATGTGATGTTTTCTGGGTAAACGGGAGTGGGATAGTAAAGTTTAGTCAGGGATTCAGGACTATTGCACAGAATGTCCACATTCCTCTCACTAGCGCCGAAACAAATCAAGAGGGATTCCTATCGAGTATGAAGGCTTGGTTTGAAGGTCCAGACAGTGGTGACTGGATCCTGGTTATCGACAATGCCGACAACGACGACGACTTTGTTAGGAACGACAGTCCCATTGCAAAGTTTGTACCGCACGGGTCTAAGGGAACTGTGATATTTACGACCCGATCCCTAAAGGTTGCAAGTCGGCTGGATTGTACGGTCATCGAGGTTGAGAAAATGGCGGGGGGAGAAGCACTGGAGTTGTTTTCCAAACGCTTTCGCAACTGGGGTAGTTTGGAAGATGAGGAACGAAAGGTGGTCCCAATGATTCTGGATTCACTAGATTACCTACCACTCGCTGTGGTGGGTGCGGCAGCCTTTATGACTGAGACCACGACACGTCCTTTGGAATACTGGTCAATTTTCCAGATGGACGAATCAGGAAAGAAAAGGCTACTTTCGAAGGAGTTTTCCGACATCCGACGAGAGGCCGATGTGACCGAAAGTATACTTAGCACGTACTTTATCACGTTTGAGCGAATATCAAAACAGATGCCCACAGCGGCGCGTCTTCTCCGGTTGATTGCCTTCTTCGATCGTCAAAACATACCAGAGGTGTTACTGAGTCAATGTGGCTTAGAAGGGGTAGATGATTCCATTGAATTCCGTGAGGCTATTGGAAAGCTATTGGGGTTCTCGTTAGTTACAGATGTCAAGCGCGAAGGCAAGCGGTTTTACGAGCTTCACCGCTTGGTTCAACTTTCTATACGTGCGTACTTATCACTAAATGAGCTGGATCACTGGAAGGCCACCGCACTAAGAGTTGTTTCACGATTGTTCCCCCGAGATAAAACCGACTGGCGATATGGTGGTATTGCCGCCGCATACGTTCCACATGCACTTGCGGTAGCTAAAGAGGCAACCGATTCAATTGCTGAAGACCTTATTTTTTGCGTGGGCAGGTACCTTTCATATATTGGTTCTTATGGTGAGGCAGAGATCCAGGCCCGCCAATGTATTGCGCTTCGAGAGAGGGATACGAAACACGACCGGGATGGCGAATATTGGTCTAGGATTCTGCTATTGGCGGCTGTGAGCAGGCTCCAGGGACGGCTGATAGAAGCTGAAGATATGCTTCGCAACAAACTCGGCGATATCAAGCAGGCTCTTGGGCCAGACCACCGACAGACTCTAGAAAGTATCAACGATCTTGCTAAGGTGCTGGGGAACCTAGGACACTATGATGAATCAGCAAGGATGTTTCGGATTGCACTGGAGGGCAGGGAGAAGGTTCTTGGACTAGACCACCCAGACACCCTAAAGAGTGTCAGAAATCTGGGTGGGGTGCTGCAGGACTTAGGAAGCTACCACGAATCAGAGAGGATGATACGGCGTGCTGTTGAGGGGGGAGCAAAGATTCTTGGACCAGGCCATGCCGATACCCTACGAAATGTCAATAACCTGGCCTCAGTGCTACAAGCCCTAGGGAGGTACGGCGAATCAGAGAAGATGTTTCGGCGTGTACTAGAGGGGAGAGAGAAGGTTTTTGGACCAGATCACCCTGATACCCTAGCAAGTGTCAACAACCAGGCTTTAATCCTACAAGACCTAGGGAGGTACGGCGAATCAGAGAGGATGTTTCGGCGCGCATTGGAGTCTAATGAGAAGGTTCTCGGACTAGATCACCCTGATACCCTAACAAGTGTCCACAATCTTGCTTCGGTGCTACACGACTTACGTAGGTATGCCGAATCAGAGAGACTATCTCTGCGTGCACTGAAGGGGAGAGAAAATGTTCTTGGACCAGATCACCCTGATACCCTAACAAGTCTCCACAATCTGGCTTCGGTGCTACAAGACCTACGTAGGTACGCCGAATCAGAGAGACTGTCCCGGCGTGCACTGGAGGGGAGAGAAAAGGTTCTTGGAGCAGACCACCCATACACCCTAACAAGTGCCAACAACAGGGCATCAATCCTACAAGCCCTAGGGAGGTACGGCGAATCAGAAACGATGTTACGGCGGGCACTGGAGTCTAATGAGAAGGTTCTCGGACCAGATCACCCTGATACCCTAACAAGTCTTCACAATCTGGCTTCGGTGCTACAAGACCTACGTAGGTACGCCGAATCAGAGAGACTGTCCCGGCGTGCACTGGAGGGGAGAGAGAAGGTTCTTGGAGCAGACCACCCATACACCCTAACAAGTGCCAACAACAGGGCATCAATCCTACAAGCCCTAGGGAGGTACGGCGAATCAGAAACGATGTTACGGCGGGTACTGGAGTCTAATGAGAAGGTTCTCGGACCAGATCACCCTGATACCCTAACAAGTCTTCACAATCTGGCTTCGGTGCTACAAGACCTACGTAGGTACGCCGAATCAGAGAGACTGTCCCGGCGTGCACTGGAGGGGAGAGAGAAGGTTCTTGGAGCAGACCACCCATACACCCTAACAAGTGCCAACAACAGGGCATCAATCCTACAAGCCCTAGGGAGGTACGGCGAATCAGAAACGATGTTACGGCGGGTACTGGAGTCTAATGAGAAGGTTCTCGGACCAGATCACCCTGATACCCTAACAAGTTTTCACAATCTGGCTTCGGTGCTACAAGACCTACGTAGGTACGCCGAATCAGAGAGACTATCTCGGCATGCACTGGAGGGGAGAGAGAAGGTTCTTGGAGTAGACCACCCATACACCCTAACAAGCGTCAACAACAGGGCTTCAATCCTACAAGACCTAGGGAGGTACGACGAATCAGAAACGATGTTACGGCGGGCACTGGAGTCTAATGAGAAGGTTTTTGGACCAGATCACCCTGATACCCTAACATGTGTCCACAATCTTGCTTCAGTGCTACAGGACCTACGTCGGTATGCCGAATCAGAGATATTGTCTCGGCGTGCACTAGAGGGGAGAGAAAATGTTCTTGGAGGAGACCACCCATACACCCTAAAAAGTGCCAATAATAGGGCTTCAATCCTACAAGCCTTAGGGAGGTACGGTGAATCAGAGACGTTGTTCCGGCGTGCATTGGAGTCTAATGAGAAGGTTCTCGGACTAGATCACCCTGATACCCTAACAAGTGTCCACAATCTTGCTTCGGTGCTACACGACCTACGTAGGTATGCCGAATCAGAGAGACTATCTCGGCATGCACTGGAGGGGAGAGAGAAGGTTCTTGGAGTAGACCACCCATACACCCTAACAAGCGTCAACAACAGGGCTTCAATCCTACAAGACCTAGGGAGGTACGACGAATCAGAAAAGATGTTACGGCGGGCACTGGAGTCTAATGAGAAGGTTCTCGGACCAGATCACCCTGATACCCTAACAAGTGTCCACAATCTTGCTTCGGTGCTACAAGACCTAGGGAGGTACGCCGAATCAGAAACGATGTTACGGCGGGCACTAGAGGGGAGAGAGAAGGTTCTTGGACCAGACCACCCAAACACCCTTACAAGTGTCAACAACCTAGCTGGGATTCTGGAGGACCAAGGAAAGTACGACGAATCAGAGAAGATTTGGCGACGTGTACTGGAAGCTCGAGAGACAGCACTTGGTCCGGAGCATATTGAGGTCTATGAAACCCTCGAGCGTTTGGCTGGTCTATATGAAAAACAGAGGAAATATTCTCAAGCCGAAGAAGCTTATGAGCGGGCCTGCACGGGATTCTCTAAAACCCTGGGTGGACTACACCCCACCACCTCGGAATGTATCAGGAAGTTGATGGAGGTACGAGAGGCAAAATCAGCTGCTGAGAGGACCAGTGCTATTGACGCGGAAGTGGCTGTCAGCGATGCCAACAACCGGCACTCACTTCATGATCGCTTGATCAAGTTCATGGGGCTTCGCTGATGAAGAGGCCTTGGTGGTGGGAAATTGGAGAAACGGCTCTAGAATGGAGGAAGAGGGATTAAGCCATGGGCGATATTAGTTTGTCGAAATTACAACGGAACGCGATGAAGTGAGGGTTCGGGGGAGACATGGCAACGGTTGCAATTTTTTGTGAGGTTTGGGAGAGTCTATGCAAGTTTGGTAAAATCTGGGCCTGTTTGGTAATGTTGGGTTGTGTTGGGTTGTTGTTTGTAATTGCTACCGCTAGCCACGGGCGGAATCATGCATACAAGCGGTGCCACATCTTGCGCTCATTGCCATCGATGAACCTAATTAATAGAATTAGAATTAGAATAAGGAGGGACCCAGGCAATTGTAGAACGAAATATAGATCGTCGTGAGTGTCCGTCAAATCGTGGCATGCACTATCGCAAGTCCAGGAGTCGCATAACCTTTTATACGCATAAGCACCATCCTTTCCATCACCCCCGTGCTCCATACCAGCTCCTGTTATATAGGATATCTGCCATCGCTAAACTAGATATTTCTTCACAAGCCGATTGCCAACGCAAACTAAATCACCTATAACAAAGATCTCAAGTACCTCCTATTCGAAGAATCCTCGTGTGTCCACATCTCTGCTAACACATGTAGTCTTTGAAGCTATTCAACTCACGCATCGTCCATTTCCGAAATCTCCACAATCTCGACAGTATCAACGACTTTTCAGTTGTAACTCGTGTCCCGATGCAAGACTTCAACGCGGCACGACAGTACCAACCAGACCATAATGGTAAGTCACTCAGTTTGTGATATTTTCCATGTTGGTGAACATGATAATCCCACGTACTGGGCTGAGGCCGTACCCACACTATCACACAAGATCGCAATTCTTGCTCCTCCAATGCTTCATGTGGGTAGAGTTGGCATCGCCGTTGACAAAGCTTCGTTCTTTCCCTCAAGTCTTGAAAAAGCTTCCTGACGCTATATGCTAGAGATGCAGGGCCTATTGGATTTTTTCCCGGAGTATTGTACTCGAGGAGGTCCGGATGTGGGTCAAAAATGGGCTGGTGTGGTGTCTGCAAGACGAATGGAGAAATTTGGAAATTTTTGCTCGACACAAGCTTCACACCAAACCAGGAAATAGGCCTGGTAACAAAGGCAAGCATCAGGTGTCGAACCCATACCTCATTGACTACGTAGTGGTTATTGGAACTGTGATTGTGGAATAAGATAAAAATATTATTGGTATGGTTAACGGAAAACCAATCCCATAACATCACTCTAACTAACGGAAAACAGTGATACATATAGTATCAAATCCAGCCTCTCGAATACCTTCTCCGGTATCAGTTTCCTTCTCAGCCCAGAAACATCGCCACCGAATAAAGAGAAACATATATCCAAGTGTCTTCCAGACTTTTCCACACTTGCCCGAACTTCTCCCCACTCTTCCGCTCTTGTCCGGAGCCTTCAACAATGCCAGAAAACAATCCTCAAACTCCCTTGATCACCACCAGTCATCTACCATCTTCCAACAACCTCGGGCAACTTATTAACAAGTTTCACCACTTGTCAAGTAGTCTCCGGAATGTTCCAACACTGGTACATGAAGACATTTCAGGAAAATACAGGCCTAGTGCGTGGATATGACGGGAATGGCCACGAGCCATGATGTCGGCAGCGTGCAAGTACTCCTATCAGAACTATGGTATCACACATTACCAAGTCTCAAAATAGGTTATTAGGTCCATGTTCTACCCAATGAAAATTTGGGTTGGGTGGGATGGGTTTGTGAGGTCGCAATTAACCCCTAAAGAATACTTGGCATGGAGAGTTCGTGAATTAATGTTTGCTACCTAAAGTTAAGCTGGACTTCGACCCCCTTTAGTTTTGACAGCCTGAGGGTGTTAGCAAGATACCTCAATCTATTTTACAAGGTTGTGGCATTCACTTATTCCAATTTCTGCTACCAGGACGAGAATTAAGCTAAATAGCACTATTTTTTTGTTTAAACAATCGGGGTACAAAATTCAATCACTCCTCACTCGGATTTGACCTTCTCTACCGAACGAAATCCAATGACTAGAAAATTCTACTTTTTAGCACTGTATCTGCTTAGCCTATGCTTAATTCTTCGGCTACTAATTGCTTTTGAAGATGATGACCCATCATCATGATCACTACTCCTATATTTGAGCTGTTGCAATGTACCATTAGAGAGTGTCGAAATTGAGTACCTATTGGGCTGAGTTGTGCTGATGGGTCGTGGCTCTATTGGGTCAGGTTTGGGCCCGGTTGACAAATCTGCTAGTGAAAAATGCTGACTCGTGCACTTCTCGCTATATACCCTATCGTTCCCGGCACCCTATCAACTAGCCTATTTGTGCGTATCTCTGCGCGCAAGCAAAATTATACCCTCAATGTTCGGGTATGATACTTCTTGCCTGTAACGAGTATGTTGCTGAAATATTTCAGTGAGGTGGGTGTTTGTTCAATAAGCCCGCGTTACAAACAATCTATGGAGAGGCAAATGCAACTCTCCGTGAAGGATTTTCGCTGACACCTATTTTAGTAAAACCACCAGTTGGTACTGTTGCATAAAAAAACCTTGAACCATTTTTGATATCTGGGCGCATTCGAAATAGAAGGCGAACGGAATCAGGAGAGAAACGCCTCAGACATTCGGGCCTTCACACACCGTTGAGCGGTTCAAGAAAACTTTTTCCCATGACACGAAAGTCACACCCGTCAATGTTGGACACGGCGGAGCAGACTACTCTTCTTGACAATTGCACCGTACCCAGAGGTTGTGATAAGCTCATTGGGTTCGACGGGTGTACCTTTTTTACCGCAGATCTGTTTACGATATTTCAGACCTTTCTCTAAAAAGGGATGCAAGAGAACCTAGCCGCATATGTCTAACGGAAGAGCGGGCCGCAGGGATCGGGTATATGAAATTTCGAATCTATGGTGCAAGTATGAGGCTTCCGATTTCTTGGAATAGTTAGTCTCTAATCCACTTGGGGAGCTGTATTTCTCCCACTGGAAGAATTCGGGACTAACCTTGGTGGCCAGATGGGCTACGATCAATCTGTTCTTTGCCTTAAAATCTGGGATCGAAACTCCCGGGGTAAATATCATCAGGACAAGTTTGGTTGAATTAAGAAAATATTACCCAAGACTTCAAGGAAGTATTTGAACTAATAACCTCATTTTCCCGAAAATTTCGACATGTGATTAAAGACCTTATTACGGCAGTGTAGGCGACTACATCCCACTAGGATTCACTCTATATCACTCGATCCGACCGATTGCTCATTGTTGTAGATCGGGATAAATGGGAGACAAAAGTATACGGAAATGTATAGTAGAAGTGACTTGCTTTTCTTTCCAGGTGGGATAAACAGGTCCCTTAAATACATAAAGACTCTCTCAGAGATGTCATACTACGACATATAGACATTTCTTTGACACAACCTGTGGTAGGTTGGATGACGATATCCAACACTCATCCTGGAACCGTAAACGATTTATCCCCAACCATCCCAATCAGACTGGTCCAAGACTCCCATCAACAAACCTCTTGTACCCTGATATGATGCACATATAGGACGTGTATTGAAGACCAAAGAAAAGACTGGGGTGAGACACCGATGGTTTTTGTAATGCGCCATACTGTATCTGTTCTATAAACACCGGAACATCGCATAAGCCCGGTCGGACTAGATGCCAAGAACATCAGCACCAATATTGGAAAACCAGGACTCCCTCTGCCTAGCCGGTCCCTGAAGGTCATCATCTTGGTGTAGAGTTTTGGTTAATATTATCCAGTCCTTGCCATGAATATCAAAGCCCACAGTCTGTCACTCTTCCTGGTAAGCGTGATTATGTGATTAAGGTTAATCAAGATTTTTCAGGTTAAAGCCTCCGTAAACAAGGACATTCCTATCGTACAGTCTCTTGTGAGGGGCCGTTCTGTAAGTAGAAAGGTGGAAGAGTCAAACTGGTGCTTGTACTGTAACGTACAAGTATCATCATCCATGGATACCACAATGGCTCTGCGGAGTCCAACTTTGTTGCGGCCTTGGCAAGCGCGCTCAGACTGAGTCACGTGATCCACTCGAATATGATACCATTTACAATTTTAACCTCTCGACTCCACTTGCTAGCCAACTTCTGGTTCACAAAAGTCTTTATATAATGCTCGAATAGTTCAATCTTTATTCCCTTTTTTTTTTTAAAAAAATCATCGTTACACATTTTATTCTATTATGGAGCCAGGCATCATGATTTTTTACTCCCGCGGTTGTAGATTCAGCACCTCCGGAGAGTTCCCGGTGAATGGTCAACTATTAATATCCACCACCGCCGTAATAATCTAACTGTGCCAACCTTCAAATTCTGCAAAATCCGTATCCTTCGAAGTATAGTTACTTAAGCCTACTACTGGGCACCCTTCAGCCCTGCCCCTTAAGTTCCACTCTTACCAGTCCTTTTATACACTCTCCGGCGACCGATCATTCCTAAGTATGATAGGATGTACACTCTGACTTATAGAGCCCTCGCTCCACCGAGCCCGGTGTGACTTCTTCAAGCACCAATATATGCCAGATGTTGCGGGACCCGCCTTGCCCTCTAGTGGGCCATTCCTTTCCTTAATCATCCCTCGCAAACGCCATTCTATCGTGGATCGTGGATCGAAAGCGAGGTTTCTTTCCCTTCATTTGCACTCACCACTCGTTTCTATGGTCTGTGACCAGTTTAAATGTTTTTATTTTCACCACTCCTTTTGGCCGCGACGTTGATCAGTCGCCTAGTCGATCCAGCGGGAGCAGCAGCCATTCACGAGAGAGATTTTCACAAGCACAATGCAGCGATTGTTAAGAGGAATTTGGAGGCTAGGTCGAAGGAGGAGGTATTATTGAGGCCGATTGACATAGACTATCTACATCACTCATTAAATCGACGGTCGGATGTGCCGAAATTGGACAATTATTCACGATTAGACCCAAGTATGAGGGAGCTATTGATGTATGGGGCACCTTTTGGTACGGACCTAGTATTGCACTCGTATGTTGGTATAGAAAACTAATTGTGTAATAGCGCAAGATGGTGGTTTATTTGTTGCGAATATGACCGTCAACGCGCCAAAGGGGAAGAAGCTGTTGCTAATGGAGAAGTTTAATGGCTTTACGAAGGAAGTGGATTGCACAACCGCGGGCGATGGGAAGCTCTCGGTGACACTGAAGGAAAGGAAAACATACGATTATGTTTATCGGATATGGGGATGGCTGAACGAGAATGATAAAAATGAGTTCGTAATGATAACAAATCATAAAGGGTGTGGCCCGGAGAACGAACGAACAGTTTACAGGTAATCACCATATATCCAGAGTTTAGAATCATACTTACCTTTGGAACTACCAGAGTCTATCAAGTAGACTTCGACGATGAAGAAATGAGAGTCAGCTTCTACTCTGAAGAAAAAGAATGGGCTACATCTATCGGCTCATATAGCGTTGACTTTGGGAACCTCCAAGTAGATAGCGGTGAATCCAGACACGGCTTGCAAACTCGAGACCTATTCGTCCGTAATCCCTGGGACATAGGGAAGACTTTCTCAGACTTCGGAAAAAACACAAAAAAAACCTTTGACGATGCCGGAAAAGACGTCAACAATGTGGCCGACAAAGCTGGAAATGCCATCGTTGATGCTAAAGATAAGGCCGTCGATGCATTCAAGGATTTTGGTTCTTGGCTCAAAACTCTTCCAAAGAACGTTGCCGATCAGATCGATAAACTTGATGATAAACTGAAGGCGAAGCTCCTTGAGGGCGCAAAGAAACTCAAGGGTCTTGGAAAGGATTTCGTTACTGTCTTCAATAAAGCAAAGGACAAACTTGGGGACAAGTTCGAAGAAGTCGCGAAGCAGATATCAGAGATGGGTGATGGAAGTCTCGGGAAGGACAATGTTGACTTTAACCTTGCTTCGGGAAAGAGTGGTGTTAAGAAAAATCTTTATACCGACCCGTTTCAGTAAGCTTTCCACTTAACCGTTCAAAATTCTGTTTGCTTACACGGACCCACAGCAAGGATGACCCCAACGATATTATTGATTGTGTAGACTGTTATGTCACTGGGAAAATCGTCCTCTCTGGACATGTTCAGGTAAATTGTTTACTCTCTTATGCTTGTCCTCTCTAACAATTCTTATAGTTTGAAGACTTTCTGCCTAAATCGGCATTCTTCGAGGCTAAGCCGGTGGATCTCACAACTATGATGAAGTTCAGAATTTTCACTAGAAAGTCTAAGGATTTGAATGGAGACGGCAAAGTTGATACCGGGTTGAAGGTTCAAGTGGATATATTCTCGGCTACGCTGCCGCTAGTCATGATCCCTGGAATTTTTCTGCTAGGGCCTAAATTTGAATTTGAGGTTGGACTGAACTCTCTTATCAGGAGTGATGTTGACTTCACATTCGGGTTCAAGGGACAGGTAAGAATTAGTACCCTATTGCTAGAAAATGTATATCGAAGAAAATAAGCTTGTTTCCTAACATTTCGTAGGCACCTAATAGCGCAGTATATAGGAAAGATCTCCTCGATAAGAACAAGCATGAATCCTCGAAATGGGAAGGTGCTAAGGTGGAGGGTCTTCCATTCGAGCTTCTTGCAGGCTCTCTTGAGGCAGAATTCCAAGCCAGTACAAACTTAGTTCTAGCGATTGGAATCCAACTTGCAGGAATCTTTGGATACGAGGCAGGCTTCAAGCTAAAGCTTCCAAGGTTGAAGAGAACATACACTACCATTACCAAAGAAGATGATACCCAAGCGTGCCCTGGGAGCAAGCACGAAACTTTAGCAAACTCGACCACCGGAATTTTGGAAAAAAATGAAATAAATCTTGACCTCATTGCCATGGTCGGGCAAGACAAAACGATAAATGCAAAAGCTCTCGAGACCACACTTTTCGTATGCTGCTGGCTCCATTCTCAACGTAAGATATACTTACTAATACATTGTAATACAGAATATCAAAATCCCTTTCCAGGATCAATGCCACCCTATTGTCGATAAACGAACGGCGGAAAACAAAGCTCTGGCGAAATGGAATAACCAACAACAAGGAATTCCATCAGCTACATTTGGCACTCAAACAGACGCGGGTGTGGTAAAGGCCAGTGGTGCCCCAACACCCAAGGAAATTGGGATATCATCGGTGCCTACCGGGGGTCCTATCGCGACAATTGGAGCCACCAACAAGGATAACCCTGCTGCCCCAACAACATCCACTACTGCATCTAACCCTGCGACCCCCACAACACCACCCACCGCAACTGGCCAAACACCTGTTACGCCAACGGGACCAGCAGCTGCCCCACCAATCGATTCTGCTACTGGGCTTCCTCCCCCCTCGACGTTCCCCGGTACCGGTACAGTACAGCCAGAAATGGCCCCACCATCAACGTTTCCCGGAACTGTCACGCCCCAGAATCCGGCGGATCCAGCAAATGCTGGCCAGACACAGCCTGGCCAAACGGTACCCGGTCAAACTCAAGATCTCCTGCCCCTTGCTAACGATCCCACCATAGGCCAGCCCGTCACTAACACTCCCCCAGCCGACCCCGTTGCCAATCCAAGCGCTCAACAGTACCCAGCAGTGGCTGCAGATCCCAATAGCCAGCAACAATACCCTCCCACCAGTCTTCCCCCCGCCAGCGTTGGAACCAATCCCAACATCCAACAACAGCAGCAACAATACCCTCCCACTAGCTCCTTCCCATCCAGTGCTGGAACCGGCTCCTACGCTCAACAATACCCCCCGGTATATCCCCAAGCCCAAAGTATAGCGCAACCACAAGCCCCTCCAGTCGCTCCACAATACGCACCCCAACCCCAAGCACCTGCATACCCGGCTCCCGCTGCCCCCGCTGCATTTGGAGGATATCCAGGATCATTCTTTTAGTTTTCAAAAACATAGAGGGCGCAGCCATATCACTATTTTTTATATTTCATTCTGGGTTGTCTACTAGTTTCTCGGGCGCTTCGCATATCTCCTCATATTTTCTTGAATTTGTATTATATTGCTATGGCTGGGGTATCAGAGAGGGAAAAAAGAAAATACAGTAGATAATACCCCATAAAGTTGAATCATGGTCAAATCACGTTACGGACAAATATAAACAAAAAAAAAAGAAAACCCAAAAAGAATAAAATTCGTTTATTCCTTCCTCGAGATGAACTTACATTTTAATGGTTCGTCTCGAAGGATGCCCATCCAGTGTTCTTTGTACTTCATTCGCTGGGTGCCCCGGGCGCTGATATCTATTTCAAAACGACGGAATATAGTGGCAAAGCTCAGGTATAATTCGCACATTGCGAGACTGTGATATTGTTAGTTCTGGGGAAATGCTGACATTAGGGTCCTCAAAAGAGTATGCTTACTTAATGCCAAGGCACTGCCTCGGTCCAGCGCCGAAAGCGTTGACGAATTTCTCGTTCTGCTTTGACTCGGGGGTTGACCAGCGTTCTGGCCAGAAGCGGCGTGAGTCTGGGAAGATATCCTCATCGTGGTGGAGGGAGTAATTATCCATTTCGATCGTTGACTGTATAATTAGCTATGGAACAAATGGTGTGGATATGATTGCACTCACGTCGCCGGGAAGATGGTAACCTCCAACCACAGCTCCGCCCCTGGGCACTCGGCGAGGCAGGGGTCCCATAACACCGTATGACAATCTCAGCGTCTCGAGTATCACACCTCTCTAGGCATCGTTAGCACAGCCGTTCACATTCATGGGGAAACAACGGCGACGAACCAAATACGGCAACTTCTCACAATGAAGATACGAAAATTCGGCATCGATATCCGGGCTGGCCAACTTGAGCTCCTCATAAAGTTTTGTTTGGATAAGTGGATCTCTTGCAATTTCTAACAATCCTACGCAGAGCGCCCATCGAGAAGTATGAATTCCGGCACCGACAACGCTCATGGCCTCATCAGTCAGTTCGGCCGGATCAGCGTTCTTCGGATCGGGGTGCTCGGCGAGGATCTCTTCAAAGATTGTCCGGTGTGTGGTGTTCTTTTCCATTGTTCCGGTGCGTATGCGGTCAAAGAGGGCGCTTAGGTGAACCTTTGCGTCTTCTTCTAGTTCTGCAAAGCCAGCTATAATGATGTTAGCGTTCAGTTATGAGGAAAAGGATATTGGATAGATCGAAACATACCTCCATCGGGCATCAGACGGAGGAGGATCCAGAAGGGCAGGTTTTGCATTATCTTTGCCATGAGTGGGAAGTGCTTCAAAACTAAGAAAGCTTCGTGCTGAGCATCGAATGCGTCGAATGTACGGCTGGTGAAGTCCGGGGTGCTCAGAACACTATTTTCATCAGCGCCAGGCCCAAACTTGACATGTGGAGAAAAGGTGAAATACTCATAGCTCTTAGCATAAGCAAATTCAGTGACAATATCCACGGTCAATGCAGCGAATGCTTGATGACAATTGAAAATTTTATCCTGGACTTCATGCTCCTTCATGCGACGGCAGAGGAGCTCAATCTTCTCCTTGATAAGAAATTCCAAGTCTAAAATCCCTTTTCTAGAGAACATTGGGTTTAACATTGAGCGCCGTTGGCGGTGAAGATTAATGTCTATAGTTGAGAAGGAAGACCGGGGAATACCGAAGAGGTGGTAGAATCTGAAGTCTTTGGTAAAGGGGGTGCCCATTCGGTGAATCTCCACAATCTTAGCACAGAGCACTGAAAGGTTCCAGTTTGGAGAAAGATGGAAAAAAAGTAACATACTTCATGGTATGCTGAACTCTTTCGGAGGCGGAGAGAATGTGGGGAGATGCGAACAATGGGGCCTTTACAATATCAGCACGATGTTTCATACTCAATGGGCCGATAGTGAATACCATATTTCCTGTGCAATTCATCCATTTTCCATACAAGTGTTCCACCCTCCACTATCTGCAAAACAAATCAGCTTCCGGTGATAAAATCATGTATTCACAACTCACATCATAATACATCTCATAAAGCGAGGTTGCAGCGGCCAATTTTGGCCCAGGAAACTTTGACAGCGGGTCCAGATAAAGTCTGTAAAAAACGATACCAATTCTATACACAAGCCATGCTACAAAGACCGTGGAGGCAATTGTGCCCCTAGAAATGCCAGGAGCTTGCTCCCGAACATAAGAGATGACGGCATCTAAAGCCATTTTGTTCAAAAACCGTCACCACCGCAAAACCTAAACCATTTAGCTTGCGCTAACTTTCTTGTGCAAGGAATCTAACATACCGTAAGACAATTTCTTTACTTCCTCTAAGGACCCCTTCTTTCCTTTGGCGAATTTCCAGTGTAACAGAACTTTGCTGGGACGAAAATTATGGGATGGGCCCGCCAGTCTGGCCTCCCCCACGGGCCTTTATAAAAGAATCCCTACTCTCCCGAACATATCCTGCCGGGAGAACAAGCAGGGTAGTAATCCCCCCAGCCATAATCAGTATGGTCTACAGAAACCCCGCACATTTCTGGGGAGGAAGGTGATGGTGGGAGAGAAAAAAATGTGTTGTGGTATGCAGATAGGTATGAAAATTTAATGATGAAAAATAAAGTCGGCAAAGTGGTCCTACCCCAGATTGGGGGGGGGTACAATTTGCGCCTTGAATGGTCACTCGATTGGTAATTGGCGGCTGGAGTTATTTCTGGTTAGCTTAGGATGAGGCCTTCCTTGGCAATGGTCGTAGTATATTTTAGAATGACTGCCCTTAAGCCGCCTTGATGAGCTGGTTATCATACTATGATCAATCACCCAGTTCTTTCTGGATGGGTCAATTAATTTGCGGTTGTTCACATACGGTACTAGAATCTTCGGAACCCCACACTTGGTGGCATTATTAGATGTTGGTTGGTTACCTATAATACAATCACACGGTTCACATCGCATTGTGACACCGATTTGAACAACCTGTCAGGAAACGACTTCCTTACCGTAGTCTCTCTGTCCATTCCTACTTTGGTAAGCCATACGCCTCCGGAAGCCTTGCGAAACAGTCTTCACGAGGCCTATACTGGGAATAACCTATTATAAGTCTTTATCTAGTAGCTCTTCCCAATTGCATGACCCACTATTTAAGCCCATTGCAAACATCAAAAAAAAAAAAAAAACCGAACAGCGTCTTACTGAATGTTCTCATCCTTCCAAAATAGGCTTCATGAATCAAATTCAAGTCCTGTCAAGTTTGCAATTTACCAAAACTAAAGTACTTGTACTGCACTAAACCCATAATCAACGTGGCTATCGATCCTGCGCATGTCTAGCGCGGGCTATATCCCTTTCTAATACTGGTATGATACTTGCATACGGTCCTCAAATACCACATCACAGAAGATCCCCCATCTCAGATACAAAAACGGTATCCTACAGGCATTTACTAGTAATGCATTAACGTCGTTTCGATAGGTTTGTCTAGGTTTTTCTGCGATCCCAGCGCGAACTACTCACGCGGCCGGGTTGAAGCCGGACACCCAAGGTGGTAACTCCCATACAAAGTGTCCGGCTTCAATTCGGCCGGGTGAGTAGGCGGTGAGGAAAGAACAAGTCATCAGCCAACCCACTATCCTCTACTAGTTAGAAAATCGTCTCGCCCCGCCCAAGTCCCCGGCTGTGGGGCTTGAGGAGAAAAGCTATACAATACCAGCCAATCCCGGGCCCTCCCTGTAGAATACCAGCAATGTTTTTTTATACCAGCAAAATACAACGTTTCACCCACCCCCAAGAAAATAATATCTCAACTTCTAAGCAAGAAAACACAATCACAAAAAATCATAAAAAATCTAAATATTTCTTTAAAAATAAACTAGATCTGGTTATATTTATTAGTAATTTTCTTTTTTTCTTTGAAAGTCTTGGGACATATTAGGCGGAGAAAATGTCATTTGTGTGAAAAAAAGCGATTTCTCGTGGTGCTAAACAAGGTATTAAGCATGGTTTCAACACAGCTTGGCAGGATTCCTACCCATGTATTTTCCTAAAAAAGAGATTTACTGACAAATTTTAAGCGACACAAGCTATCTATATAATCAATTTTTAACTTTAAAGAAAATTCTAAAATTTAGCAGTGTTTCCAGTTTACTCTCTTGAATTTTCTGTCTTTTTTTTTTCTTTTCTTTTGTTGAATTTACAGGAGTAATTCTGAAAGTAAATGTCGGTTATAGATTTATTACTGTATTGGTATAGGTAAACGTTTGGCTGGTATTCTTAAACGTTGGCTGGTATTCTATAGGGAACGTCCGTGACACGCTGGTATTGAAAAGGTTTTCCCGGGGCTTGAGGGGATGGATCGGCAATGCACGGCATCGCCCGTTAAGCTAAGTATCGTGAGATACACTGGTATTGTGTCTTTGTCCATTGTGTTGGAAAAAACGATATGACTATCCTAGTCATAAAATTGTATCTTATAAGTAGTCCTTGTGCAGCACGCATTGTGGAATAAAAGCCCAAGTTATAGAATCTTGATGGAATCATCCGGTGAGAAATATCTTCTTGCTGTCATTTTCTGATATACTTGAGATAAAAAACACATACATGTACATTCTTAGCTCCGCCAGACTGGCATCAGATGAAGAATTCCCACACAATACTCGCATCGTATGGTTACGCGGACCAAAAGTGTGGAAAATTACCGCCAGCAAGCAGGGGTAGTAAAAAAAAAAAAAAAAAAAAAAGTTCACATATGCACAAAATGCCATGAATGGCTCTTAGTTAAACTTGAACCTGACCCAACCGAACGGGCTCCGATTTGGAAAGTTTATTGATTGGTTGATGATACTATTTGGCTGTCGCACAGCAGTGTCTTAGCTACGGTTTTCGAGGATGCGCACACAAATTCTGGGCTCCTGTTTTATGCTCGTGTTCAGATTGGTTACCGGTATTAAACTTCCTTATCGGGCCTTATTTTTTTTCCTTCTTCCATTCTTACACTTGCAAACTCGTCAGATACGCTGGCCTTTGTGGTGTTGGTTTCCTTTTCATCCACTTTCCCACAAGCAGCGCAAGTTGGCATCCTCCGGACATCTTGCAATACTCTATCGTGTGAGAAACTACTCTCACCATTGCATACTCGAGTAAGCAAGATTCTAGTACTGTACCCTACGCAATCACTTGTTTAGTGAGGCCGGCAATGGAGGTTAACCGCTTGGTGATAATCATGAGATATATTGTCAGGCTAACCAGTTGGAAAAATCAATGTAATCGTGGCAATCTGTGGGATAGTCTAATCTTGAGACATTTCCCAGAGAGACTGCTAATCGCGGCCCGGATAACCTTACTGATACTCTTACTTTTCTATGGTAGATACGATCATGGCGGCTGTTTTAACATGAATGACAGAGAGTGCTATCGTGATTCGGAAGTCTGTAATCCTACCCATCGCAAAAGTGGGCAACAGCCAATCATTCGATGCCGGGGTCAACGCCCACACCCACTCTTCAGGCTTCTAATACTGGCGCGCTTCAAGCCGTCACGTTTCCTTCAGGAAAATTGTTCTCAGTTGTGACATTACGTTATAACTTGCGCTTTATTATGGCTGTTCTAGCGCAAATATTACTTACAAAAGAAAAAAAAAAAGAAAAAAAGAACTCAGGCTTGGTGTTCCTTCATGGATGCTTATTATTACTCTCCACACTTAGGTTCAGGCCTCGCCAAATGATGGTGTTCATGGGCTGCTACTTATCGATGGTGGCCTCGTAATGCACCGAATATGAGTATTCTCATGATAGGCTTCATTTCATGATTGATAGACTAGGTGGAGCCCTTCATACCCGCCGAAAATTGGAGAAACCGGATACCTCGAGAAGGAAGCATTACCTAAATGGATACACATCACCGGGATTGATAATCCATACCGAAGACAAGTCAAATCTGCACAGAATAGACTTCAATACGATGTCGTATCTGATAGACTAGATTTCTCAAGGCTGAAAACCAGTTCTTACGGCACCCTGTTGTTCTTGAGATCTGGGCTGGTAAGTAATTATGATATGATAAATTCCAATTAGAACTACTTGAATAAGAGACCAGGGGCGGGGCGATTACTTATTTCATACTTTGAAATGCAAACTTGCAAGTAAAGTACCTGGGCAAAAGTCTTGGTGGAATGAGCTTTTCACACCAAAAACAGCCAACTTCAGTTGCTCGCAGTTTAGGAACTACATTGTATTTTTCCAATCTGACTTCTGGCATCTGGCTACTTTAGCTTTCCCCTACGCTTATGCAAATTTGAATCAATCTGGTGAAGATCTGGAAAAGTTTTGCAGGCTCAAAGGATGCTTCCGCACAAGACAGGGATCATTTTGCAGGTTAACCTAAATTAACTGTTTACCAACTTTCTAGCGGGTAGTTGTACCTAGTGAAAGCTACAATGAATGTGAAAATAATTTAGTAGATTGTGTGCATTGTTTGAAGTAATTACAGGTCTGGGGGTGATCAAAAATGGCAATTTTTGGTGCAAAAAGGCCATTTCACCAAGACTTTTCCCTAGGTACTGTATTGTACTTCTGCTATACGAGCACTTCCGTGAATATCATATAATAAGTTGCGCACAAACCTCCAGGGTGCTGGAGTATTCCAGGAATCCCCTGTTCGGTGAATTTCCTAGCGCTACATAGGTGCCAGTGGTAGAGTAGCATTCCTGTAGATCCATACTCCCCGAGTTTTAAGAGCCCTCCAGCTGGCCACAGTTAATTGAACTCTCTCACACTCAATACTGCTCAGGTGCCTCAAGGTACTCCAAGGTTCTTAAACACACCCCTCTATCAGTAACCCCAGCAATTTCTCTGAAGGTCCCGCATCCCCAGTGAATCGGCGACATGGCCATTCATCTCCAAAAACCAAGACATCTGCCATACTAAAATGGGCATTCGAATATTTTGTGCTTCAGCAAGCTTAGATAGCAAAATTTCATGATACTTTTATCCTTCTAAACACTTTGATCCAAAATTTCAACCCTTTCTGTCTCCCCCGGTCAGCATTCCACAACCCACTTCAAGGTTTCTTGTCAATACGGTAGGCTTATACGCTCAATCCGAATTCCAATATCTTCTGTCTAGCTTAAATATATTCCACCATGCAAGTACTCAAATATCTCGTGGCATCACATACTCGTACACTCTCCAACCACCGATACCCCCCCAAAGCGCCACGACGGCACAATAAGCGAGGCCATCTTTGGTTAGCCCCGCAGTGATAGAGTTGGCATGCTGTACGGTACTCCTTCAATAGCTACTGCAGCACCTTTTACTAGTTGGAAGGATTGCAATCAAGACTGGTAGAGTAGCACTTGGGACTAATGTTAGCTAATGTTTCAGCTCATCCGATGTTCCCCTACACTGGGTAAGTGCGATGTGATTCTATGGACTTCGCACCGGAGTTGTCGTTATCACTCCAGCTGTCTTGTCGTACGGTACTCAACGGATGGATACTACCTTTTTGCAAGTAGAGCCTAGAGATCATGTACGTTACTAAAGTACAGTACAGTATGTTCCTTACAGCCCTATTTTATGAAAATCCTTTTCCCAATCGATTCCTGTAGTGATACTATTCGTGCACAATCTATTGTCCGCTATCGCAAGATTTTTCAGGTTGGTCCGACCCAGTGTGAAAGTCCCCTAGCCTTGCAGTTGTCCCTTGCATGGCGGCTGAATGCTGTCCGGGTTATTTCTAAGGTGTTCTGGGCCTCGCAGAATAGTGATGGCGCCCCGCCCAAACAGGGAAGTTGGAAGTTGGAAGTCTGAGCTCTTGGGAGATGGCCCCGAAGCAACGGCTGAGAAAATAAAACAATACTCAAGGACATGAATTTCGTAGCTGCGAGATAATTACTTCGAGGGGCAAGAGCACGAACTTCCAACTTCCAACTTTCTCTTTTAGGCGGGGCGCCATCATTCTAATGCCCGGAGACCGCGGTGTATATCAGCCTAGATTTCTACTACATACAGAGAGTTCAACCACTCCCCTCAGGTTGTTTTTATAAACGTTTCCTTGAGGTTTTAGTGTTTCTCCCTATTGCTCGGGCTCGTCCTGGAATCTTCTGAACTTGTTTACGGATTTTTTTTGTTTATTTGGAGTAATCTATTATAAGGATGAGAATAAAGATAAATCGCCGGGTTAAATAGAGCCTTTTTTTCTGCTACGCCTTGCTCTTCTACTTGGAATGCTATGTTATATCGAGCTCTTTGGTCCTTGGAGTAAGTTCCCCCCCCCCCTCTTCAATCCTAATCGACAGACTCTTGAGTCCTAACTTACCTTGAAGAAATTGTGGATGTCATGATATAATATCCTAAAAATCCAAGGATTTGGGCAATCGTGCCGGCGGGGGTATGCCTAAGGAAATACTAACTAGAACACAAGGACAAAAACGCACAAAAACTTCAAAGCACATCTCTGCGCAGTTCCCCCAATGAGTGACAATCGATGATCCCCCAACCAAACAATTCCAAATCACAAACGCGCACGTGATCATGCCACAACAACTCACCCACCTGGCCGAGTAGGCCCAACCCCTAAGCGTCATGACCCAAATCCCACACTTCCGCCTCAATACCAACACCCACCACCCGCTATCAGCTCAAAAGCCGAACCTCCCCCGCGCATCGCCGGCCCCGCCGCTAAAAGGACCGAAACGACTAAGTTAAGTTAAAGATATGAAACTCACGCACCTCCCCAACGAAATATTCCTCCAAATCACCGAGTCCCTCTCACCACCGCAAATAAACTCCCTCCTCCGCGCGAACAGACATCTATCCCTCCTATTACCCTCCACACTCTTATCCAGCATCTGCCGCACGCGCTCGCAAGAGTATGGGGTCAAGGCGATCTACTTCTTTGCCGAGAGAAGGGATAAACCGCCTATCCGCCGGCTGATAGAAAAGGGCGCACTAGAATTTATCGAAGACGGAATGCTTCTACACGATGCGGTGATGAGCCGGAGTTGCGCTGTCGTGGAAACACTACTGGAATGTGGAGTTCCGGTGAATACGAAGGACACCTCAGGACGTTCGCCGGTATACCTTGCTGTGAAGACCGAACGCCTAGATGTGCTAGAGGTGTTATTACAAAGGAAAGACGTGGACATTAATACCCAAGCACACCGTCGTGGGAAGTCTCCGTTCTACGTCGCGGTAAATAGGCGACATATCCACGCGGTGAAAATCCTGCTGAGCGACGGGAGGGTCGACGTCAACCTTGCCACTAACTATGGAGAGACGCCCTTGCACTTCGCGGCGAGGTGGGTGTCTTGGGCGGAGATCGGGAGAATGTTGTTGGAGGACGAGAGACTGGATGTTAATTGCTTAGATGTATCCGGTTACACGCCGTTGCGTGTTGCCGTTAGTTGCGGGAATGCCTATATGGTGCAGTTATTGCTCCAGCATCCGAGGTTCGATGCCATGCGGGGAGAACGAGGTGGGGAGACACTGGTACATATTGCGACTACCAACGGGAATGCAGAGATTGTGCGGATGTTACTTGACGACGGGAGAATTGATCCTAGCGTTCCTGACGATCCGAGTATATCCCCGCAGTCCGGATTAATTTATTCTACGGGAGGCTAATCCAAGCGTGAAAGGGGATTGGACGCCATTACATCGAGCAGTACACATCAAGAATGAAGCAATTGTTAAGCTTCTCCTGGCGGACAAGCGGATCAATATTAATTGTAGATCGAATATTGGCAAGACGCCGCTGCATTTGGCCGTTGTAGGCAGAGATAGGGGGATATTGAAGCTTCTGCTCGCTGATAAGGATATTGACGTTCATGCAATGGATGATGATGGAAAGTCGCCGTTGGAGTTGGCAGTTGGGCTGGAGGACGGAAATTGGCTCTATAAATTTGAAGAGGAGGTTTGGGGGCTAGCTGTGTGATGGCACATTGCTTATCTCGATTTTGTGCCTGTTCTCGAGGCAGGAACTAAGATTAATTTGGTAAAGAATGCGGGCGAGCTCTAACTAATTGTTAACGGAGAAATTTTAATAGAGAATTTATACCCTGATCTTGGACTTGACTTGATTATCATAGAGTCCACCGCTCGATGTATTTCCCGCCAGTCCCTAAGATTACCATAGTGTACTCAACTTGTCCCAACGACCTTACATTATTATGACAAGACAATATATGGTATTAATACTATCAACGCCTCCATAATAAGTAACTCTGGAGGACTTCAGAAGTTGAGCGCTAATTCCTTGAGTCAATAGTTAGAAGACCATCGGCACATTGCTACCTCCTATAATAACAAGAACATTCCACACCAGCGCTCATAACCTATACCTCCATACCTCAAACAAATTCAACCTCACTTACCCCCCCCCTCCCCCAACCTTGACCATTTCTCACCTTTATCCCCTTCCCTTCCTAGCCTACCGGTAACTTTACACAGAATACCTTCCCAACAGTACCATATCTGCGTAAACTCCAGGTCCACTCCCTCCACCCAGCACACACCCCTCCACCCCGAGCTCCAGCTACCAAACCTCGATCTGACACCAACCCAAAACCTGGTAGAAAACATCCCATCTCCCAGGCTAGGTACTTTTCCAAGCTACTGCATTAAAGCGGCAGTTCACCAAACATCTCCACACGCACCACCAGCTTCCACAAAAAAAAAAAAAAAACCAAAAAAAAAAACCAAAAGCATAAGTTAGCAAGTAAATACACCTGGAAGATAATCAAAAATTCAGGACTAAAATATCTCGACAGTTAATCATAGAGCAGATATCATATTCCGAACATCATAGATCACACATACACATACACACACACACTCCCCGGCCTACCTCCCGACGGAAGGAAAGCCAGATTACTAAACCAGAGGGAAAAACCCAGGAGCAAGCAATGACACTTATGATACCACGCCTTAACCGCGACCCCGATATGAAAAGATATGACACCGTCGACGACAAAAAAAAAAAAAAACCCCCCCAGAAAGAAGTATTCGACATTACTGGATATGTACTGTATCTACAGAAGTGGATACTTGTAATAGCGCGAGTGATATTCCATGCCCGTTAAGTCTCCTCCGTGCAAATCAGCGTTAGTAAATCCTGCATATTCAGTTACAATGGTTCCGTAGCCCCCTCCAGGACAGAAAAGTACAGAATAGCTTCACATCTGCTTGAAAATGGTGATGCAGTTAAATTTTTAGGATAAGCTGTCTGAAATTTTATTGATAACGGGGGTGACTTATTTTATCGTTTCTCCTGAAGTTAAGGGGGAGCGCAACTTCCCTCTGATATTCAACTATAGTATAATAGTCAGTTCTATAAGAGACTGACAGTAACACATGATTGATAGTTACTCGCAGAGAAGACCAAGATTACAGTTCCGTCAGTCCACGCCCGATTAAGTACTAAGTTAGATAGAGAGCTGATCGGATATCCCCCCCCCCCCCGGAGAAATGGTAACATTAGCTTCAAAGCATCTTACTGGCGGGGAGAGGCTAGCTACCCCTGCTAGATTTGCATACTCTTTACTTAATGTGCTATGGGTGGCCTATAGAAAGAACCATCGGTTTCAGAATTAACAGGTGTCTGCTTTTACCTTCTACGTCTATGGTCTTTGGAAAGTACAATGTTGACTATTTGACCCACATTCTGACTACCCTGCTCAGGATCATTTAGCACGTTACAGTGATCTGTCCTTGGAAAACAGTTTTGATGCCCGATCAACACAACAAACGCCAGCCATTCAACCTGTTCCCACACTTTTCACAGCGATCAGATACAAAAATCAGATCACCAACCCCTTACAAACATCCAATCTGAAAGCGAAAATTTCTCAGAGTATCTATCTACAGAAACCCATCTCTCATTAGAATGGTTAGTAAAAGGAAAACTTATATCCCCAAATCTACCCCCAACAGAACTCCATCCCCAATGCCTCGCAGTGCAAACAGAGATCAGGCAACAGGAAGTGCGGTCGCAGCCGACTTTGGATACAATCCCCACTTCTTAAGTAGGTTATGTCTCGCCATAAGGTCGCGCTGGGCCTTCCCTAAAATGTACATAGGGATCGATAGGACGCACGCCGCGGTCTGGATTGCTCCAAGAATGTCGAAAACTCTTGCTGGGCCCTAATGCTCGATTATAATTAGTAAACGAATATGCCCCGATAGTTCAAGAAAAGGGCTTACATCAGTAGCCACCCAATCAACTAAGAAATAGGTGCACCCAAAGGCGAAAAAGTTCTTTAGCAACAACACTGAAACCATCATTTCTACCGCAATATCTCGGTGTGCATCGAGAATATAGGAGAAGGTCACTGTGCAGCTCACGACAACCGCAAATGCCAAGAACCCGTAGAGGACAGAAGGAAAAATCCAGTGCAGGTGCAAATCAGCAACATGGCCATAAGCATATAGTCCGGGCAACCCAAAAATTACAACCGGGATGATAAGCAAGATTCTGAATTCTGGCTCGTAGGTGTTGTTGTTTTTACGTGCCATCCACTTGGCTGACAAGTCGGAGACGAATGCACCAAGGAAATATCCAGCAAGAGCTCCAATGAAGGGAGCAGTATACATGTATCCTAGCTCTGCTGGACCAAAGTTGGTGGGGGGACCGGCAAACATCTGGGCAAGAACAACCGCTACAGCAATGGTCTGTGTTCTCGAGCATTAGCCAATCAGAAGGTAAATATCAATAACACAGAACACATACCCAAGTAATGAAAGTTCCCTGAAGCGAGAACGCCCAGAGCGTAGCAGGGTATAGAAATAAGGCAAAGGGGGCGAATATCAATTTGAAGAAGCTCTCATCAGAGAACCTCCCATTGTAAACCCTCAGCTCCTGTACCCAAGTCTTCCTCTTTTCGCCTGAATCCGCTACGATAGCTGGCTCATCGGTTAAAGAACCGGGCGTCTCGGTCGTAGATGCAATTCCTCCCGCCTTTGAACCACTTCCACTAGCTACTCCCTCATCCGGCCTCATAACTCCTGCACCATTTCCAGTTGCCGATTTTTCATCCACCTCTACAACCTGCTCGGTCCTGGCACTACTAGTCTTCGCTAATTGCTCGTCCAATTCACTAAGATTATCAACAGAGCCTAAATCGGTATTGAAAATCGCAGGCCTATTATAAGCGTGTTCCGGAACCAGAAGAATAACTAGAATCAAAGCCGGGCCAAGGAAGGCACTGATAATCTGGAATTGGGAGCGCCAGCCATGTTTCGTAGATATAAATCCACCCAAAACCGGCGTGAAATAAGTGCTCCCTAAGAAAGTAAGATTGTAGAAGGCGATACGTTTTCCACGTTGGTGAACCTAACCCTGTTAGTTAACGAATGTAATAATCTCTGGCACATGAAAACCTACAAAGTACAAGTCCCCGACGGTGGAAGGAACAATTGTCTCAAATGCTCCCAACCCGAACCCCTAAAGTGAATGTAAGCAAGCTCCACACCACTAATTTCTCAGACAGAAAAAAAATCCGCACCTGCAGAACTCTTGCTCCCAAAAAGCTATCCGTATTCTGCGCAAGTGAATTCCAGATCGCACCAATGAAGAGCAGGAGGGTAGAAACGATGTAAACCGGACGTTTACCCCAAATTCTCCCAACCGCAGATCCAAAGAGCCCAGCAATTCCAGCGGGCCAGAACTGCCAACCGGCAAACTCTGCAGTAACCTTGTAGGTAGTTTTGAATTCGTCGACCAGCATTTTGCTGATTGGCGCAACGATAGGGCCAAGAGCCGCAGCTTTTTATCGAGTCAGCAAGCACTACACTCTCAAAACAATTATTAGGGAAAACTGACCGACACCAGCAGTTAGACATAAAACGAAGAGGGTAAGATCTTTCTTCCACAATGGCCAATTCTGTTACGGATGTTAGCTCTGGAGATTATTTGTTGCAAACAAACTTAAGAGGAAAGAAAAAAAAAATTGATTGAAACCAACCAAAGGGTCATTGGGCGAGTTTGACGGTTGAGGAACAAGTAGAAGTTGGGAATCTTTTCCAGTCCCGTGTTTGAGATGACTTGTTCTTCTCGGAGCCTCTTCGGTACCTTGCTCTTCGTAAAGTGTAGCCGTTCCAGGAACATGCCTAGCAGGTTTAGGTTCATAGATCCCAAGACCCATGATGTATTAACTGATCAATTTAGTAGAGGCAGTATTTTTCTAACAATTCTGTAAATGTTTAGGATGAGGGTTGGTGAGGATATGAGGAAAGAAGAAGGCTTTGTGGTCAGAGGGCGAGAAAAGAGGTGGGAAGTGGGAACGACGGTGGGAGAGGTCACCGCGGTGTAGTAGCCGTGCTTATGCCCATCTTTTCTATGTTCACGGAATAGAGGCTCAATATATGGAGGTTTTGCGAGAATTAGATTTACCGTACCACGGATTTCACGGTAAACAGGTTTCTTACTTGGTTCAAAAAAATGAAAAGTTTATATTACTGTAAGCTGCATGTGCAGTGCAGTGGTTCAGAGAATGGTTGGAAGCTCCGATAGACATAGCACACCCGGAAAAGCCTGCACGCCATTCTAAACCGGTGTCCTAACTAGTAATAGAGATGGATCTTCCCTTGTTACACTCTGGATTGGAAACCTCATAGTAAGCATATTACTTTTCATCCCAAGAATCTCGCAGACTTATAATTTAGCGAGGACGATGAATGAATACCATTGGGCGCACTGAGGTGCCGTGGTTAAAAGGGGTAGGGGCATGACAGTGTCTCACCGCCAGATGAATGTGACCAACTAAACCCTAGTCTACACTCCTGCCCTTCCCTCCCTGAACCTGGGCCATAGGGTACCGCACTTCTGCTTGTAAGGTAACCTCCACTGCAAGGAAGTATCATAGTTGGAAGCTATCAAACGGCACAAGCACTGTACTTAAATAAAGCTGTGGTACGGGCCGTGGAAACTGTGGAAACACAACATATATCAGGACCCTTGGAGAAAACTCAATTGAGACGGATTTCTCCCTCTGCTCCACACATCACTTTCAACAAGAATACGGTATTCGGGAAGTACCGGTATTATAAAACCCTCCCATGTGATATTTATGACACTAGTTCGATATCTTCCTACCCAATAATCAATTGAAAAAGCCACTCTAACCTGCTCCGCTAGACCTGCCATGTTTCAAAGTATAATACAGTACTTTGGCTATGGCTGACTTCCCATCACTCAACCCATGATCCCACCCAAGCAATGACAACCTCGCTACCTATCCCTTAGTCTGTCGGGTGCTGCGCCCAAGAGATCTGGTTAAGAAAATAATGAGATCTGGAAAGTATCCTTCCTTAACTGGAAATAAATTACTAGAGTATCAACCTGAGACCTTAATCCACCGATTTCTTGGACGCTCTGACAAACTAAGGGATAGCTAGTAATCCAGCCAATGTAACTAACTAACCGTCTCACCACAGCAAGGTGGTTCCCAGGAACACTGCCGCCATATACTAGGCTTCCATGTCGGAGTTTCGTGGTGGCCCATGTGAGCAACAAATTCAACGACAAAATGGTGATACTGCTCCCGTAGTACAGTGCAGGAAGGGCTATGTTTCAAACAAGGGCGTACTCTTGCTCACCCACTCACAACTTGCTTGGTCAAGCGATGTGGGGCGTTAACCCCTTCCCCGATTGCTCCGGTAACATATATTAGAGCCTGTATTCCTCTTGTGGAGCGAGTCTGATTGGACGACTAACAAGTCGATCGTAGGTATATGAAGAAATGTTATGAATGATCTGGAGTTACTATCTTAGGGAACCCGGATATGAAGAAGGGTATTGCAGAACTGTTCTGTAGTCCGATAGGAATAGATAGTGGGGCAAAACTTTGATTTTAAAGAGCACCTCATGACACCGGAATTAGATTTCCATAGAGATCGCTGCCGTTCCCAGTAAAACCGAGACTCCCATCAATCTTTGTTTACTCAACAGCTCCACAGATCAGATGCGGTTCGCCAGTTGCACAGTAAGTAAGCACTCGAGTATAAGCCGGATACCGACATTGCGAGTACTGTACTGTAATAACTCTAACCCTGTTTAAAGTTATCGCCAAACAAAAATATAGAACTCTTCCCGACTGCGAAATTTCCCAGGTAGCGAGTATGGGGGAAACTTACCGGTAGTCCTAGGTGCCCAAAATCAGAGGTTGGGAGCACTTCAGTACATGCGGCGAGGTACTTAAGTACATGTGGCGAGGTACTTAGGTACATGCGGCGAGGTGAAGCTGGATTGGCGCGCAATCTCCGCTACCAGTATTGCCACTGTAACAATCGCTGTAGCACTCCACTGCCGGGGGGTGCCACGGCTGTTTTTTTTACCGACCGACCAAGTTGCTCCGTATGATGAGAAGGAAACACAATTCTGTGCCATACTCCTCACTGCGTCTCTTTCACCCCAAGTGTCTATTCTTCCACCAAATCGGCAGCATTCCATACTTAAACGAGAACGAGTTTCCAATATCTATCCCATCCACTCAAATCACTGCCCCCCCTTTTCTCTTAGAGACGACCTAGCGTTAAACAAGTTCTTGCTATTACGGTCAAAGCGCTGCTAAGCATTAGGAACTAGTTGTGTGAATCTGCAAATGCGGTGAAAGGCCTCTCACATGTTTAAGTGTCTCCTGCAGTCCTAGGGCACACCAGCCAAGCCGCAACCACAGTTTTGAAAACCGATTTATGCGTTCGAGTTGTCACCCCACCATTCCTTTTGCAAAACTGTGGTTGCGGGCTTGGCCGGTGTGCCCACAGACTTGTTCTCAACCCCTACCGTAAAAACTGGAATAATTGGCCCTCAGGCTAGTACATTGGAGTTGCCTCTCCTGGTAAGGGCGGTCGTGTTTTTCTTTTTATTCGTTTCGGCTGGGGGCTGAAAGACAGCTTTTTTGCTGTGTTTTTCTCCCCTAATCTAAAGGGGGAAATTCGGGACGACCAGCGTGAGGGCCAATTATTCCAGTTTTTACGGTACAGTAGTCCATCGCCTCATGGTGGTGTGTTGAAAGGGGGGCAGGAGAAGGAAGAATCCTATCACCATTGATAAACATCATAAGGCCTAGCTGCCTTTGGTAAAGCAGAGTTAGTCTAGCATGGATTCCAGGGCTTCGTGTCGAGCCTAGGATTGTCCACTAAATACGGTAGGTGAATTGATGCAATGCAAAAGTTTATCCGTACAGGTGCAGTGCTCCAAACACAGTTTGCAATTCGGCACTTGTAAACAGCAATGGTAAAGATGCATAGAAATTGGGCTAGAATCGAGAGGGGAAAGGTCCTCTTAAATAGCTCTTCAAAATCACAACCTTCTAACAGCTTGTAGAGCCCCAAGGTCCAGCTGAACGCGAGAAAATACCAATTGCACCGAAAAGTGACGGCATTTACCGCCATTGAGCCTTCTGCGAGCTCACCGGCCATGACCTTGACGATTGTGCAGATCGCGTGCATAACTATCGAGGTTAAGCACCAGCGTGCGTTCTTAAGTGAAACATTTGGTTAAGAAAAATTACCATTGCTCATAAATTCCCCGGCTCAAGTAACTTAGACCCAAAATGACAAAAACACACCTTGTTCTGGAAATTAAAATGGCCCCAACACAGCACTGCATGGAGAGATTCTGTGCTTATCTTGCAAAGAGTTGGTTCTGTGAGCTCTTTGGTTGCTTCAAAGCGGTTTACTTTGATCTTTGCCATAGTGACAGAGATTCAGAGTACCTAACTTCCAAAATGATATTGCAAAATTTTATGTCTGTATGATGGCTACTCTGCTGGTAAGATTTTCAAAATGATTGTTCGACTTAAGTAATATCTCAGTTAAGAACGCTCGCTGGTGCTTAACCTCGATACTTGGCTACTTCACAAATACGAGTACAGTACATACAACGGTATGATACCCAAAGCTGTATATTCAGGCTAGCATACTCTAGCGGTTACCTTATGTAAACCAACCATGTTTCCTCGTGAGGGTAAGATAACTTTAGATCAAGCATCTAGCCTACGCAAATTCTCATTCTATAAATCGATTGATATGTAGACAAACAATCGATTTTCCGCAATTCTCCCATTCTTAAAATTCCCCGTGCTCTCACAAACCGTGTTAATGGTCGTTTGTCTGGGAAACAACCTTAGTCCAGAGTATCCAGACGACAAAGTTACCGGCGGAGAAACCATCCGCGGCGTAACTTCAAGAGCCAGAATAAAAAGCACTCACAATTCCCCAATCACCGAAGCCTCACTCTAACTTAACACTGTAAACCACTGAGCCTCACTTCAAGAACAGACCTCCTCCATTCTGTGGGTGCCTCTAGTACCTTCAAATCACTACATCACGTGACTCGCATCGAATCTGATCCAATAACGCCAATCAGGCCACACACCTAACCCCAACATTCACTCCTTCTCATTCAACCGTTAGCACTCCGCACCATCCTTCACCTTCCCTTCACCTCAACCTCCTTCTACATCTCCACCTCCACCTCCACCTCCACCTCAGCAACCACAACCACAACAACCTCCCCAATCCACTCATCAAAAGCAAAACCATGGCCGAAAAAACCACCGACGACGAAGCCCTCAAAGCCCGAATAATAACACACATGAACCAAGACCACCGGAAATCCCTAAGCCACTACCTCCAACACTACTCCAAGCTCCCAGCCGCAATCGCCGACACGGCAGAACTAGTCGACATCTCGCTCTCGCGGATCACCCTGTCCATGCGCTCCCCTCCTACAGATACAGAGACAAGAACAACATACCTCCCCATCCGCCCATCCCCCATGCAAGCACTCTCGGAATCACGGGAACGGCTGGTATACATGGCCAATGAATGCCTGACCGGACTTGGCCTGAGTCCGCATGTAGTCAAGGCTTATGCTCCGCCCGGGATCGTAGGGGTGGCAGTGATGATCGGTGTATTGACCGGGTTGTGGTCGTTTTCTTCAAAGCGGAATTTGGAAGAGGGGTCGTTTGTTAGGATGTTTGTTACCCCCTTACTTACTTACCTACCTATCGCACTTTTGATTAATTTGAACTTTTTAGGTATCTCTTACAAAATTACCACCCCCTAGCAGACTTTCTCATGAGGGTGCATGTGTTTGGGTTTATTGCTATCATTCTCGCCCACATTGCGGAGTGCCTACATTTGCAAAAGACCCGGCTGCGGAAGCACCAGGTTGAGACGTACTCCAAGGTCTGGTGGTTGTGGACGGTCAACTGCGCCCTCGAGGGATTCGGGGTGTTTGGAAGGTTTGATAAGGAGGTTGAAGAAGTAATCAAGGCTAAGAAGAAGCATTAATTCGGCTGTTTGTCCGTCTGTTTTGTTCATCAGTCTCTTTATTCCCTACTACTACCGTAGCATACCTCTTGTCTTATTCTTCATGTCATATTAAGTTACCCACTGTTCGAGCACCCAAGAAAACTCCATAGACTGAAAACCAAACCCTCCCCCCCTTACAAAAATCCGGAGTAACTACCGGTACCATACCTCGGCCAAACTCCCATCCGCAACAACCCACACCACATTCCTTCTCCCCCGCTTTCGCCCCCACACCAGCACCATGAGTTGTACAACCCCATCCCAACCCCGCGCCTAGCATACAGCACAGTACCACCATCCCATTCAACTCATCACCCCATCTCACTCGAAAGCAAACAAAACCCCCATCCCACGCAGCAAACATCCCCCTCCACTCAACCACCCATACAAAAAAAGATAGTCACGGAAGCAAAAAGCATGAAAAAAAAAAACAACCTCCGTTGCGGGGAATCGAACCCCGATCTCGTCGGCCCTCTCATGAAAGCGACGGATGCTAACCGTTACACCACAACGGATTGCGGGGATGGATTTCCCGTTTGCTATTTTTTTGAACGTTTTTTTTTTGAGTCATTGCGATGGGGTGCGGACTAGTTTGGTAGTTTAGGCTGATTTGGGTGGGGTTGTGCGTGTGTGGTGAGTTGGTGTTCTTACATGTTTTTTTTTTTCATTTTTTTTTCATGCGATGGGTTGTAACAGACTAGCGGTGGGTGGGTGTTTATGAGCCCCTGTCATGCTTCCTCACTCGGAATTGTACCTGTTTGCGCACTTCCGAGTGCTGGAATCTGGAATTCAGGCGTTGTCGAGACTACTGGCGTATCTTTCTGTTTTTAAAAAAGATGGATGTTAGAATGGCTTTATGGTCTGAGAGAGAACTTTCTGAAGTGATCCTTGATATCGCCGGGGTTTTGGAGAGGGGTTTGTTTCTTTTTGCTGAAGTGTCTTATAGATGGTGCGTGATTCGGGTGTGACTTTCAGGGTGAGAATGGGCGTTGAGGTATCTGTCATGGCCCTAGATAGATACTTTGACTATGTTACTTGCGCAGGAGGGTGTTTTTGTGTGAGTGTTGTTTGCCATAGGGGGTTTCTGCAGGACTCTGTGCGTGAATCAAGTTTGGTACATTTCTTAATTCACCGAGTCATGATGTAGGCACAAAATTGTGTACCATCACTACTGAAAGTAGGTTGTTGCACTTGTAAGGCTGTCAAAAAGCTGCTCGATGATTCCGGAACTGTTACTCCTAAATTTTGTACCGCCGTCTTCTCACAATAAATCACTCGAATCCCACCTGACCATAAACGAATTACTCTCTTGCCTGCATAACAACCCAAGTCACACCTCCCCATGGATCTAACGTATGGTATCACATCCTCATGACTTCCCATCAAGCAGTCAAGCAACAATATCAAACAATATCACGGGCACAAAGGTAGACAGATATAAATAATTCACATCTACGCCAAAGAAAAAAAGTACAAGAAACCCCTCCCAAAATAAAAAAAGATTGATGCCGAAACCCATTTTTTATTTTGTCGTGACATTGCTAATTTTCAGCTCAATCCCATCCTCAGAAACTTGAGATCAAGAATACAACCAGCGCCTGCAACCAAACGACAGAGAAGAAAGAAAAGACAGAAAAAAACCCCCACAACCGAAGAATTACTTTCGTAATTCCGCAATCTTCTTCTGGACGTTGGCCCTCTTCTCTTCGCGCGAGAGCTTCTTGAGACGATATTTCTCGCTCTCGGCCTTCCAGTAGTCCTTGCCCCTGGTGTCCTTCTCAGGGTCCTCAAGGTTTGGGTTCTCACGGATCTTAGCGTGAGCTTCAGCGTACAGCTCCTCGAGACCATCGGCTATTGAATCGTTAGCACAACCAGGCAGAATAGTAGAATAAAGAGTATATACCCTCAACACCGTCATCAAGATATTGCTGGAACTGAGACTTGTAACGTTCCTCATCGTCATCAGCAAGAGTCTCCATGTATTCAGCGACGTGACCACCGAAAATGTATCTGTTAACTTGTCAACTGGGCGTTATATCCTTCACATTCATTGAAAACTCACCTCCTCAAAGTATCAGCATCCAACTCCTTGGTCTCGATATCGTAACCAGGGAATCTGCTCTCGGAGTGGGGAATGTAGAGGCCACCGTCAGAAGCACCCTTCATGGCACCGAAAACTCTGGCACCAGTGGTGGTCTTCTTCAAACCAACGTCCAAGAAAGCCTTGAATGGACGTCTGGGCTCTCCATCGATATCGGCCTCCTCGGTCAACTTGAATTCACCATCTGGCTCAGCGACACCCTCAAAGTGCTCGTCAAGACCAAGCTTGGCAAGGGTACGACGGGCCAGGAGAAGACCGGTAGCGTAAGCAGCAGCCCAGTTGGTAAGACCGTGCTTGATTCCGTAGCGGGGAAGCTCGTGAGCGTAGGCGGAGCAGAAAACCTTGTCTCCGGCAATCTCGGAGTAGATGATTTGGGTGATAATCTATAGCGCAAAGCGGAAGGAATTAGCCCACCTCCATTCATTTTTTTTCCCATCACGTTATTCAACGTGCTCGGTGCGTGGAGGGAAGACGTTTCTGTCTACTCCAACGACACCGGAAAAATAAAAAAACGAATGATCGAGGTTCAGGGCCTTTCACACAAACACGGGTCGGGGACATACATCACGATTGGTGAAGCGGACAACAAGACGGTACTTGGGCGCGTTGTACTTGTTCTTCGCCTGGGTGATCAACCTCTTGCGAGCATAGTAATCGGTCTTTCCCTCACGTCTACGACGGTACTTGGTCTGGTAGCGGGAGTAGTAGGCGCTGGACTTGACGGTTTTGGTGAAAGGCTAGGAAAATCGTCAGTTTGCCAATCCTTAGGGATGGAGAAATTCGATAATTTAAATCGATATAACTCACCATTTTTGCTGAATTGCCGGTAGTTGTCGATGGCTGGTTGTCGGAATTGTCGTTGAAGTGAAAAAGTTTCGTCTAGCTGGGAGGGGAAATTGGTGAGATGTGAATAATCCGTGTGGGTTTGTGGGAATGCCAAGCCATTGACGAAAGTGACTGTTGATTTTGGAGGCTGAATGTCAGTGCTCGATCCAGGGCTTGGGTTCTGCAGGCTTGACAGATGACTGATCAACATTTTGCATAGTTTCCATCCACTCCCTTTTCTCTTTTCCCTTCTCATGTTTGTTCCTCACCCTTTCCTCTCCCTTCGCCCCTCGGTCGTTGTTTCACAGACGTCCCCCACTTCTTTCTCGTTTCCCCTCTCGTTATCAACTCGCTTATTCCCTGCTATCGTCCCCTCATTTTGTCCCTTCATATCTGTTCCTCGTCCATATTATTGGATTCCCCTTTTCTTTACGTTAACTAACCACAACACAACATGTCTACCTCTTCTCTTCATCAGTCATAAATTGTCAAACACCGTTCTAGCCTCTACATGTTCGCTCGGACCCAGGTCAGCGCCCACCCGCTAAAACCCACCGCGCCGACCATCGCTGCCCCTCTTCCCCTTCTTCCTCTCGCAAAAAGGTTTTTTTTTACCATGAAAAAAGGTTTTTGGTGTGAGGGGGAAGATGAAGAAAAGGCATTTCATAGGCCGTTTTTTTATTTATAGAAAAACAGTGGAATACCGGGGTGCGGGCGAAGGAAGCCTTAAAGAAACATGTAACGGTCTATGGCATCTCATGATGCTGTGGGAAGCGCGCTGACCTGGGTCTGATCGAAAACATGTCATGTGTTCGAGCGAAGTGTAGAAGTATCTTGTCTTGTATATTATTCGAGGGTTTTTTTGTCTTTTTCGTATTCGCGTTTCGTGCGTTTCGTGTTTTTCCTTTACATTCTCCCCGTCCTCCATGCTTTTCCCTTTGATGGAACCTGCGTGAGTTTTTTACAACAGAGGGAGAAGAGAGAGTGGACATTTTATGCATAGTTCCGACACCTCCTTTCGCTGGGGTTGATCGGTGGGAAATTTCACTTGTCCAACATATAGATAACCAATATAAGATGAAGCCTCCTTCAGAGGCCATCCTGAAAATCTGAATCTCATGATACTTGTTCGTCACACCAAGTCTATCCAGGTCCTGTGCCAGTATCAGATAGAGAGGATTGGGAAATGAGTGACCATCCTCAAAAGAAAAGAAAAAGTGGAAGAAAATAAAAAAAGGCAACGCTAGGGCTCGGATGAAAAATAAATAGAATCTAGAATAACACATCACATGCGTCACATTGCTTGATACATTCCCTACAGATTTATTTGAAAAAGAGCTCTCCCCATCCGTCCGTACGAAGGAACGAGGCAAATGCCATACATTTGAGAGGCATCTGAACAGGATGGGGTAAAAAAAAAAAAAATTAGAAAATAATAGAAAGTAAGATAAAGCACAAGTAATAACACCCAAAACCATGACAAGCCCTACCACCCCGCCCTATACAACCCGACAGAAGCTCCCTACAACATAGAATGACAATGATAAAAGAATATTTAAGTTGGAACAGGTGGTGGTGGTCTTGCGGAATATTGCTCACCAAACCTCCGCTCCGATTGTCCAGCTACAGGAGCCGCAACTGGGGGTGCATTCCCGGACTCGCCAGGCATGCTGGCCGATTTTTCAATCACCACGAATCCGCCCTCGGAGCTGCCACCATTGGCAAGCACTGGCGGGGGAGGAGCAGGTCTGTTTGGCGGAGCAGTCGCAGCCTGCGAGCTTTCCGGTTGGTCATAGTTTGTCAGTGGCTGTCTGGCACGATAAGTGCTGGGGGCCGGTGGATCGGGGAATTGCTCGCCGGGGAGCTGCTGGGAGAAGCGTTTCTTCTTCTCCTCTAGGAGAGCTTCGGCGCGGCGGATTCGCGCTTCCAACTCTTCTAATTCTTTCGAGTGGAAGGTTACTGAGAGCTTTCTGTTTCGTGGTGGTTAGAATTTTTTTTTTTTTTTGTGAGATGCAGGGGATGATCGATTGGATGGTTAGTAGGATGGGAGAGAAATACTTTTGCTCGACCGTAGAGGACAACTGGTCCAATGTGTCATCAATCAGGAACGCGTCGTTTAGCTGCGCTGAGAAGGAGCGCGCGATGGTCCTGTAACATCACTTGTTAGAATCCAATGCTCTCTTTCTCTCATTATATCTTTCTCCCTCCCCGCTTCCCCTCCCCTGGTGGAATGGTATACATACGATATCGGCCTCTCCTTGGCAAACTGCTTGGAATCTTCGTTATCCGACATATTGAATTATAGGATATTCTGGAGTTGTCCTGGAATGGAGAATATTGAATCGTGAGTTGGGAAGAAGACAGTGCAAGTCTTATAAAGGCGTTACTTCAAAGACAGGTAGGAGGAAGCGAGTTGAAAACGTCAGAATGTTGTCCTGCACCCCGCTCTGGTTGCTGTCAACGATACCGGCCGGCTGCTTGCGGTAAAAAAGGCTAAGAACTATGTGATGCGTAGAAGAAGAGGGAGAGACAAGAGAGGTGTGAATGGGAAAAAGGGACAGAAATTGTCCTCTGCAAACGAGTGGAGGATGGATGGAAGAAATAGTTGGAAGCGCGCAAGAGGGGAGTACCTACCAAGTTGTCACGTTCGCGACTGACTTTAAGGTCAGTCTCTCTATTCAGTCAGGAGGAGATTGGTCTTGGACCTTTCTCTGACTTTTTTTTTTTTTTCCTTTCTTTTCTTTTCTTCTGCTTCCTCGGCCTCAGAAATGGGTAGAATTTTTCTCGGGGGGGTAAGGAGAAAGGAGGGGAAGGAAGAGGAAAGGATCCTTGGGAAAAGGGGTTCCTAGTAAAAGTAGCTATGAGTGCTGGACTTTTCAATACTCGTAGAGTAACTCCAAGTACGGTTTGACCAATGTGGTGTAAACCCACTTACGGTAGAGCACGAAGTTATGATTCAGCCTTGGCCAGTAGAGGACAGTTACAAGTGCACTTATGAATCAGAGATGAGGCAGTCAAGATCAGGACGATACGATAACCTGTTGTCGTCCGTATATCATTCGTTGAATGTAACTAAAGTTGCCTGAGCTGCTTACCTCTCCATGGTGTAAGGTAAGAGCTGGCTATTGCTAACCCCTGGTATCTATATTCTTTTTGTGGGAAAGAAATTACCGGTATTCAACTGGGAGCATAAGGTAATAAAAAAAAGCTGATCTGATAAGTCAAGTTATTTGCACCGTTCAGAATGGTTGTGGCCGTGCCGTGTGGAGATTGTGCTCGGACGCAGATCTACACGAGCAATTTGGTGCGCAATAGACCATGATGTTCTCAACCCGGTTTGGTCGTTTCTTTGGGACTGTCGGACAAAGGAGCTATGATACCGCACTTGTAGGATACACAGAGATTATCGCCCCATTGTCATCGTCACAACCAATATCCATGATAAGGGACCTTGCAAAGTAATACGGGATCTGTTTCTTTACCGGACTTTAACCCCACCGAATGCGGGGAACTGGAAAGACGACAACTATGGAGAACTTTGGTTTTGATGAGTGAAGCCAACCTTGAGGATAAAAAGTATATTATGATTTCGGCGACTTGACCGACCGAGTGATTCATCTCCGCTGGCCGACTGGGTGTGGCCAGATAAAGATCTAACCCACTGCCAAGAAGCGGAACCTTTGATTGTGATCACGAGTGAGGAACTATGAACTTGTGATGTGAGAGATGGGATGATCTTAGGTGGGTGGGGATGATGGTAGCCATATGTACGATCTTGGCGACAAAATTCGTCGGCACCCCCTGTGATATGCGGGCAGCAACCACCCCACTAAATCACAAGCTTGATGTTTTCTGAGTATCTTGTAGAGTATATTATAGTATACATGCTAAAGATAATTACCACCTTGTTTGCATACCCTGGCGCTTCCTACATTCCTTCAATCTTTTAAACATACTATCAAGCAATGGGTTCCAATCTGATTGCTTCAAATTATCCCACTCCTCCTGTACAGCCTGGCTCATCTCATCATAGGCTCCAGGGAGGTGGTGTTGAGTGTTAATACACTGCTTCATAATTCTCTATACGTTCTCAATGGGATTGAGGTCTGGAGATGATGGGGGTCATTTGTGAAGAGGAATGCCTAATCCTTTCTTAACTTCCACTCAGGCCTTTTTGGTACCATGCCAAGGTGCTTGGTCTTCGATAAACTGGCCATTAGGAGATGCTGGAAACCAAACGGAGAAGTTGGGAAAGGCAGGTGATATGACGGGATCGGGGACTTGATGATGGTAGTCACGGGTGCCAAGGTGCCGACGAATTTTGTCGCCAGGATCGTACAAAACTGTAGTTCGCCGTGATTATATAGCGCGCTGATGTGGTTACTGTATATGATAATCTTCCAGGTCTATAGTAAGTACTCGACGTTTTTTAAAGTGTCCGGAATGTGAGTTACGTATCTCGGCGTCCAAGTTACGACAACTCCCCTAAAGTCTGGTGCACTGGAACCATCAATTATAGCATAAGTGAATCACTTATTTTTCTCCCATTCCGGAGACTTTAAAAAACGTCGAGTATAGTGACTCAATTATACATTACCGCTACCGTAGACGTCGCATGTTGAGTTTTGGATGCTCATGAGCCTAATCAGTCAGCTGACGGCTAGGGACAGCTATAAACACGGGTCGAGTGAGCATCTATGTAACGATGCTGCAGACCATGGTCGTATCGGAAAGTAGAGACTGGTGGTTGTTATTCTTCCGGACCCTTAGCATACCCGTCTGCACTACTGTACCGACCGATACGTAATAAGGCCAAGTCGGTGTCGTTCAAATACCGGTGTGGGGTGGTCTTTGGTTTGGAGGCTCTGTTGCCGTATCTGGTAGGGCATTTAGCCCTGCAAAATTTTATGCTTAGGTAGATAGCTTCGCACCTTGTTTTTCGTCATGTAGGCGCGACCTCTTTTCTTTTCATAGCATAGACAAGAGGACCTGCAGACAACTACGCAATAAACAACATTTCCTTTCTATCTCAATTGGGTTTAGTTCCACCTCTTTTGCTTCTTCGTCAACAGTCTGATTAACGTGTCCATTTTTCGTCAATGTATCGTCTGATTTATCAGAGGGTCACAATCGCAATTAGACACTGGGGATACGGCTCGGTCGACACCATCCAACTAAAGGACAGGAAGGTCAACCGTCCACACCGGTGCCGTAGTCCTACGTTACAAGTGCTCGCTTGACCGACCGAACGGTTGCCTTGGGCCCTGAGCGTCAAAGCTTCTTCTCAGAGTCGGTTAAGAGTTAGGATTACTGCCGTATCGCATAATAATGACGCGTTGGGAAAAAGGGTTAAGATTGAAGTTCATGCGTTAACCAGTTCTTGAGCTATGTTTAAGGGCAGTCTACCAAAATAATATCAATATATTGGCATGAATGCTGTCAATATAGCTTCAAATTACAGATTATTTTTGGGGGATTTAGAATATATTGGTTTTTCCCATTTCTATCGCACAAGGGGTCGAGATATAAATGGGTTTTGTACAATTAAGTTGTCAGACCTGCGTGTAACCAGATCGAAACGGGAGGAATGGAGCTGCCTAACACTCGTATGACTAGCGTAGAGAAGGAAGTCGAGCTGGTGCTTAACATTATTGGTTACGGACTAGTGCCCGCTGTTATGCTTTGTTAATAATATATTACCCAAAGCTCTAAAAAAGGTGATGGGAGGTGTTGGTTTGCTTCGTGGTCTTGCTGCCGCACCACTCGTACATGATATAGATACTCGTTTACAGTACTGTTTCCTCTCCCTTCGGAAGGTAGGCGATTCGCTGGGCTGGAGGGTAGGCACGAAGCTCGGTCACTTTTCTCTCTCTCTCACAAAGTACCTCGAAGCAAACCAAGACAAGACACAGAAACTTTAACTCCCTAGGTCTAGGGATACTTCTCCGTCTCGAACTATTTTCGTAAAATTCCGAAAAACAATCATCCTCTCAATTCCTCTACAGCTGCAGGTCTGTCGCGGGTTCCGATGTCTTTCCGTCCTCAGCTATTTCTTTCTTGCCCTCGGCTGCGGTTGCTAGTCGGCGTCTCAGTGATGGTTGGTTGGGTGGTCGACAACCGCCACTGGAAACCCCCAAGTGCCCCACAGGACTGCCTGCCCAAGTCACGTGCCCTAACCCTGAAAACAAACTAGCTAGGAAACAAAAGTCACGGCCATTAAGCCCTAGCTACAGCATGGGGTTTACCACCCAACTCTAGCATTACATAATTTCTCCTCCACAGTACTGTTACATGCGTGGATGGACTCGTTGTGATTGACGTATAGCTTCGCAATCTTCTTGCGTAGTTTATTCGTGTAGAACGGAGGTATGTTTTGCCGATTGTGGTTGTATTAAAGGGGGCTTGTGGACCCATTGTTGGGAAAAGGGACGAGGACAGGAATTATACGGGCAAGTTGTGAGATTTGCATACTTCTTTTCTCTTTTCTTTTCCTTGTGACTTCTCGAGGTTTTCCTTCGGTCTTGGGTGATTGATTTTTGTGATTGATTTGCCGTGTTGAAGAAAGGTGATTGAGCCTCCCTTATCGCCTAAAAATATAACCGTCAGTTACAGCCATTGTTACGCAACCTTTTCCTCCTTGCCAATACCCACCAAAGTTCGCCTGGTCCTCGAGAGACCCAATAGTACGCTAGAGTTGTGATCTCGTATTACCGTATATCGACGTAGCTCCATCTTATTTGCCTTTGGACAAAATAATAGCTCAAAGATTGGAGAGTAATGTATTTCCCATCCCGGCCACGAGCTCCTGTTCCAGATGTTGCAGCTGTGACCTGAAAAATCCAATACTCGTATGGTGTCTTTGTTTCCTTCCTGATTTCCTCACGTCAAAGGATGTAACCCTAACCCACGAGAATATGGCCGTCCACATTCGGGCTTGAAACCTTAGTGCAGCAGAGATACAGTATTGCACTGCCGTATTTGTTTCCGGCATTTCTGTTTTGAATGAGTGATAGGAAGCCGCTAGGTAGACATCAAACGATTAGGCCGTTTAAAAAAATCTGCGGGCACGTATCGTGAGATGGCTGAGTACAGTACGGTAGTGACAAATGTGATGCCTCGGATGCATATACACTCGTTTCGAAGACTCTGCCTCCTGCTTGCCCTGGGGTCCGTTTTGCACTTTGTAGTGCACTGCAGCATCGTATCAAAGACTCATGGCCGCCTTCAACACCAGTCATATCGGATCATCCGCTGGTTCTGGCGTGGCCTCAGTAAAGGCATTGATTTGACTTTCTCGCATACCGTACGACGGCTGCCTGGCAAAATCTGGCGAAAGGTTCGTTTATCTACGAATTAAACTTTCGCCAAGTGCCTGCTAACCGACTTTATGCGCTCTATTCATGGGGGATTCGTGTGATGGTTGGTTTCAGGTTTACACGAGGAACAGAGATGCCTCGGCCGTCCATGTGTTTCCAATTATTTCACATGACTGGAGGTGGATTATTGACTACATCTCGTTATGGGGCTCCTCCTTCAACTACTGGTTGTCCATCGCTATTCACTTTATCCCTATCTCTTCTTGAAAAGAGAGTTTCTTTCATTCATTGGTTTCATCCCAAATGAGGGGAAGGCTAGAGTTATTTATTGGATTCTATCCCCCTGACCCGGATGTCGTCTGGAGAGGGGAGGAGAAGGAAGCCAACACAGCGATGCCCCAAGTCTCTGGGTGAAACGTCCTTATCGATAGTGATCCTTGGTTCTGTAAATTTACCTTGCGGCCAGTTGACGCCGTGAGTTGAAGCGCCCAGGGGGTATTTTCAGAGGTGGACAACCAAGAATGGTTGCCACACACCTGGCGAGTTTGTAAGTTTCCTTCCAAGAGGACAAAATTGGTGAGGAAGGAGAAAGAGAGGTACAAAATAAAAAAATAGGAACAACCCCTCGGATCGACCTTAGGCCCTAGCGGTTTCAAAACTTTTACATGGAAAAAAAAAAAAAAAAAAAAAAGTGACAAGACAAGTTGATACAATGCCTACTGTACTGGTACCTGTCTTGTCTACCGCCTAAGAGCACCAGAAATACAAACACTTAGTTAGGGAATAGTACCAGTACAATGCAGAATAACAAAGTAAAGTTTCGAAACAGACCTCTGATTCGCCAATCTACTCGCGATACTTATTTCGGCGTTGTACGGGTGGCGGCCAAAACAATCTGTCGGGTAATAAGCTGTGAACCATTCATCGTTAGAAGCTGAGGATCTATCAGGGCTGGCCTTCCTGAAGCAGCTATATCTGACTTTTGTATATATCCACCCTTTCCTTTTTCTAGGCGCAGTAGTAAGCTACCGTACCTTCTTCCTTGATGTCCATGAATCCATGGTAATTCCTTCCCGTTAGACCCCTCCTTTCCTTTCCTTCTTATATATCTTACCTTGGTTGACGATTTTTCCCCTCGAACCTTTGCTTTTAACCGTCCCGGATTTCGGCTTGCGTTCGTTACTTTTCCCTTTTTCCTTTTCGCCTCTCATCTTCTTCAACTTCGGCATTGGTACGGGGTTTCCTCTGGCAGGACTTGGATCTGGATTTTTTTATAGTTTCATTTATTTATTTTTCGTCTTGACGTTTGTTACGGTTGGGATTGGGGATATGGCACCTTCGGTTATGAGGGATTCAATGGACGAACTGTATGGGGCTCTTTTGCAGATTTAGTTGGCACTCGGAGGTTAACTGGACTGGATGTAGTGATCTGGATTACCTGACATGGAGTCTACCGAGGAGTGAGCAAGGCGAGCGTCGAGGAAAGGCAACAAAAGTCAGGATTATACCGGAAGAATTGTTCACTCCAGGTTCAATTTTTGTAAAGCCAATGGGTAGTTCAGAGGGAGCATGGGGTGAGTTTATCGAGTCATGGGAAATGATACGGGGAGGGGGCTTGTTTGCTAACAACCGTGACAGTGAAGAAACGTTGTGCAAATTTCCGAAGTGAGTTAGCTCAACGGAGAATTGTTTATCTTGAACGGCAAGTGCTGATCATTGACGTAGGCACAATATCGACTAGATGTGTACGGGATATAAAAAGGGAATACTCTTGGAAGATCTACAATGTCTGTTGCAACCCCGAGACTGGAGCCGATGCTCACTATGTTCGGATTAAATTCTCCGATGAAGGTAATTATCAACTCTACCTCCGTACAACCAGCTCCAGAGGTTAACAATGTGTAGCGAAGGATGTTTACTTTGCCTCATACGTAACTGCCCTCAATGGTGTTGCGGCAAAACGATTTCTACGGGGCCCAAAGGAAGACCGTGCCAGACCCTTCGGCATAGGTTTTGACAGCGGCGTTGCTTCAAAGGAGCGTCTCTATCTTATTTCAAATTGCTCGTAAGTCCCCTCACTCCCATGAAGTAGGATCGAAGAGCTAAGACAGCCTAGCAAACAAACCCCATACCTCCACCGGGTATCCGTAGCATTCGAGGTTAAGCTAGACGGCTCATGGAAGCGTCTAGACGAAGACGTCGATCGCATCGGCTTTGCAACCTACAAATCAGCACCGAAATCAGCTATCTGGGCATCCAGCTCTCCCGAGACAATTCACTTTAAGGATGACCCCTTTTTGAGGTTCGCTAGGGTAACGTTGCGGTTCGGACAGCGGAAGGAAAGGACTATCCTTGATATGGGTATTACTCATCAGCCCTCAATTACTTTTCGATTACTTACATTCCACAGGCAAGAGCTTTAGTCCAGTATTTTCATCCCATAAACAGAGCGCATCCATAACGTTATCAAATGTACGAGTGAGGACCTGTGACGATAATCAATCAACGAAGCCGATTCAGACCAAGGTGCGACTGATATTTACGGACAAGGAAAAGAACCGGAGTAACTTTTTACGGTCACAAACTAGGAGTGCTGCGGTGGGCGAGGCGGAGAAGGCGTTGTTATTGTTCAAGAAATCGGTGGAGTTATCCGGGGATAATTCACTGGCACTGGAAGATAATCTCGAAGACGATGCTATATTTGAAATGAATATCGCGGATGTTGTGAGCAAGGACTTTTCAGTACGGCTGAAGGGAGACATCACGTCTGAAAAGAAGAATATTAAAGGAGTATTTAAAGGGTCAAAGTTATTATTAGTACCTTGTTTCCCGTCGAACGGGGTGCACTTGATTCTGCAAAGTACGGACGGGGAATATGTCATGCGGCAATACAGTACGATCCACTCTCGTGGAATAATCAGCATATGCTAATACAATTTGTGTAGTCCCAAGTCCCATCCAATTCATAAGTTCCATCACGGCAAGCTCATTCACAGGCCCAAACATCAGCATGCTCCGAAGAATAGGCGAGAACATAGAACGCGAAGGCAATGGCAAAATAACTTACATTTTTGAAAACGGGGAAACCGGTAAGCCCAGCTACACCAACACCTCAATATTTCCCTTTCAAGCAACTAGCTAACATACCCCAGACGCAGCAAACATTGTCGAAAAAGTAGTCTCAATAATGGAAAAACTTCACAGCTACCTAACAACCTCACCGACCACTGCCCGCACCGCCCCGTCCTCCCCGCACTTCCCGCAGGTGCAAGAGCAGAAGCAGAGCAGGCAACTGCTTACACCCCCGCAATCCCCGCCAAGGGAGTTATCAACCTTCCAACGCCACCACGGCAGAACTTCAGAATGGGCGAGTCCCCAGCCGGTGCATACCTCCGCTGAAGACCTCTCTACCATAGACGAAGCCTCATCCGGGGAATACCTAATGGCCCCAGCACCAGCACCTCCATCGCTTCCTTCATACAGGTCTACGCTTAGTGCGAATACCTACGCTGATTCGCAACACCACCTAATACACGCGTCCACGCCCCGCTCCGCCGCGTCTACAGAGTCGATATACAGCGTTCGCTCAGCAACGTTGAAACGTGCGCTGCAGAGTATGGAAGAGTCTGGGGCGAGAACGTCGTTGACGGTTATGGGGAGGATGTTTTGAGTACTTTAGCGGGAGAGTGATGTGCGGGTTGTCGCTTCATGTATATTATCTATTTGGAACTTGTGTCGCCTAACTTTACTTACGCACTGACGTGATTTTCTTTTGTCTTCACTATATCCCCGCCGGATGGATGGATGGGTTTATTTTTGTTTCTTAGAGGCTGGGTATAGGTGCAGGCTGGACTTCTTGTATCATAGTATATTACATAAATGGCGGCGCTGTTGATGGCCGGCCATTCATTTATTCCATTTCATATATTGCATTTAGTAGGATTTTATCGGACCAGTGAATCCATACGTCCGCGTTTCTACCACTTGAAGTGCGGGGAATCCCGGGAATAACCGGGGCTCTCTGCAACGCTGCGGGGGCCTGCATGTATTGTACAAAGTTATCGGAGAATTAATCTTTGGAACGGCGAGGGTATCCTGGTAACTTTGCAGAAGTGGGTCTCGGAGAATAATAGATTGGGTAGGGGAGCGGAGTGGAGTGCGGTGGAAAATGGTACGGTATCTATCTGCTGGGATTGCAGATGGAAAAGTGGAGCTAGAATAGTACGAGTGGAGAGAGCGAATGATAGTTTGGGGGATGGAGAGGGGATACCCGTTGCATTGAGCTTGGGTAATGAGAGGAGGTGAAGCGAGCACCACATAGGCCAAGAGAATCTTGTCAGGAGCTCTTGGGGAGAGCTTGGCGCTGGGTTACTGGGACTGAAATATATGGGCATATGTCCAGGTGAAGACTTGCGTCTCACAAATATATCCCCCCAAAAATCCTTGAGAGTCAATGGATGATTAAATACCTGAATTGCGGACAGAAGGCAAGGGATGAAGACAGAGGTAGATTCCTCGTAAAGGAATTGGGGGCATTTACATCTCCACTGGCGCCAGGCTTAGATGTACTGTACACACAGTATACGGGAGAGGGAAGTCTGAGCATTAAATATAACTCGAGTGCTTCCCGGGCAGTTGTTCTGGCATGAGCTGGCTAGCTATCTTATGTCACGATACAACGAAACCTCATTCAAACCTTCATAACTTCTAGCCCTGTTCTAGGTTGCTTAGTTCCTACCTCCTGCTCAAAAAGAATCAGTTGATTCAAAAGTTGATTTGATAGTTTGGGTTTAGGTTCGTGAAGTTGAAGTTGGAAATATGAATGTTGTGATGTGGTTGTGGTCGGCATATTAGTACAGTACAGTGATTCTCTGGTGATCGATTCGGACTGATTCTGACTTGGTCGGTACAGAGCTCGCGGTTTCTTTTATTATTGTGGTGTTTTTAGTTCTTGGCGATATTAGAGTTAAGAGATGCTGGTGGGTTATGGAGGATTTAAGTATTTAAGTGCGGTGTAGGACGGTGGGTGGTGCATGATTTAACATTTGTATATAAATTATTGTACGCTACTCTGCCTAAGAGGGTGTTACAAACCACGGCTGAGTTGAGATGTTTGGATTGCTTAGGCTCCCCATTCACGGTGTGGGTTCGCACGTGACGAGCATGCGAAAGTGCAGAAACGAAGACAACCCCCGCTTTCCATCAGCTTCAGCTTTTTAAAATTACATTTATACTCTCCATCCTCGAGCTCCAATCTTTGCTATCTTTCTAATACATATCATACCAAACAACATGATGCCCCGACCTAGTGATACCGGCACAGGCCACAAAGATAGCTTCAACGTGATAAATAGCTACAACACCACACATGTGGACGAAGAGCCCCAGATCCTGAAGTGGTTATCACCACTAGAACCTCGTTTTCGCCACCAAGATGTGCGTACTAGCTGGTTGGATGGTATAGGCGATTGGTTTTTGGAAAGCGACGAGTTTGTTAATTGGCGCGATGGCAAGGGTGAAGCTGATAAAGCGATCCTGTTTTGTTCTGGGGATCCAGGAGTCGGAAAAACGTATCTTAGGTTGGAAGACACAGTGATTCCTGATAACCAAGGGATAAGCGATCGCTAACTCATTGTGAAATTAGCTCTCTGGTAATTGATGCATTATGTGAGCAGGTTGTAGGGAAAAGGGTCGCTGTAGCTTGCTTCTACTGCGACTATCAGAGTGCAAAAGAACAAACTCCGGAGAACATGTTGGGTGCCATCGCCAAGCAACTTGTACGCGGGTTAGGAGCTATTCCTTCCGAGATCGACGAGGCGTTTCAGAAAGCCAAGAGTCAGATTGGCGGTCGAGGCCTCCGAGTTCCTGAGGTTCTCAAACACCTAGAGGCTGCCCTGGCTCCGCTAGATAGGGCTTTTATCTGTATCGATGCTTTGGATGAATGCCTGGGCAAGAACTTACCCGAATTTCTTCGCTCATTGCATGCTATTTCCCAGTGGTCACCAGGTATCCGGTTTTTTATCACAGGTCGACCCCATGTCCAGGCCGAGATTGAGAAATATTTTTCTGGGGGTGCGCAATGTCTGCAGATAACGCCAACGAGGGAGGACATCGTGAGATATTTGGAGTGGATGTTGGATAACGACCCTGTTCCTGAAGCGATGAACCCCAGTCTTAAGATGGATATCATAAGACTTATTTCAGACACGATTTCGGATGTGTATGTAATCGGCATTTTTGTATGAAGTTGGAGTAGCAGCTAATAGTGTTATAGATTTCTACTTGTTTCCCTAAGAATCGCCTCAATATTAGGAGAAGCGACAATCCGCAGGCGCCGAGATCAGCTTAAAGAGATGACCAAAGGCCGCGGCTTGGGCGATGCCTATCGTGTTACCTTGGATAGAATGAAGAGCCAAGGTGAAGGCAAGTCCAGACTCGGCATTACAACTTTAATGTGGATTTCTCGATCGGAGCGAGCAATGAGGATAGACGAGCTACGCGATGCCCTAGGTGTAGAAACAGGGTCGACAGATCACGATCCTGAGAGTATACCTTCCATACAGACATTGTTGGCCTCCTGCCTTGGCCTTATTACTGTTGATAAAGAGGATAAGGAGGAATCCACTGTACGCTTCGTGCACTTCACTCTTCAGGAATATCTCGACAGCCACTCCGAAATCTTCCAGAATCCTTATTCGACAATGGCAGAGGTTTGCTTGACTTACCTTAACTTTGATTGCGTCAACAAACTTCCACTTAGTCTGCCATGTGCACCAGAAACGACCCCCTTCCTGAAGTACTCCTCCATGTACTGGGGACATTACGCCAGAAATGAAACTACAGAACGCGTGAAATCTCTTGCACTTCAGCTCCTCAACCGATATGATGGCCATATATCAGCCAAGCTTCTTTTACAGCCAGAGCATTGGAGGTTGTGGCGGTCTGAAAATCAGCCAAAGGGATTCGTGGGAATTCACTGTGTGGCTTATCTTGGAATTGATGAGATCTTGATCCCTTTATTAGAGAGCAAGGATTGGGATTTAGACAGCACTGATTGGTTAGGCTACACACCGCTGATATGGGCTACGAGAAATGGGCATGAAGGCGTTGTAAAGATACTCCTGGATCAACAGAATGCCAACCCCAACACGACGGATACTATATATGGACGAACGCCGCTCTCACACGCTGCCGAATGGGGTAGGGAGGGAGTAGTGAAGCTACTTTTGGAGCGGGATGAGGTCAACCCCGAATCGCAGGACAAGGATGGCAGAACGCCGCTCTCACACGCTGCCAAATGGGGTAAGGAGGGAGTAGTGAAGCTACTTTTGGAGCGGGATGAGGTCAACCCCGAATCGCAGGATAAGGATGGCAGAACGCCGCTCTCACACGCTGCTGAAGGTGGTAGTGAGGAAGTAGTGAAGCTACTTTTGGAACGGGATGAGGTCAACCCCGAATCGCAGGACAACGGTGGCAGAACGCCGCTGTCACACGCTGCTGACGGTGGTAGTGAGGGAGTAGTGAAGCTACTTTTGGAGCGGGATGAGGTCAACCCCGAATCGCAGGATAAGGATGGCAGAACGCCGCTCTCACACGCTGCTGAAGGTGGTAGTGAGGAAGTAGTGAAGCTACTTTTGGAGCGGGATGAGGTCAACCCTGAATCGTGGGACAAGGATGGCAGAACGCCGCTCTCACACGCTGCCGAATGGGGTGAGGAGGGAGTAGTGAAGCTACTTTTGGAACGGGATGAGGTCAACCCCGAATCGCAGGACAAGAATGGCAGAACACCGCTCTCACATGCTGCCGGATATGATAGTGAGGAAGTAGTGGAGCTACTTTTGGAACGGGATGAGGTCAACCCTGAATCGCAGGACAAGAATGGCAGAACGCCGCTCTCACACGCTGCCGAATGTGGTAGTGCGGGAGTAGTGAGGCTACTTTTGGAACGAAAAGAAGTCAATCCCGAATCTCGAGATGAGTATGGTCAAACGCCGCTCTCATATGCTATTGAGGGGGGTCATCAAATGGTAGCCCAGCGACTCCGATCATCTTTGTCCATCGTGAACACTCTTGTAGAACAAAGTGTCCAAACGCCCGGTCTCTACACTTCTGAACATGCTCGAGAATTAGTCCCAGTACTTCAGCACATCCCGCCACCAAGTGTTCCAATGGGTTTGGGGTTCATTGGGATAACGCACGCTCCTCGCCGGGTCCGCCGCAGCTGGCTAGGTCACATTAGGATGCCCATCTATCTGGGTCCGTCAGAGGGAGAGAATCTCGGGCGTTCCGAGGAACTCGATTGACCTTTCGGTTCTAGGTTAACAAGCGTATTTTACTATGATAATATGGTATACCAGCAATGACCCGTGTGCGAACCACCCGGCCCGCAAAACCTATTTTCTTGTGGCGATATAGTGTTTTTGTTTCTTATGTCTTTGTTTCGGTGGACCTAAACTCACTCTTGGTTTTCTACTTTTTCTTCTCCGATTATTTTTTGGCACTGTGGGTATTATATTGGAGTTCCTAAGCCCTATGTTAGATTTCTGCTTTTTTTTCCCCCGCACGTTTAGAGCACATCAACTGTTCCTGTACGAGTAACGGCCCCTGTGTGAACCACACGGCCTCCAAAACATCTTTTCTTGTGGTTGTATTTGTGTTTCTTATGATTTTGGTTGGGGGACAAAAGCCCTCTCTTGGTTTTCTGTTTTATTTTTTTCCTCTGGTCATTTTCAGCACATCGGGTATTATATTGAAGTTCCTAAACACTATATTAGATTTCCGGTTTTTTTCTTGTACATGTCTAGCACATCAACTATTCTAGTAGAACATTTGGTTGAGCGTGAACTTGCTTATTCCACTCCATTTCGGTCCGTGTCAACCCATTTGAAGGCTGAACCCTGTCGTTAGGAACAGTAGTCAAGACCAAAACGTTGGAGTAATTGTCTACCGGTTTTCCAACATAGTGAATCAAATGAACAGTAAAGAGAGAGCATTAATATAGAAGCAAAAGAAAAGCAAAGAAAGAGAAAAAGGGACCCAGAGGAGTTTTTCATCCGGGTTGGACTCTGTCGGAGGGCACAACAATTGAGCATGGGCCACGAGATGAGAAGGATGAACATTCCGGCACGGGGAAACAAGGTGTCCCACAGTGGAACTAAATATTCGTGGGGCGATGCCCGCAGGGTGATGTGTGAAATGAAAGTGCGGAGTAAGGCTATGGAGAAAAGAATGTAACGAAAACAAGTTAGGAAAGACACGAAATCTCACTCGGTCGTGAGTGAAAGCATGAAAAATAAGGAGAGAAAACAGACAATTCGACAAACGCCGTAAAGTCTCATTTCGCAGCCGCCATCGCGGTCCCATCCAGAGCGCCTTCACGAGACACTCCAGCGGCGGCAATTCCTAAGCCTTGACGAAATATTTGGGCTTACTTTGGGCGTATTAGAAATAATGGGTGGAGGATAGAAGAAAAAGAATTGATTCGATGATCTGAAAAAGATAGCAAAACTGATGAACAGAATACAAAAAACCAAGGAAGACACAAGCTACTTATAACCCAACGCAATCTATAGAAACAAAGGAAATACATAAATCCCGAAGTCTGCCGTTCCTACCGAAGTACACCGGTGTCCACCGGAATACTAACTAACTATTCCTTTTTCTTTCCCGTTCCGTATGCCGGGCCTCCCGGTTCATGCATTATTGACCGCCGGTGTAGTAAAGAGATAATGCATTGACGGACATGCATCAACGGACATGGCAGTAACTTTAACAGGGCGGACAAAAGAAAGTTTTTAGTTGCCTGCAGCTAGGAACGGGGTGTCGGTTATGTCTGGGGGTGGGTGAACAACCAACTTGATATCGATGCGGTTGGAAGTCTCTTGTTGAACCCGCCGGCTAGCTACCGTAAGGTAATACTGTTGTAGTCTATTTAGTCTGATGACCCTGCAACAACGGTTTATGAGTTCAGGCCATTTAGATAACTGTGTGTGGTCAACCCACAGCAATGATATGGTGGTACGAGAGAGTCTACGAGAATCAACGTGCAGAGATTTGTTTCACCAGAAGCCTGCTATAATGCTACCGAGAGTTAGGGTTAAAGAATAAGGTAAACGATGGATAATAGAGGGTAGTGTGGCGATAGGGATGGTAAATAAGTGGTGAGGCGGGTCTTGGAAGTCAGGATATAAAGCTAACAAGGAGTTTGTTGGGGGAGGATGGCCTCAGTGATTGCAAAGGAGAAAGAAAAAAAAAAAGGAAAATAAGGACATACTAGTATATTATAAAAAGCCTATAATAATACAATCAATGTACCATTACTCTGTTTACCTACTGACTAAAGCTACATGGTATAAATTATAACTCTTATAATAATAACAATTTTTTTGACCTCTATAGTACAAATACTTCACCCCAAGGCCTACACCCCAAGGCCTACACTGAACTGACCCAAGTAATCAATAAACTAACACAAGTCAGATATAGCCTATTAAAGCAAGTAGACAGTTAAGTTCAACTCAGCCCAAGGGGTACCAGTACATGTATCAATATAATCACATCTATTGTGAGATAGCAGAAACTAAAGTGGCAAGTAGTTGATCTAAGAAGTTCGTAAATGTAAGTATTAGGTAGGTGTAAAGACTCAGTTCACCAAAAGTATTAAGCATTGAAGGGATTTATATTTGTAAAGGAATTTCAAAAGTAAAACTAAAAATAATGAAAGGATCTTTACTCTGTTACTTGATGAATATAATATAATAGTTGAGATTTTCTTTTTCATTTAACTCTTATGTTTGTAGTTAATATAAAGAAAAATGCATGTAATACTAGTTCTGATAGTATAATATGTATACAGCCACTAGTCAGAAGTGTTCATGAAAAATATTTTTTGGCTTACTAAGCTACCTCGTCAAAAATGCCAGACCATGACTGTGAATGTGAATGGTATCATCATTATAATCATAATATACTCAAATAATTTATACTCTGGCCATGACTACCTGCACCTTTATCTTTTAATTATGGTTTACTAATCTGGATATACAAAGCCCTCAGTACCAAAAAAAAAAAGAACTCCTAAAACCTCATGAAGAGAGATGTCAAATGTTGAAAAAGGTATGATTATTGCCTTTTTCTACTGCCTCCAGAATATTGCACTTATTACTCAACTCATTGGTCAGCCTTGGACAACAGTTAAAAGCTTCCTTGTCTGGGCATGTGAGTACCAGTTAGTGGAAAACATCCCTTACCCTGGTTGCACCCCCATTCTTAGCCATCAGCAATGTTGCACAATTATCTGGGTAGCCAAATACAACCAGAAAATGACTAGATCTGATTTTAGAGATAGATATACACCTGGTGTATCACTTTCTACTGGTAAAGCCCCCCACACTGGTACTACTCTGAGTGATAGGACATGATTGACTAATAAATAAACTGTATATAAAATAGTAGATAGAGTACTCAGAGAGGCCAATGTCAAGAAATGGTTAGCCAAATCAAGACCCAAGCTCAAGCCTGAGCATGTGGCGAAGAGATTGAAATGAGATACAGTTCATAAGGATTGGACAGTAGAGGATTTTGAAGGAGTTATCTGGAGTGATGAGTGTACTATGGAGAAATCTAATGATCCAAGGCAGCAATAGGTTTTTAGAGAACCTGGAGAGAAGTGGCTAGTTGGTTGTATCCATCCAAAGGAGAAGGATAAGGGAATTTCTCTCATAGTTTGGGGCTGCTTTTAGGGTAAGAGAAAAGGACCTTTAGTTCCTATTACCCAAAATGTCAACAAGACCAGGTATGTTAGGCTCTTGAGAAGACATCTTTTTCCTGTTATTTATCAAATGATCTCTTTTGGTATGCAAGATATTCTCTTTCAGCAGGATAATTCTCCTGTTCACAAAGCTTATAATATTATAGATGGTTGGAGAGAAACTGTACTGAAGTGGAGGAATACCCCCCCTACTCCCCTGATTTAAATTATATTCAGCATATATGGGTTGAGCTCTAAAAGTGATTGCATGAGTAGCATCCTAGGATTGCAGATACCCTAGGAGGAAGAGGAAGCTGTAAAGAAGAAATTGGCCCAGGTCTTACCCTTAGTTTGGGAGATAATTCCTGAGGAGTTTTTTGAGAAGTTGTGGAAATCAATGTCTGGTAGAGTAGCTGCAGTTTTGGAAGCAAGAGCACGGTATACAAAGTATTAGATAGTATCAAGGTTCTTTATTTCAAATTTCTATAATTAAATTTATGGTGGGTTGTTTGGTGGTTGGCTTACCCATTCATGCCTTTGCTCATTTACTTGTGTATGCATGTATGCATCCTTGTTGCCATTGACACCACAACCCTACTACTCCACTCCTGGCCCTACTATGGTGCAATCATGATTAAGTGCATGTCTCACATCATGAACTCTTCTGACTAGTGGCAGTATATATTCTGGGAAAAAATTATACTAGTTACTCTTATGTATTTATAGTTGCTTTATTATTGTTTGTCCTTGCTTGCTGTAATAGGATACTGTATAGGAAGATGGATAATATGTTCATGACTGCACTAAAGTGACTTAAGATCAATGAATAATCAATAGTAGTAAAAGTACTTCAAAACAGTAAAACTTAATATTGTTAAGCTGTAGTTACATATAGTTAGTTTGTTGTACATCAGCAAAAAAAAACCCGCATCTGATGTATGGGCATCGCGTCCTGATGCATGCTGCATTTCTCATGTGCCCAGTGCACCTGGTCCATTCTGAGTTCCATTGCAACCCCCTGTTGTGCCCTACGCATCATGATGTGTGTTGCAACAAAACATTGTACCTAGTGCATCCTGTGTCGCATAGCAATGCTTTGTGGTGTCAGAACACTACCTGACATTGGGTTGACATCTTCATGACCCCTGGACATCTGCATCTCTGTCACAGCTTCTTCCCCATATCCTGATGTCTGGCTATGGCTGCTGCCTCACAGGAGTACCACTAGGTGTGGCCACACAGGGCTGGCCTTCATCAAGTTCCTTCCATCTCTCATTGTGATGCCATAACTCCATCCTAACATTGACCACAGATGCCTTCCATCCCCCGATATCTCCATCCCTGCCCTGAACCTTTGCAGCCTCCTGACCCATCACCATTGTCGGTTCCTCACTGTGAGGCCACAGGGCATTAAGGAGATTTGTCATAATCTGTCTGGTTTCTTCACTCCGTCCTAGTGATGTTGGGACCCATAATATCCCATGGTGTCATCGCGATGTCAGGACCCATGACGTTTCACTGTATGGTGTCATCAGGTTCTAATCTCAAGGACTGACCAATCCTGCACTGTAATTTTCTACATCGTGTACTTTTAGTTGTATCTATTATTTAGTTTCTATTAATTAGTTTCTACATAGAGGTTTCTATATATATGATGTAATGAAAGATACTATAATATTCTCCATGCCATTCAACCATCCTTGATGCAGAATACTTGCCCAAGCTAACAGTTGTCGCCTGACTGTCTGATCTCATGACCCCTCAATAAATCTCATTAAATATCGTAAAATCAATATGGCTGTTAACAAGCCATCACTGGTCTGTCTCTGGAATGAGGTGCACCAGGCCTAGGATTGTCACTATGTCTACTATAGTAAACTCTCATGCAATTTCACTTAGCTGTACTGTGACAAGGCCATGGATGTCAGATATGCATCCTGAGTTACCTGTGTTCAATATTTAGACACATGCAAGCCTGTGAACCGTGTCCTCATGCATGTAGTCTCTGATTTTGAAGAGTGCCAGGAGCTTTCCGGGGAGACAGCCCTGGAGCACAATATACATATACTTGCCACCTGTCTGCACCCAAACCCAATTGTTGTGACTCGCCTAGTTTCTGAAGAGTCGGGTACCAGTAGAGTGAGCCTTGTAGATGTCTTCAATGTCAGTTTCCTGGAATGCTAGGATGGGGATTTCAAATTGCATTAGTAGTTCCACCAGAAGGAATCAAAGTATGGCAGAATCTTCAGGAAGGCAGCGCTCAGTGTACAGGCTATTCTGGCTATATTGAATCAATTCCTGACAGATGCTCTCCGGTGAGATACCCAAGACCTTGCAAAAATCGATCACATCAGAAACATCATCACAATGCCCCTTCAGGATCCTATGATTGCTAACTGGTATGGATACATCATTCGTTTTATCTAAATGTTCCACAACATTGGCTGGGAGATCAGCCCCACGACGTCGAAGGGAATCCAGGTTCAAAAGTCTCATTCGGATCACATGCTAGCAACCATAGCCCTACCGGATCTGTCTTCTAGCATCATGTTAATTTGAACACTGCCACCCCTTCTTGATTTGTTCCTTATGTGCAAGCTCAGCAAACTCTATGGAATACATCTGAATGTTGCCAAACTGGTATATGTGACCCTGAAAATGACTTAGTAGATGCATCTTAATGAAGTTGAAATGAGATTCCATATGGATTAGTTCCATACATTGGTTGATCTCTTCTTCACAATCCTGCTCCCATACTGAATGCTGGTTAGATTTCACAACACATTAGTTTACTTGTATACTCTGATGTCGTAGCTCCCTTCACTGCTTTTCAAACTTTGCCTGTATCCTCTTCGATATTCGAAACTCTAAGAAGATATCTTTCATATCATGAAACCGATTCAGATATTGTTCCATATAATCCAAGGTCTCAGGTATATAGCTTCGATATTGGGCCATCAAAGTGAAACTGAGTAATGACCAGATGCAGGTGAGTGTGTGTTTGAATGGCAATACTTGCATACTCTCAGGCTGCTTCAATGCCACGATGAGAACTCCCAAAAGACAATGCCCCAGGTTCCTCATCTCCTTTCCTTGCAACAGCATAACCTTGTGGTATGCTTTTTTGGCCATAAAGAATCCCGAGTATGGTGGTAAAGCCTTCCAGGCATCGTCAAAAGCCTGCAGTTGGGCGTGTTCCTTGAGGAATCCTGTAACCCAGTCCATCATATGCTTGAATAGTACCAAATAAGCTGTATGGAGCAAATTTGACTTGTGCAGATCGGGTGCTGAAACCCATTGAAGCCCATGAAAAACATTCCATTCCATCTTGATATCAAGTGTATCAAACATGGTATTCATGTCTCCCAACCCAGAGTCTGTTGACTGATGCTCATTTTCTTGTTTGAGACATTTGTATGTGACATAATCCTGCATCTGATACATCTCCTGTGCATCGGTTCCTAATGCATCAGGAGGCAACTCACATTTTGGACAGGTATTAGATTTTACTCCATATAGTGCAACATTTTCCATATGGTCTGCAACCCATGTGGACAAGATAGGAAACCACCGCTGGACCTTCCTGTCTGCACAGTTAATTGCGACACTATCAAGCACCGCATCTTGTAAGGATGACAGCGTGAGTTCAAATACACCTTGTAGTGTGTCAGCATTGATTTGTTTCTACAGGTTGTCTGCTGAAGAGGACTGTGGGAACTTGGGCAAGACAGGTAATAGTACAAGAATGAGAACTGCCATGGATCCAGGTCTGTTATGTCTAGTCAATAGGAGATTTCTGGTCGTAATATAGACAGGCCATGCTTTATTGCCACCCGAGATGTTGGTAAGATGCATCTGATGGACATTCCAATTATTGGAACCAGAGTTGCACCATGTGGAAGTGTATCCTATAAATAGTTAGCCAGTACCCTGATGAAGGAGGTTGCAAAGCAGGATGTACCACACTTAGATGTCCCACCACCAGTCCACCATAAGCATTTCAGCATAAATTCTGTGGCTATTCTGGTCATATTCATGCCACAGTGCATAGAACAAGTCATCCTTGTATGCTATTTGCCGAAGAAGGTATCTGACACTGTCAAGGACATTCCAATAGAAGAAATGCTGTGTTCTCTTGCTATCATTAACTTTACCTTTGAACTATTATAGATAAGGACTGTAGGGGTCCAATGATCAGAGATGATTCTTCAGTGTATGCATTGAACTATAGCTGACTGATGCAGAACTACCTAGACTGCTGGAAAAGAATTTATTGATTTGAGACTTTGAGACTTTGCTGTGAATGAACCAAGATGCAAGTTTGAAATGGTGAGCATTGGTAAATAGAGCCCATGGATCATGGCATAGAGTATGGTGTTCCTCCTCAAACCTGCTCATGTTTCCAATCGCTTCCCAGGTGCCTGGGTAATGTGATTGTCTGCTGGCCATTACTGAGGTGTTGTGGTTGAGTACTTCAGCATCAGACTTGTGCGCAATGTCATCATTCAATGCATTGGTGTCCCATCCAGTGGAGTCTGGATTAGATTCATAGTCTGAATCTGGCCATTCATTCTCATCATTTACCTCTGGGATGAGGAATAGATCTGTTTCAGTGTCATTAATAGTACTCACAAAAGGTGCATGTCATATAGTAGAGAGCAAGTATGATGTCCAGATTTGCATGCGCAGTTCATAGGTGTTTCTCGTATGTGCCTGCCTGCATGTACCTTCAGTGACAAAATGGACATTTAACATCCATGGTAAAAGTCTGCCTAGTCAATCTTGAGGGTCTTGTATATATTATAAGATGCAGGAGTATTATATAGTATTGATCTTGATGCATGTCAGTGGAACACTGGGTCAAGGGGTTTGTCCATGGTGAACTGTAACTAGTATCCAAACAGGTTTAGCACTTGTAGCTTGACACCTTGTATTAACCCATCTTATCAGATCATCTCATCCTCTCTGTTGTAATACAAGCTACTTCCCCTTCTTGGGCTATCACTTGATATCACTTCATATCGCGACACTTGTGCAAATTAGAAGCTTATTTCATGAATGTTAGTTACGCATCACAGTAGACTAAGGAACATTGTTGCTAGCTACATTATCAATTGTTCTCATATTATCTTTTTTATTCAGATCTGCCACAAATCTACATCCACATATCTATACAGCTCCATACCCTTAGGGGTAATCCAGCATAATGGAGGCCAGATACATCTCATCATACAAATAAGCTAAGTTAATTTCTCAGAAAGGATTCAGAATCAGAACCATTATTCAAGAGATCAGGGAGAGCAGTGCCATTCATGCAATCATGCTTCTGCTTACACATCTACCCCCTATGGGTACCTGCCTTGGTCTTACTCCTGAAAACATGCTGCAGCAGGGACCCATGCATAGTCAAAACTAAGCAGAGTCAGGGACCAGTCCAGAGCCTTGTAAAGTATATTAGCTTGTGATGGTAGATGCCTGCCATTGAACCTGCAGGAAAGTGAAAGCACTGTTCTAAATTGAATACACAAAACCCGGCCCCTTTGGGCTGTCCCAATAGCATACTTATCATCCAGTCAAGGTCCTCCTGCTACAGGTGTGGCTCTATGATGACGTTGATGAGGGATGCATGTAGGGAAAAGCACTCATTGTCATAATTGGTCCAGAGATTCCGGAAGTGATGCGGTAATAGCTCAATAGCAGACTGTATTGTGTCATGTTGTGGCCTGTCAATAGCCCCAAGAAGCAACTGCTTAAGCTGTGTGATATTCTGGAATGAGGCAAGTAGTGCTTGTAGGTCTCCCTGTGTATTTGAACCGATGTTGTTTGTATCCTTAGTCAAAAAGGGTCCTAGGTCCTCATGTCTCTATTGTGCCCAAATGCCCTAATGGAATACCCCACAGCACAAGTTTGGATAGGCATAGTGTCATGGATTTTGCAGGAGCCAATCCTTAATATGATTGTGCCTTATGCTCCGGGGAACCCTTGAAGGCTGAATCTCACAGTACTTGGTAATGTTGTCTGTTGCCTGCCTGACGATCCTTGTCCCAACCTGCTCACCATAGTTAGTGGAGGCAGGATTGGTAAATACAACAAGAAGGCGGTGATAGTTGCAATTGAGGGCCACATACAGTTCACCTGCACCAATGTTCACTTGCTGATAGGAGGCACCAAGTGCATCGTATTGGTCCAGGGATAGTGCTTGCAGGCCAGCCAGGTGTGGATGGGAATTGTGCATCTTGATATCTATATTGAGGAAGACTTCAATAATGTTCCTAAAGATATAATATTTGAGTATTTCATGACATGTACTACAAGCCTGCTATTGCATACCTTGCTTGCGCTGAATATCGCAGAATACCTTTTCACCCCTCTCCTTTGCCTCCTCACAGGCCACCTGGTCCTCCCAGGTCAGGGACATTCGCTTATCAAATCAGCCTTCCATTTCACTATTGGTTCTTAGTCTGAGCCTTGGTTGCTTGTCCTTGGGCTGAGAGAGCTTCATTGAGGCAGACCCCCCATCAACATAGGACTTCACTATAGGATAAAGCATAGTATCAATTGTTACTGGCTCCTTACTCCCAGGCCTTTGACTTATACCATTGGGTGTTTTGTGGTAGGTGGGACACATAAGGTTTGCCGGTATGCTATTATTGGTATGATGTGGGGGGGGAGTTGAGAAAGATGTAGCATGGTATGGTACATTTAGAATCGTGGAGCAAAAGGTGGTCTGTTGAGAATAGAGTCAGTTCTAGTATTGTAGTTATCTATACAGAGGAGAGACTCCACAAACAGATCTAAGCCAATCAGAATGCCAATTCTCATGACATGAGAAATCTCACAATACGGTCCCCAAGGTATACCAGCTGTGAAGCCCTATATAGAGAGATGTACACTGGTTTGTAACTATCTCCCTCTATTGCTCCTGAGTGGTTAGTTAGAAATAAGTTTCACAGAGGTTATCTCAAGAGGCTAGTGCATATAGAAATTAGAATGACTTGATGTAATGGTTTGGTGGTGGGAGGATGTAGCTGGAGTGGAGACCCATAGAAGAGAATATATGGTAGAAAGCTTGAAGGTACACTAGAGAAGGTACAAGGATCGAGGTATGAGTACTGGTGTTGTGACCATGATATCATGGGATGTCATGGTGTCATGACTGTGATACTGTGGGACGTCATGTGGTTGCAATGGCAAGAGGTATCTGTAATGTAGAAATGTTACTGACAACTTTTGGTATCATGACAATGGTTCAGTGAAGATGAGAAGTTTGTGTAGTTTTCTCATGTTGTATCCAACATGTCATGTCTAATACACAGGGCTCTGAGGGGGGGGGTGCAGGATCACTAACTATTACTTGTTATTGAAGCAAAAGATTTGCTTCCAAAATGGTATTTTAAGCGTGTTCAACATTATATTTGTAATAATTTAAGCATTCTCAACTACAATTGGACTCAAGACTTGGGCATGAAAAAATTAGATGAAATGAGGGTATTATTAGGGTGGGTGGCTTAACAAAATCTAGCTAAGAATAGTATCTTTTACTGACACTATTAGTGCTACAGTATTCTCGCATTGCCGAACTAGCACTAGAAGTGTCTGAAATTGTCTCCTGGTGTCAAGTCAATATAGCTGAACACCTGACAGGCAGAATTCAATGAATCTGACCTACTCAGGCATAGAAGTTAGTGATGAGACAGACAGGAGTTGTAGCTTGGCTTTTCTAGATCAACTTCAAACTCCGGTCTATCTCATCAGTCATGTCAATACCCTAGTAGATAATCAACTCAGATTGTCAGCCAATGCTAGGTGACACACCGGATGCCAAAGTAAGGGGGTTGAATGCTCTTACAATTATCACATACTGTAGTCTACTGTACTGTACCAGGTACTTGAGATCGAAATAGCAAGCAATGAGAGATGCCAAAGCAAGGGCGTCAAATGGTATCATTAGTATCACATACCAGGTGCTCGAGATTGAAACATCTAGCAATGAGATACTGGGGTCATCAATGGGGATTATTAGTAGCTAAGAAAGTACAGGCTAAGAACTACTAGCTAAACCTAGCAAACAAATCCCCAAAATGGGAAACAAAAATAAAACCCACAATCAGATAGTAAAAAAAGAAAAAAGAAAAAAAAGAAAACAAACTAAGAAAATTCTACCTAAGAAAAAATAAAATCAACAGTGTGGGAAAATTATTTTGGGGCATTCTGGACCCTGGTGCCTTGGTGGGGTACAGGTAGGGATGAACAAACTGACAGAACCATTGTGGGAGCCTGAGGGTTAGAACTGATCAAAGACGCCTGTGGTGCAGAGGGCATCAGGGGTGTCAGTGGCACCATCAGTGCATCGAGAGAAGGGGAGCTGTCCAGGACCCCATCAATCCAACCATGGTTGTTTGGCTGCGATGAAGTCAGGAACTCTGCCAACCAGGGCTGCTATTGGATAAGGGTAAGCATCATTTGATGCTTGTCCACATCTGAGCACCCAGAAGGCCTAGTGTCATCTGGGGGCAGGGAGTCCTAACTCATCATGGAGCCTGCTTCCTCAACCAATTCTTCATTCTATATTGGTGATTAGCTGAGTTAACTGAAACGAGGTTATGTTAGAAACTTACATCACTAATCAGGATTGGTGACTCACTAGAGTCCCCCTCAGACTCATCCTCCACATCATCCTCCCCCATAAACCACTCCAACTCCTCCACCTCACCTATATCCTCCCCAGAATGCGGCACCTGCTCCTGCTCCTCCTCCTCCACTACAGTTTCCTCCTCTACCATGGCCTTCCCAATATCTCTAGCCTGCCTACAGTGATCCCAGACCTTGCAGTCAAAGAAAGGGTATCTGCCATGGACAGGCACAGGGGTCCGGTCCTCGGTGTCTCCCTCACCCAGACGTGGCTCCAGGACCATTAGGTCCAGGGGGTGTCTGTTATGGGGTAGTCCAACTGTAGATAGGACTGATAGGTCTAAACCGTAAGCTTCTTGAAATAGAATAAGGTAAAATAAAACAAAGATCATTAAGGTAGGCTCGGGTTTCCAAAGGCTTTGAAAGACTAAGTGTAATAAAGGTTTTTAAGAGTAAGATAATAAATATAATAAGATCTCTTCTCCATTGCTTGATGTTTCTAATAGCTGGGAGTACCTCGATATTTATATTCTGCATCTGGGTTATCGCAGGCTACAATCAACTCCCATGCTATCTAAGTACCTCTGTTGAAAACTTCTTATATTTCCTGAGTGTGAACACTCTTGACCCTGAGCATATTTGCCCTGCTTAGCTTTGATCTCTTCAAACTCCTATTATCTCTGGGGGGTGTGAACACTCCTCCAGTAGGTAGTCTTCGATCTCGCCACTATATGAACTTAATTTGAGTATGTCGCCCTTATGGCAACTATACCAATTGTTCTGCCTCAAAACATAAAGTGATTAGCTTTAATGAATGAGCGTGGCCATTGTGTTACATATTGATGCATCACAAAGCCCATCAGATATATAGGGTTTTTTGCTCTGGATCGAGCCAATAGCTTATCCAGTGAAAACCTCTCATACTGATTCTCAAGTAGGCCCTCTTAGAGCACTACTTCTTTCAAAGCAAGAGGCTCGGCTCTATGGCTACCTGTTGGTGCCATAGGCTCGTGATATTTGGTCACTAAGGTTTCTTCCCAAATTGTCCCATTACTTAACAGCCATAAAATTTAACTGCTAATGTACAGAATAATAGCTTGCTCAAAACTTAACCAAATTCCTCCGAGTCACTTCCCATGGGTCGCCAAAGATGCCCTTTCATCTAACCTATGGACAGCATCCGGTCAGATGGACGGCGACGACGTATATGGTGTTATGCTGAAGGTGTTATTTATTGTAGCTAAAGTGTTGGGACGCAACTCGGCCGTAATACCGTAATGATGCCCGGTCCCTACATGGGGGCTGCAGGGGTATGGTAGAAATAATCCTAAGTAAAGGCCAGGTAACTTTGACCCTTTTTCCCATATGCCTAATAGTAGCTCCCCCTCCCAAGACTTCATCTCGAACGTCTCCTTTTTCAAAAATAAAAATAAAAATAAAAACTTCTTTCATGGGAACTCAACATGGTACGGTAAAAAACTTTCATGCGTTTGCTTGGCCATGCAAAGAAAACCTTGCCACACTATTCCAATCCTGCCCATCCTGGCATTTCGGCATTCAACCTATGAAATTCCTCCACTAATTTCTCGACATGCTCTAGGTGCTCCGGGGGTTCCCAGGTGTTCTCATCTTCATAACAACCTTTCCATTTCACAAAATATCGGAGGTCTTGGAGGACTTTATTTCGTCCTCTAACTTGTCTTATATAGGAGATTATTTCACTCCTCACAATTCTCTCCACTTCCCATTGTAAGTCACCTTCAACTTGTTCTGGGTCATGGGGTGGCTGTGCCCGTCTAGGCCGAATAGAAACTCAGTAGGGTTTAAGCAGCACTACATGAAAGACTGGATGGATTTTCCATTGGTCAGGTATTTGGAGTTTGTAGGCTTGTTCACCTTTCTTTTCCTATACATTAAAAGGCCCGTAGAGCTTTGGGCTCACCTTTTTTGAGGGACTGTTTGATCGCATATTCTTGCCGTTGAGCATGACTTGGTCTCCAACTTTGATGTCTGGTTGCTCCCTGACTTTTCGATCATAATACCTTGACATAGCCTCTCATGTAGATTCCAGTGTCTCCTTAGCTTGTTCATGTATATTTTTCATCCAGTATGTATAAAGGGCCACACCTGGATTTTGAGCCTCACATTCTCTCATTCATTTTGTCTGTGGATGGAAACAATAGTTCGCAAAGAAGGGGGTCAATTTGTGTGCATTAGTGGTAGAGTTGTTATAGGCATATTCTGCTACCAGCAGGAGTTGATACCCATCATCCTGATCATAGTTGACAAAGCTTCGTAAGTAACCTTCCAGTACTTGGTTGGTTCTTTCGGTTTGCCCATCAGTCTGAGGGTGATAGGCTGTTGACATTCTTCTTTTAATTCCCAGAGTCTGGGACAATGACTCCCAAAATTCCCCTTGAAACTTTGCATCCCTGTTGGAAATGATTTCCATGGATAGCCTGTGGAGTTTCCATACTTCTTGGAGGAAGATGTTGGCAACATCCTTTGTGGTCATGTTTTTTTTTAGACCAACAAAATGTACTATCTTGGTGAACCAATTCACTACGACCATGATCTGGGTGTGTTCCTGTGATTCTGGTAGTTGAACAATAAAATCCATCGAGATAGATGTCCATTCTGCATATGGTACTTGTAGGGGTTGAAGTAATACATACCTTGCATGTCGAGGAGATTTATTGTGTTGACATTCATTGCAGGATCTGATATAGTCATTAACCCAGCCTGTCAACCCCTTCCAGTAGAAGTCTCGTGTGACTATTTCTAGGGTTTTTCCTGGCCGAAGTGTCTGGTGATCTTTGAGTCATGGCATCCATTCATTATGAGGTTTTGGATACTTTCATCTGCTAGGATAAAAAGTCAGTTTTTGTAATATACCAGCCCATCCTTCAAGTTCCAGAATTTTGGAGGGTCCATGCCATCATTCCTCAATCTTTCTAGCTCCTGCCTTCTCGTGACCTACTCTTCATCTCATTCGGCTGTTTCTTTGACTTTGGCCACAAAGTCTATGTCAAACTTCTTCATTTCCACTCTTGCAATGATGGCATTAGACAACATTACTACTTCTTGTAATAGTTTAGGATTGTGTTGTTTATTGTAATGGTCAAAATGCTCATTGTTTCTAGAGCTTGCTTGTAGGAAGCATACCATTGGTTTTTTCCCAAGCAGGTCACTGCTTCCGAAACCCATGTCAGCTCGTTCCATTATTGCCAAGTCCGCCACTTCCTGGAGCCTAGTGTTGTCGATTTTCTTGACAATAATTTGAGCTATCCGATCCTCCTTGGTGACCTTGTAATCTGCATCCATCAGGTTAACCATTAAGACTTTTATTTCACACATATAGTCGGCATCTATCACTCCGGCACCTATGTGTATGCCATGTTTAAGCACCAATCCACTTCGGGGTGCAATTCGCCCATAGGTTCCTTTGGGAAGCCCTATAGCTATTCCTGTCTCGACCAGAGCTTGTCCTTTCCCAGGGATGGTTAGCATATCCATACTATACAAATCATGTCCTGCTGCAAGAGTTGATCCTCTAGTGGGAATCTTAGCACTTTCTGCCAGTCTATGGACTCGGATTCCTGGTGGCTCCAAACTTTCATCCAAGTTTTCTGTCTCCAACATCTGGTCATCCTCTAGCCTGAGATCGAGTTCCATGTCCTCTGTGGGGGTTAATCTTTTGTCCCTAGTGGTTTTCCATGCCACAGCGATTTGTAAGAAGTTTTCCGGCTTCAAGATTGACTGTTCACTATGGGTAGCTCCCCCTTCAGGACGGTACTCTGGCTATCTACTCAGTGCATCTGGTTTCCCACCTTGGGTTCCTGGTTGGTAAACTATGCGGAAGTTAAAATCTGCCAGCTTTTAGGCCCATCAAATTTATCTTGCACTCCATGCCCAGGTGTGGAGGAAGTACTGTAAATTCTGATAATCTGTATAAATAGTGATGGGGACCTCCATTCCCACCAAGTAGTGACACCATTCTTTGAAGGCTTCCACAATTGCCAACAATTCCTTGTCATGAACATCATAGTTCCATTCCGCAGGGCTGAATTTTCGGGAGTGGAATGCTACCAGGTGTAGTTTTTTTTTTACAAGCTGTGATAAAACACAGCCAAGCGCAAAATTGCTTGCATTGGTTTCTACTATTATCTCTTTCATGGAGTCAAAATGGCAAAGAATTGGTACTATCACAAATTGTTCCTTCAGGAATTCAAAAGCTTTGTCCTGTTCTCTTCCCTAGCCAAAATGTTTGGAATTTCCTTTTCGGAGCTTTGTAATTGGCTTACAAATTGCTGAGAAATCCTTGATAAATCTTCAGTAAAAATTTGCGAACCCCATGAAGATTTGTATTTCCTTTACCGATTTTGGCTGCTTCCAATTTCGAATAGACTCTACTTTTTTCTCACTCATGGAGACTCATTTGGTGGTTACTACATAACCCAGAAATTCCACCATGGTAATGTGAAAGTAAGACTTTGCGATGGAGACTGCTGGTTGATATTCTCTTAGGTGAGCCACTACTTTTTGGACTAACTCCACATAGCTTGCCTCATCTGCCAAGTAGATGAGAATGTCATCCATATAGACCACGACCCCATAATCTAGGAATTCTCTTAAAACTATGTTCATCATTGCTTGGAAAGTAGCTGGGGCATTAACTAGCCTAAATGGCATGACTTTGTATTCAAAGTGTCCATAGCGAGTCCGAAAAGCCATCTTCCATTCGTCTCCTTCTTTAATTCTAATTTGGTGAAATCCATCTTTTAGGTTTAAGTTAGTAAAGATGGTTGAGCCGATGACCCAGTCTTGTAACTCTGTCATCAGGTGGAGTGGGTATTTGTTGGATATCATGACCTTATTGAGGCCTCTATAATTAATGCACAGGCACCAGCCACCGTTTGGCTTTGGTACAAATAGTATCGGAGCCCCACACAACATCATGCTAGGTCTGATTTCCCCTTGCTCGAACATCTCATTTAGGTATATGCATAGAGCCTCTAGTTGGGGGGCGGAAAGCTTGTAGATGGGTCCCCAACGGGGACTTAGACACTCTTTGAGGTCTATTGTGTGATTGAAGGTCCTTCTTTGAAGTAACCTTTCTGCAGCTGAAGGTAGAAAAAAGTCCATATAATCTAGGTACTCTTTTGATAACTGGCTCATCCCCCATTCCTTGCTCTCATCAATAGACCTTACCAGGCCAACAACTGTCATGTCTGGGTTATGTGCTATGTCATTGTCCCATTCAAACTGTTCATCCCAGTCACACCATGTACCTGGACCACAGTGGTCATGACATTTCTGGTTTTGAAATTCTTATCAATCTGAATAGATTATATTAGATATGGGGTGTTCTTTCAACTACTCATAGGGTATTATCATCCCCCATCTATTCATAGGTGCCACTTCACAGGAGACTTCAGTGGTGTAGAGATTCACCCCTATTTCCATTTTTATGGAGGTAGTATATTGTTTGCCACTGGCCTTGGCGATGTCACCCATAAAGCCTTTAATCAGAATGTGATTTCTGCGAGTTATGCAGGGTACGTCTAATTCCCATACTAATTTTTCATTTAAGACAAAAACATCAGCCCCCGAGTCTAAGAAAACTTGGATATGGTAGCATTTTCCTCTAACTTGAAGGTGTGCATGACCTTCCAAGTGCTTGTAAAGGGTAGGTTGTGGGGCAATATTACAAACCTGGCATGGTTTGTAATGGTTTCACATGACATACAATTATATGTCATAAGTATTTTATTTGTTATGGTTTTCGCACATGACTCAGTTGAGTCATATGATGGTATGTTTTCACACTATGACTCACATACGAGTCATAGGGTTTTACATGATTCACAGTTATGAATCATAGTTAGTTATGTTTGAATATGATTGGCATGTTGAGCATTGACTCATAGGTGCGCCTATGAGTCATGAGGATTAAGAGGCATGACTTCGTTTATACGAGTCATGAGGTTTCACACATGACCCCTTTAAGGTCATGGGACTTTTGCGCATGACCAAGTATGGTCATGAGGTTATATGTTACGCGAGTGCAAGAGTCACAGTTGTGACTCATTTGATTTGTAAGCAGGTTGCTGGAAGAACTATATAAGAAGGTCGGTAGGACCTGATAGTTAGTTCTTCATGCAACCACTTAAGTTATTTCCTATCTTATAAGTTATCAATAAAACACCTTTATGCTCTTTACTACAAGAACCAACAACTATGAAGAAGAACAGACTCCATACTAGTTAATACTATAAGGACTTAGTATTGGCAATGGTCAATATCTAAGACATAGTATAAGATAACAAGTATTGAGAATTTTCAAAGGAAAGAGAATACAATAGAAGATAAGTGAGAGTTACTTCCCAGAAAAGCTAACTACAGGATCGTTGCCTGTTGTGAGATATAAGAAAGGAGAGATTGCATAGCTGATCGTAACAGGCAATGAGTTTGTGCTGCTTGCCCGATAGCTCTGTCTCGATATGATTTTGCTTTGACATTTTTTTACAACCAGAATCTGGTATGGAATTCAATGGGTCCTTTCACACTTAGTGAGGGTTCGAGGGTCCTTCTTGAGCAAAATCTTTGTCTGGATGAGTATGTTGACCTGGCATACCTAGGTACTTGAGGTCTTTGGTGTGCTTGGAGGAATATTCGGCACAAGGAAATAATAGTACTATGGTGTACTTTAGTGTATTCTTGAACTTTTGTACAGATGTTCCCTGTGGGGTGTACAAAAGATGATGGTTTCCTTGGGACAAAGGAAAAGAGTTCCTGGTCCCAAGGTAAAACATGTACCAAGCAAAGTCATGTTGGTACTAAGGTATAATTGGTGTAGGCATTAATCATTTTATTCTTGCAGTTTCGTATAGTAGGGGGTAAGGGGTGCAAAGCTTTTGAGTTTACTATAACGCCTGCCTTATTTCGAGCAATCAGGTCTCCTCAGGTAAACTGACAAGAAATGAATATTTTACAGTTATTGGGCAACCCACTACTAGCAGTCTTTACCATCTGCCGAGGGGTTCCCAATATAACCTGACCAGTACTTTTTCATTATGATAAAGTGTGGGTACAAACCACCAATGGTGTAAGGGTGGGCTAAGATTCAAGTCTGGTGGGGCATAAACCCCCATTTCGAATTTGTGCCAGACCACAAGTACCCATACACCATTGCTGTATGGTGCCAATCCATTCCTTGTCTACTCAACCCCTTTGCCTCCTTATGCTTATGCACAGACCTGAATCAGTGTCAGAGGTAACCCTTTCAATTAGATGGTGACTAGTCCAATGCTCTTCAGCTGAGAAGAGGGTGTGTAGACCTTGCTGAATTCCGCTCAATTGGATCCTGGGTCAGATAGTTCCCAAAGTTGTGGTAGTGCCCTAGTCATTGCCACTTGACCAACCTGTGGTCACCTTTCTTGGGGGGCCTAGACCTCCAATCGAGTGTTCTATCTTTTTGGCTCTCTGCGTCGAGTTACAGAACTAACCATGGCTGCTCTTCTACACATACCCCACTGGTGGTTGGTAAGTCCACAACGGGTGCATGAGTCCTGTGTCTCTTTCCTTTTGTCTATCAGAGTCTGGGGAATTCCCTCATGAGCTTTCTTCCAATCTGTGTGTGTTGGCGATAGATTGCTTTCTCCCACGTTTGGTTTTTGTCTTCCAACCTGCTGTGGGCGATTTTGGTGACCGAGGCTTTTTGTTAAACCTGGTATTGGGACTTTTATTTTCATTGCCATCCTTTCTTTTTGTGGCATTTCCTTGCCCCTTTGCCATTGCCTCGGAGAGGTTCTGGCATTGTAAGAAAGATTCCTCCAGCTTGCCAAAGCCTCTTAGTGCCTTAAGCCAATCTTCATCGGAATTGTATGTCTCTCCTGAGAGCCTTCTCAGGATTTGTTCTGGGAGTTTGTCCTCGACCTGGAGCCTCCATCCAATGCCCAACATTTTTGCTTTGATATTGAGGTTTTCGAGTAGAAGGAGGTATTCTTCAATGTCATTATTGTAGGGGATTCTTTTCATGTCCCATGCTGTCTCTCTTTCCTGCTCGATGCCCAAATATCTGCTAACAATTCCCTGGGTAAACCAGGTCCAAGAGACCAATTTGGGCTGAAATGGAGCACCAATGGCCCCTGTCATGCTCTTTCGGTACCATTCAGTGAAGGCTGCAACCTTTTTTCCCTTCATTCTTTTTAATGCATAGATGATTCTATGATGGTCTTCTATCCATTGACTTGGGTTTCTAGCAAAATAGTCTTCACAGTCTAACACCCATGTGTTAATGTTCTCATACACCTTGGCCTCAAATATAGATAGTGGGTCTGCATGCCGCTTTCCTCTGGCAATCGCACTTCTCAGTATATCTATCAGATTGTCTGGATCTGGGGCATTCCCTTGGGGGGGCCGGCTTTCGGGTCTAGGTGTCGGACCTGGGGCTGGACCTTCACCATTGCTGGAGCTGCTGCTGCTGCTGCTGGGGTTAGGGTCCCCACCTCCAGCTGCATGCATCATTGTAGGTCCTTGGCCCTCTCCTCCTTTACCTCCTCCTCCTTCTCCCATTGCTGCTGGCTGGCCTCACATAATTTCTTTTCCTTTCTTTGGCCTTCCAACCAAGGAGCTGGAGGAGGAAGGTGGAGCAGTTTCTACTATCGCTTGTCTTGCTGGGATAGAGGGGGTGGCTGCTAAGTGAGCTACTTCGGTTAATTGCTGCTGCACAAGTTCCATCATTTCTCACATTGTTGGTTCAGCAGCTCTCCATCGTTCCCAGTTGATCTCGACCTAGGCTTGGACTTGTTGGATCAACTGTTCCAATTGTTGATCTCTCATGAAGGATGCTTGTCCTGTCTGGTCAATACTCTGATGCAGCTAGGTACATACCTCCTGTTGTTCCTCATGTTGAGCATTATGTTTTCATAGCTCTGCTGCTACTTGATCTTGGAAGTACCTTTGAGATGTCTCTACTTCTTCTGCGAATGTGCTCATTTTTAGGTTTATACTGTTTAACTCATTTTCCACTATATGTTCTCCCTGATCAAGCCTATTGTGGTAGCTTTTGAGCTCATCAGTATATTGGCATCCTCATGCAGATAGCTCATTATAGGCTATATGTTGCTTGTTTATGGATCTTGAAGCATTTTGGTCAACTTGGCTTAGGGATTCCATGATGTGTCTTAAGATAGATGGAACCTCTGGATGTCACAGGGGGCCATGTGATTCTTCTCTTGGGATAGCGATTCTTTTCTCAATCCTTCCCCATGATCTCCTTCCTCTTAAAGATCCTGTTGAAGAAACTCCGCCCAAGAGGTAAGGGGAGTTTTGCGTAGTGGTAGTGGCTAGTATAGACATCACATCACTGGCTGGAGAAGGGACTCGTTCTTCAATTTGTACATTGCGTCCCAGCCATTGAATAGCCAAGGGCATAGGCAAGTCTTGTCCAGAGTGATCCATGTTAGCTATAGGTAGTAGGTAGAGGTAAGTGTGTAGGTGGTGAGCCTAGGTAATGTGGAGAGTATTAATATACTGTTATGGAGTAGTCCAACTGTAGATAGGACCGGTAGGTCTAAGCTGTAAGATTCTTGAAATAGAGTAAGGTAAAATAAAATGAAGATCGTTAAGGTAGGCATGGGTTTCCAAAGGCTTAGAAAGACTAAGTATAATAAAGGTTCTCAAGAGTAAGATAATAAATATATTAATAAGATCTCTTCTCCATTGCTTGATGTTTCTAATAGCTGGGAGTACCTCGATATTTATATTCCGTGTCTGAGTTATCACAGTCTACAATCAACTCCCATACTATCTAAGTACCTCTATCGAAAACCTCTTATTTTTCCAAAGTGCAAACACTCTTGACCCTGTGAATATTTGCCCTGCTTAGCTTTGATCTCTTCAAAATCCTATTATCTCTTGGGGGTGTGAACACTCCTCCAGTAGGTAGTCTTGGATCTCTCCACTATATGAACTTAATTCGAGTATGTCACCCTAATAGTAACTATACCAATTGTTCTCCCTCAAAATATAAAGTGATCAGCTTTAATGAATGAGTGCGGCCATTGTGTTGCATATTGATGCATCACAAAGCCCATCAGATATAAAGGGTTTTTTGTTCTGGATTGAGCCAATAGCTTATCCAGCGAAAACCTCTCATACTGATTCTCAAGTAGGCTCTCTTGGGGCACTACTTCTTTCAAAGCAAGAGGCTTGGCTGTATAGCTAGCTGTTGGTACCATAGGCTCATGATATTCGGTCACTAAGGTTTCTTCCCAAATTGTCCCATTACTTAACAGCCATAAAATTTAACTGCTAATGTACAGAATAATAGCTTGCTCAAAACCTAACCAAATTCCTCTGAGTTACTTCCCATGAGTCACCAAATGTGCCCTCTCATATATCCTACGGACAGCATCCAGTCAGATGGACGGCGACCACGTATATGGTGTTATGCTGAAGGTGTCATTTATTGTGGCTAAGGTGTTGGGATGCAATTTGGCCGTAATACCGTGATGACATCCGGTCCCTACATGGGGGCTGCAGGGGTATGGTAGAAATAATCCTGAGTAAAGGCCAGGTAACTTTGGCCATATGCCTAACAGTGTCTGCCCAATTGACAAGGAGCCACACCCGGATATCATTATCTTTATTTAAAAAGATAATTTTGGCGAGCTGCAGAGGCCCAGAGGGCACCCGATGAAGTGCTTGGGCACCCTCACCAGTCACCATGAGGAGATATCGGTGGCATCCAATTGCCCCCAATACCCACTCTCACTTGACCACCCTGAGTAGGTTATCCATGCTTGGTGATGCCAGGACCCCTCAGGTGATTCCCTGGTCCAAGTGACTGGCATACCAGGTGTGGCAAAGGAATGGGTGCACAAGTTTCAAGACACCTATCCAGCGGATGATATGTATCCTTATTACCCAAGGGCAATAAAGAGAGTCCCAATTGGGCTGAACCACTAATAAAATCTGTTAGTATGAGGATAACAGATGATAGATGGGATAACATATAATAGATGGTGCAGGGAAATACTTACTCTGAGGTTCCATGACCTCACCACTACCAGCCTCCTTCCCATCAGCCAGCCAGCACCCATTCGATATCCTAAGGTTCTTGGCTGCATCTTGCAACAAGAGCATTAGATGGTGCTCGACTTTCCCCATATCTTCAGCCCAGTGCTTTTCTTGAATAAGTATGATCTGGGCCATGACAGGGGAAGGGAGCGAGCGAAAATGACTGCCAAATCCAGATCGGATTCCATTGGGCAGCAAAGGTCAAGGGAGTGAGCTGTCAGGTAGGTTCTCATTTACTCACACTATGCACTGTAAGCAACAGTGCTAGCATGAGGTTTTGAGAACCCACACCAGCTTTTAGCATAGGCGATGTCACCATAGTGGCCCCTATGAGTATTAGTTTAGAATATGTGACAGATTAGAGTAGAAGTGTTTCACTTATGAGTTGTCCTCCACCACCAGCTTGAAGGGGGAGTTCTCTAGTGTACTCTCCTGGATGAGACTATTCAAATAAAAGAATAATTGTGAGCTCGATATCAGGGGATGCATAGACATGATGGGTAAGTGGAGGTATTATGCTTATGCTCTCTCCATCCCCCCTCCACTCTTAACATGACCATGCAGGGCTCTGCATTTCACACCCTGCTCTTGGGGGTCAGGAGGCTTGACAGCGGTATGTCTAAGTATAAAAGAAAGGTTAGTAATTATCACTATATAATATATAAATGGGAAACGGGGATGTACTTACTTTGCCAGGTGTAGGTCACTTGTGTGAGAATGACCTGCAGGAACAGGGACAACCAGATGTCTAAGTGCAAAAGAAAAGTTAGTAATTATCACCAGCTAATATATAAATAGGAAATGGGATGTACTTACTTCCCCAGGCATAGGTCACTTGCATGGGAAGGACCTGCAGGAATAGAGACAACCAAACATCTAAGTGTAAAAGAAAGGTTAGTAATTATCACTAGCTAATATATTAATGGGAAATGGGATGTACTCACTTCCCCAGGTGCACATCACTTGTGTAGGAAGGACCGGCAGGAACAGAGACAACTGGACATCTAAGTACAAAAGAAAGGTTAGTAATTATCACCAGCTAATATATAAACAGGAAATGGGATGTACTTACTCCCCCAGGTACATGTCACTTGCATGGGAAGGACCTGCAGGAACAGAGACAACCGGACATCAAAGTACAAAAGAAAGGTTAGTAATTATCACCAGCAAATATATAAACAGGAAACATGATGTACTTACTTTGGAGTTTGCCCTGGTTATGGCCTTGTAGGTGCCATCAAACCTCCAACAATCAATGGAAAAAAAAAAGTTGAAAAAAAGGGAAAAACACTAAGTGGAAGAGGGGCAAAGAGGAGGTTTAGGGGAAATAGATGTGCTAGGAGGGGGATGGGAAGGGAGGAGGAAGGAAGAGGTCTTCTTATCTTCCTCTGTAGTTGAGAGAAGAGAAGGAAAGGAGGGAAGAAGGGCTAGGCTTATATACCCTTCACACATGAGGGGCACATGTACACAGATGAGGTGCATACCTCATGTGCACAGGGTATATGAGAAATGACCCATATGCATTTCCTGGTTTATTTGTACACCTCATTGTACACAAAAACAATGGGGTGTACAAAGCATATTGATTTCACCAATAGCAGTGTATGAGGATCTATTCTGTATCTATATAAAATATATTTTAAAATCTATGGTGATATTGTCGGAGTCTAACTTGTCACTAACTATCATAAAATAAACTTTTAAGGTGCACTAATGACATCTTGGCGTCACTTCACTAGTATGGCTTAAAAGCTTATTTCATGAAATGATATAAGATATATCACCTACACCTCTTAGTAGCATTGATGCACGATGTCCCTGATGTCACCACAACCATACAGCAAAAAGTCCATTTTCTTTTTATATTGAAAAGATATTTGTATACTTGTCATGGGATAAAAATATCCTTTGAATATAAAAAGAAAATCGGCTTTTGGCTGTAGTGTTATTGCAATACAAAGAGGCATCAATAACATATATTTGTGTATTATCGACACCTCTTAGCAGCATCAATGCACAACATCCCCAGCTTCGCCACAACCACATGGCAAAAAGCCCATTTTCTTTTTATATTGAAAAGATATTTGTATACCTATCATGGTATACAAATATCCTTTGAATATAAAAAGAAAATCAGCTTTTGGCTATAGTGTTGTCACAATACCAAGAGGTGTCAATAATATATATTTCTGTGTTATTGACACTGCTTGGCAGCATCGATACATGATGTCCCTGGTGTTGCCACAACCATACAGTGAAAAGCTCATTTTCTTTTTATATTGAAAATATATTTATATACCTATCATGGTATAAAAATATTCTTTGAATATAAAAAGAAAATTGGCTTTTAGTCATACTGTTGTCATGATACTAAGAGGCATCAATAACATGTATTTCTATATTATCGACACATCTTGGCAGCATTGATAAACGATGTCCCTAGCATCGCCACAACTGTAGAGTGAAAGCCTATTTTCTTTTTATATTGAGAAGATATTGGTATACCTATCATGGTATACAAATATCCTTCGAATATAAAACGAAATCAACTTTTGGCCATAGTGTTGTCACGATACCAAGAGGCATCAATAACATACATTTCTGTGTTATCGACACCTCTTGGCAGCATTGATACATGACGTCCTTGGCATCATGACAACAGGATGGCAAAAAGCCATCTTTATTTTTTTATTGAAAAGATATTTCTATAGCTATTATGGGACAGAAATATCTTTTAAATATAAAAAGAAAATTGGCTTTTGGCTGTACTGTTGTCATGATACAAAGAGGCGTCGATAACATACATTTCTGTGTTATCGACACCTCTTGGTAGTATCAATGCACAACTTCCCTGGCATCATGACAACAGTATGGCAAAAAGACGACTTTTTTTTTTATTGAAAAGATATTTGTATACCAATTATGGTATAGAAATATCTTTTAAATATAAAAAGAAAATCAGCTTTTGGCCATACTATTGTCGTGATACCAAGAGGTGTTGATAACATACATTTCTGTGTTATCAACACCTCTTAGCAGCATCATGACATCAATACAGTAAAAAGCTGAATTTATTTTTTCATTGAAAAGATATTTGTAAACCTATTATGGTATAGAAATATCTTTTAAACATAAAAAGAAAATTCGCTTTTGGCCATACTGTTGTCATAATACCAAGAGGTGTTGATAACATATATTTCTGTGTTATCAACACCTCCTTTAGCAGTATTGCTATGTGACATCCCCGACATCAGCACAACAGTACTGTGAAAAGTAAATTTTTGTTGTATATTCAAAAGATATTTGTATACCTGAGATCATATACAAATATCTATTGGGTATAGAAAAAAAAGTTACCTTTTGGATGTACTGTTGTCATGATACCAAGAGGTGTCGATAACATATATTTCTGTATTATAGATACCTCTTGGTAGCATTGATGCATGACATCCCCAGCATCATAACAACAGTACAGTGAAATGTCGATGTTATTTTTTTATTGAAAAGATATTTGCATACCTCTGATGATATAGAAATATCTTTTAAATATAAAAAGAAAATTGACTTTTGGCTGTTGTATTGTCGTGATGCCAAGAGGTATCGATAACATATATTTCTGTATTATCGACACCTCTTGGCAGCATTGCTGCATGACATCCCTGGCATTACCACAACAGTACAGTGAAAAACTGATTTTTGTTTTATATTCAAAACTTATTTGTATACCTATAATGGTATACAAATATCTATTGGATACAGAAAATAAATTGGCTTTTGGCCATACTGTTATCATGATACCAAGAAATGTCGATGATGTATATTTCTGTGTTATCGACACCTCTTGGCAGCATCGCTGCACGACATTGCCAGCATTGCTACAACAGTATGGCAAAAAGCCGATTTTTGTTGTATATTGAAATAAAATTCGCTTTTGGCAGTACTGTTACTGTTATTGTGATATTATCTTATTTGCATATATAAAATAGTGTTGTGATATGTACAGATGTCATACAGTGACATATATTTTATATATGCAAACTAATGTTCCCCTGGTGTAGATTCTCTGTTTTCTTAGGTACAATTTTCTTAGTCTCTTTTTTTTTTTTTTTTTGCTATCTGATTTCAGAAGTTCGGTTTTATTTTTGTTTCCTATTTTGTGATTTGTTTACTGGGTTTAGATAGTAGTTCTTAGCCTGTACTTGTTAGCTACTAATGATACCAATTCATACCCCCTGCATCTCCTATTGCTGGATGTTTTGATCTGGAGTACCTGGTATGTGATACTAATGATATAATTTGACGCCCTTACTTTGGCATCTCTCATTGCTTGCCATTTCGATCTCGAGTACCTGGTACAGTACAGTAGACTACAGTATGTAATAATTGTAATAGCATTCAGCCCCCTTGTTTTGGCATCCAGTTTGTCACCTAGCATTGGCTGACCATCTAAGTTGATTATCTAATATGGTATTGACGTTATTAATGAGACGGACCAGGGTTTGAAGTTGGTCTGGAATGGTCATGTTACAACCCCTGTCCATCTCATCACTAACCTCTATGCCTGAGTAGGTTGGATTGCTTGAATTCTGCCTCTCGAGTGTTCAGCTGTGTTGACTTGACACCAGGAGATGATTTCAGACACTTCTAGTACTAGTTAGGTAATGTGAGAATACTGTAGTGCCAATAGTGTCAGTAAACAATACTGTTCATGGTTAGATTTTATTAAGCCATCCACTCTAACAACAGCCTCATTTCATCTAATTTTTTCATTCTGGAGTCTTGAGTCCAATGCTTGTTGAGAATGCTTAGATTATTATGAACATAATGTTGAACACTCTGAAAATACCATTTTGCAAGTTAATCTTTTGCTTCAATAAGGAGTGATAGTCAGTGATCCTACATGCCCCCTTCCCCCCTTGGGGAGCCCCATGTATAAGACCTGATGCATCATATACAACACAAGAAAACTATATAAACTTCTCATCTTGACCAAACTGTGCTTGAGATACCTATGATTTTACTCCAGCCTGAACCCTAACTTACTTTATTCTAACTACCCTATTGCACCATGAATAAGCAATAGGCCAATACATGCAGTCAGCTAGTGCCCCAAGTCAGCAATCTATACAGAGGTAAATGTGACATGCAACCCGGTACTATGGAATCTGGAAAAGGGAGATGCAGAACAGGTTAAAATGAATCTCAAGATGCATCCTCAACTCGGGATTCTTCTCCAACCCCGATTCCAACCCTACTAGTAAGAGGACTGATGCATCAATGGAAGGGTATAATGCTCACCGTGGCACATCCAGAACCCGAAACCGAACCCAATGATCAATCAAATACCCAAACAGTACATCTATTGGATGATAGTAGTGATGAGAACGACATCTTACACAGACCAGACAAAACAGAATCAGACACTGAACCTGATTGTAGAGGCATCGATATTGCAGATGTCCTGGGATCAAGACAGGATCATGACTCACAAGTAGCTAACAGAAAGGGAGACAATTGGGTGAGAACTATACATATTGTGACCACATCAGGGTCTCAGAAGATAGGTCCTGCTTGGCATATGACCACAGATCTTGGATGCATAATTCAGTGGAGAGCCTATAGTCCTCCAATGTTCTCATCATCAAGTGATGCACAGTTATCATCCCCACTGGGTAGCCTGCATAGTCCTGCATCTAGTACCCTGATCTCTAGTCTAGCTCCTCACTCTTGGCAAAATCTAGTAACAGGTACAGAAAGGACCATATTAGATAATGCGAAGACTCTGATTCTATGGTACAACCTGTTGGAGCAGCCACTCCTAAATGTTGTTGCTCTGATAGACCAGGTGTACAAAGTTTGGGATGCTGTGCATGTTAATATTGCAGATGCCGAAAACATCTAACCCTCAGAGCAGTGCCTAAGTTTGCTAAGTGGACTCAGGCAGATATGATGCAATGCAGAATGCAATACTAACCTAGAAAGATACACCAAAAACACTCTGGGGTATGATCCCAGTTTGTACATGAGGTGAAGAAAGAGATTGTGGAGTTATACAGTCTGCCAGATGATCCTACAGCTATGGCACACAGAGTTGATTATCTGCTAGAATGGGACAGGTTTATGTGCGACCTGAGAGGGTACAATGTTTGTCTCCACCAGATGCCTACCATATAGTGACCACTACTGACTGTAATTGGATGTAACTCAGGGCCCGACATTACGATTCCTTGTGCCCCTGATTCCTGAGGTGATTTTCTGTAAGTACTTTGCAGGAAAGAAGATGCAAGGTATTGTGGATCCTAGGTTTCTTGCATGCATCAATGGTACTATAATCTACTTGACATGTACTATAATTAGCCATACACTGTATGCATAGTAAACAGGGATATATCAGGAGCCCATGGACTTCAAGCCTGAGGCAGCCAGGGGTAAGTCTCTGAATCATCTAACTGTTCATTCATGACTGGGGTGGCTAACCTGTTACCAAACATACAAGACCTTTTTGACTGACAAAAAGAAACTTGGGGCCAGTGTCCATTGAGGATCCAAGACATGATTGTCAAAAATATTCAAGAAACAATTGATAAGAGGGTTAGGCAAGTTCATGGAGTGCAGCAGGAGAGCTGTGAAGGATATGATGATGATTGGGAAGCCATAAGTACTGAGCTCGAGAGTTAGATATCCAACCACACTTCTACATAACCTATACTATGACAAACTAATCACTAGAACTTGGACCTAATGGGACATCAGGAATGTCAGAATCAGTCAACCGAAACTGACAGATGGTTTGACTTGAGCCAGATGTCAGTAGCCTGTGAGCTTCAGTTACAAGGTTCGGGTCCTCTGAGTCCAGATGATTCTCAAGAAGTGCAAGTACCACCAGCGGGGATCCCTTCTCTATCTCGGGGTGTCTTGTTGAGTCTTGGGGATTCTCAGGAAGCACATGCAGCACCAGTGGGGATCCCTTCTCTATGTTGTGGAGTCTCATTGAGCCTTGAAGATTCTCAGGAAGGGCAAGCAGTACCAGCAGGGATGTCATCGTAAGTCGGTCAATAATGAGCAGGGGGGTGTGACTGTCACCGAGGGTGATTAAGGGGAATTAAGAACTTGTAAAGATTATGAGTAATAAATTTAATTTAGCTTACTATGATGACACTACAATAGAAACCAAAGGATGTAGTACAAAAGAATAATCAGAGCGATATTCACCATAGAATTCATGAAAAGCAACCATCCTGAGTGTGTTAGGGCAATCACAATCTAGTATATCGGATATCAGCAGGAAGTTGGGAAGATTGGACAATACCAGGCATGACATGCAGATGGCATCAGGGGTAATTCACCACACTTCGGAAGGCATCCTGAGGAGGCCCAGACATGAAGTAGTACCATCAAGATGTGACATCCCAGTCGAGGTAAAATCTGGACATATCATGTATGTAGGCGGGGATCCAGACAAGAGGAGCGTCATGTAGAAAGAATCTGGATGGAAGAGCCTGATGATAGGTGGTGCCAGCATGTATATTGTAAGTATTGTGGAATCCTGATGCACACAGGAAAGGATGCGATGTCAGGGTAGAAGATGCCAGAATTAGTCGTCCCCACAATGTAAGAGCTTAGGATCATGTAGCGTTCAGACATAATAGGCTAGGATCAAATGGCATTAGAATTCAACACCTGAGAATCAGACATTGTTAGGATGTAACACCCATGGATCAGATGTTGTTAGGATGCAAGAGCTCAGAATGAGACATTGTCAGAGTGCACCTGGCATAGGGGTCTGTGTCTGGATACTGTCAGGATGTGCCAGGTGCATGACTTGACATCAGGATGCGATGTCAGTTTGACAGTATGTCCTGGTTAACAGTTATCATTATGGACACTCTGTACATCAGATGTACAGGATGCACTGGGCGCAAGATAATATTTTTGCTGATACATCATGGTATACTCATACAAGCTATACTGACAATGAAAAGCAGTCTTCCACTCTTCACCCTTTGCTATCTGCAACAGGTAGTAAACATTTTTCAGATCTAACATGGTAAATGCCATTGCTTTCCCAAGTCTATCCCTCAGCTCATTCATTAGCTGGAGGGGATAATGGCTCTTTATGGTTATCTTGTTCAGTCCTCTATAGTCAATACATAACCATAGTGTACCATCTACCTTTGGTACAAATAATATAGGAGCAGTGGCTGGTGAGCTAGATCTCTAGATCTTTCCAGCCACTAGCATCTCATCAAGGTACTCATGGAGTGCCTTTAGCTCCCTCTCAGAGAGGGGATAGATTGGACCTAAAGGAGGAGTCATTTGCACCTGCAGTTCAATCTTGTGATTGTACTTGTAGTGCTGCAGTAAGGACTCTATCCCCTCTGGACTAAAGATATCACTAAAGTCCTTATATTCCAGGAGGAGCTTTATCGCGATATCATTCCCATCTTCATCTGAGAACTTAGCTATCTAAAGGAGATGGACAGACCCTTGATCCTTAGCCATCATTTCTTCCTCAGTAATGAATTCTAATTGCTAGTAACTACATCCAGCTAGGCAGTTTGCCTTACAGTATGCTGACCACCAAGCTGGTATGCCCTTTTCCCAATCAATGTCTGGGTTATGCTCAGAGAGCCAAGATATTAGAAGGTACCCATCAATTTTGCCCTCTGGGATTTCCACAATCTCAAAGCTCATTCTATTTGAGTGGTCTCCTATCTTCATCTTTACTGCCTTGGTATAATGGAGACCAGATCCTGGGATATTGTTCTCACTTACATCTAATATGTGAGAAGGAGTCTTCCTTCAGACACAGAGTATTTGAGTGTCCTTTACCCATCTGCTAGTGAGCACTGCTCCCATAGTGCCACTATCTAGAAGTAGTACTACTTCCGCTCTACTCTTTTTTGCATTCGGATGCCACTTGAGTCTAATATTTACCTGGATAGACTTTGTATGTTGTGGGGGACCTTAGAGTCTCTACTGCTTTTTGGTTTTTCCTTTACAAGAGATTTCTAAAATTGAATACAGTGAGCAGGTAAGTAAGAGTATGGGGTCTCTCATCTTTCAATATAAGAGGGGCCAAAATAGGTCAAAAGCAGTTAAGTTTAAAGTGTTGCAAACAGTTAAGTTATAAGCATTATAAAATTATGAGTCAAAGTAGGTAGTGCTGTTTACTATCATGCCAGCATGATTTCAAGTACTAAACCCTCCTCAGGTAAACTTAGAAATAACTTTCAATTGTGTATAATCAAGTCTTGCCTGATGTAAATGTAACTAAACCATATCCAAACAAACCAAGAAAAACCAAACAGAATATATTAAGAAAAACCCAATGGACGCATAACAGAAAGAACCTGTTAATACCGAAAACTCATAAGAAAAGCTTTCCCATCCTTGACTACCTTACTCTGCTGAGCCTAGTCAATTTTAGCTTTCTATATATCGTCTTTGGAAGGTGGACTTAGCTTGTCCATCACCAGTCCATCAGGTCCATCATTCCAGCATGCCATTGTTGGCCTAGGGAATTGTTAGTTGCTAACTAATTTCTCTTCAGAGAGTTATTTACCTAGTCCAATGCATCCGTATCAACCTCCATTATCTGAGAAGTTGATTCATGGATTTCTAGAATTTTTCTAGTAACAGGAGGAGGGGCCTCAATGCGCTCAACTTTGTTAGAGGGACCAGATGTATGGCTCGCCTCTTCTGTGGATCCCTTATGTACCTTAGCTGGCTTGGAAGAGCTAATAACTGGAGTAACCAAGGTACACTTCTGCCAGAAGTGACCTGGTTGTCCACATTTGGGGCATTGACCTAACTTTCAGCATTTGTCAAGGAGTTTGCATGGAATATTCTTATGAGCGATTGAATACTCTGAATTTTCTGGCTTTGACTGAAGGCTGCCTGAAGAGTTAGCAGGTTTAGGATTCTGCTTACCCAAAACCTTTCCCTTCTTCTGTTGCTTCTTTGAGGAATGCTTGTCTTCAGTCTTATCATGACTGGATCCCTTATCCTTAACCACTGTCCAGCTAAAGTGTGTATTGTCCTCCAGGTCATGGCCTGTTCACCTTAAGAGATCGAGGTACTCATTTACATCCTTGGTATGTGGGTTCTTCTGAGTCCACACTGCCCACAGTTCTGATTTAATCCCGATACGCATCTTGCCCTCCACTGCTCACCCATCCCTATACCCTAATTTGGTCATTAGATCAATGACCTTATCCAAGGACTTGTCTACTTGGCTGGGTTTCATCTCCAGTGAGGTCCACTCAGCTAAAGAGTGATCCTGATCGGCATGTCCTCTAATGCTGGTTTCCAAATGACGACGGAATCCCTCCCAGGTCCATAGCTCATTGTGTGGGTTAAAGGGCATTCCACTTCATTGGGCAGTATACTTGTTTATGTAATGGTGGAGTCCCATATACCAACTTTTGGTAGAACCTTCTAAGAGAGGCATAACCAAGCTAATCTTATCCATGTCTTCAGTGACAGACTCATGGAAATAATTAACCTTAATTTCCACATCACTTAAGAACCTCAGAGTATCATTAACATCCCCAGTAAAAGCCTTGATGTCACCCAATTTCTCAAGTTTCTTAGGCCTTACCTCGGAAGCTGTCATGCTTTCCTTCTTACATAACTGTAAGAACTTAGCCAGCTTATGGGTTCTGCAGTCATAGTGTCTGTTTTTTGAGCCATTCTAGTTTAACTTGCATCGTCCAAGGAATTGCTCAAGATCAAGGATGGAGTCAGCATCATCATCTGAGCTGCTAGAGGAATTGGAACCACCCAGATCCCCTCCAGCCCCAGTATTTCCACTTGTTTGGGGTCTATTACCTCCAACTCCACCCAGAACATCATATCCATGAAAGGATTCCTCCAAACTACCCTGTCCACTAAATTGGGAATTACCTCGGGATGGTGGGACTGGGTGTACTGTTGGAGGTGGTAAGTGGGTACTGTCTGATTGACTCGAAGTTCCCATTGCTTGCCCAGGTTTGTACCAGAACTGTTGGTATGCCAACCAGGTATCCAGTGCAAGTGGGAGACCTTGGTAGTGAAGTGAACTACAAAAATCACCTGGGGTTTTTTCAACTTCAACTCTTCTTTCTCCTGATGTATTGTGTCCTAGTGGGTACCTAACTATCTGTGAAGGTAGTTTAACATACCTGTTGACATGATGAAAATGTCTGTTGAAAATCGAGTCTCCCCTGACCCAACAAGCAGGTGAACAATCACTTGTAAGTGACTGCACTCAAGCCCTCAGGACCCCTAGATGTTGACTAGGACCACTGCCCCAAGGCTTAGGTCCCAAAGCTGACGGAATGACTATAGGAGTATTTCCTGCCAGCATCAGCAAAAATAATGTCTAGTAGCAGGTGCATCCTGTGCATCTGATGCACAGGGTGCAAATAATGATAACTGTTAACCAGGATGGGACATTGAAGTAAGATTGCATCCTGACATTGAGGCTTGCCCTAGGTGGGTCTGGACAGAATCTGGACATGGACTCCTACATCTGGTGCAACCTGACAATATCTGGCACTTCATGGTTGCATCCTGATGACATCTAGTCCTCAACTGTTGCATCCTAAGGCCATCTAGTCCTAAGCAAGTACATCATAATAACATCTGAGAAGAGTGTCTAAAATTCAAAACTCCTGACACTAGCATACCAGCAGTGTGACCCATATATAGGACTTAGGTCACAAAGTTTCTTTTAGTAAAACTATTTCAATTTCATCTATTCTATATAAATTTATAACTAGTATACATGAGTAAGATAGATTTCGCATAAGCATTCCTTTAATAGATGAATACTAGTTGCTTAACAGGCTATTGCTTCCCAGGGACTGATGCCAGGAGGACAGGGGAGGCGGCATTGGAAAGCTGACATTGAGGAGATTCCGGAATATGTCTGATGGGCATGGTTGAACATCTGGGCTTCGAGATAACTGTCTTCAAAGTTAGCAGAAATTCACCAGTGAAGGCCAGTTGAATAGCAGCCTGTAGCTCAGCAAAGTGTGATGCCAGCAGGATATGGGAGGCACCGTTGGAAAGCTGGCATCGAGGGAATTCCGGAACATGTCTGATGGGTGAGAGCGAATGGCTGAGCGTCGAGATATCTGGTTTCAAACTTAGCAGAAATTCACTGGTAAAGACTGGTTCCATAGTAGCCTGTAGCTTGGTGAAGAGTGATGCCAGCAGGATATGAAAGGCGCCGTTGGAAAGCTGGCATCGAGGGGATTCCGGAACATATCTGATAGGTGTAGGTGAATTGTGGGGCATCGAGATATCTGCCTTCAAGCTTAGCTGAGATTCTCCAGTAAAGACTATTTTTATAACAGCCTGTAACTCGGCAGCGAATAATGTCAAGAGGGTGTGGGAGGTGCCATTGGAAGGCTGACATCGAGGGGATTCTGGAACATGTCTGACAGGTGCGAGCAAATAGCTGGGTGTCAAGATATCTGTCTTTGAAGTTAGCAGAAATTCACTGGTAAAGACCATTTCCATAGCAGCCGGTGGCTCAGCGGGAACCGCCGCCAGAAGGACATGGAAGGTGCCATTGGAAAGCTGACATCGAGGTGGGCCTGGAACATATCTGATAGGTATGAGCAAACATCTGGGTGTCTAGATATCTGTCTTCAAACTTAGCAAAAATTTACTAATAAAGACTAGTTATATAGCAGCCTGTAGCTTGGTGGACACTAACACCAAGAGGTTGTGGGAGGCACCATTGGAAAGCTGGCATCGAGGAGATTCAGAAACACATCTGACAGGTGTGAGCAAATGTCTGAGCATTGAGATATCTGTCTTCAACCTTAGCAGAAATTCACCAATAAAGACCATTTCTATAGTAGCCTGTAGCTCTGCAGAGACAGATGCTAGGAGGATGTGGGAGGTGCTGTTGCAAAGCTGGCATCGAGGGGATTAAGAAACACATCTGATAGGTGTGACCAAATGTCTGGGCATTAAGATATCTGTCTTCAAAGTTAGCAAAAATTCACCAGTAAAGACTATTTCCATAGTAGCCTGTCGCTTGGCGGAGAGTGATGCCAGGAGGATGTGAGAGGTGGCATTGGAAAGCTAGCATCAAGGGAATTCAGAAATATGTCTGAGAGTCATGAGCAAATATCTAGTCATTTTGATAACTTTCTTTAAAGTTAGCAGAAATTCACTAATAAAAACTATTTCCATAAGAGCCATCAACACCATGAGGAACTGTGCTAGAAGTTAGCTGAAGGTTGCCTTAGAACTCTGACTCTGACATCACATCAGGATATCAGAGTGTCAAGATATTGGTCTTTGATGTTACCCGATTAGAGTTTGCTGGATTTATTAATAGTAGATGTAGATGTTGAATGTAACTAAAAAGAATAATCAGAAAACATATGTATGAAAACATAACATGCTGTATGACCTAAGATATCACAAATATCACTTGTTTTTACAATCAATACAACTGTCATATTTGCTCCCTTCAGAGTTATGAGAATGAAATAGACTTGGATATTAGTATACCATATTATTTCATCAAATTGAGGATCTCTATACAGGGTTCTAATCTCTATTTCAAGACAACTAATCTCTATGGAGCCAACAATTTAACAAAAGGGGGCAAAGGAGATCATGTTAACTCCTGTTAAGCAGCCTTAACTTTTGTTAACCTACTATTACTTATGTGCTTTGGTGATCAAACCTTGCCCCAGTACTACCCAATTTGACAAGATAATATCCTATTTGAGTCTTCTCCTTTTTTTGTGCCTAATTTGGTTAAGCTTTCACAGTCAGTGGCTAATATGTGGCTGGCTGCAACCTTATGTCCAATCCAAACTCAGGAGGCAAGTGAGTATCCCTGCAGAACTCAGGATGCAACTGAGTGACCAATCCAAACTCAGGAGTCAAGCAAGTATCCCTGCAGAACTCAGGATGTACTAGGTGTAACTGAGTGTAGCTTCCCAACTCAGGATGCAACTGAGTGTCCCATACAAACTCAGGATATACTAGGTACAATATAGTGGTACATCTAAACTCAGGATGTACTAGGCATACCAGGCACATGTGAAATGCAGCTTGTGTCATGATGCAATGCCAATGCATCAGATGCCAGATTTTTTTTTGCTGATGAGCATTTGTGGTGCCTGTCCTGTAGGGACTGGCATTGCACTACCAAAAGGTCTTTCCCCTGTGTGAGGTTAGATGGCATCCATCAGTGTATTCCTCTCTCCTGAAAGATTTGGTGGTGTGTTTCCACCTGGTGGTGTCCGCCTTGTCCTTCTCTCCACCCTGGGTAGGGGTCTTATTATAGGACCTAGCACTCTGGAGTGACTATTGTCTCTACTTCTCCATGCTTGTGGGGTGGGATAGGACAGTGCCTGTGAGGCTTCCCAAGAGAACTGCTCTGCCCTGTCATTACTGATTTCTTGTATCACTAAAGGGCTGAGAAACTGCCTTTCCTCTGCCTTCTGCAACATTTCATGAAGCTTCTGAGCAAAGTTAGGTGTGCATTTTTCATCAAGCACTAAAGGAAAGGGAGGAGTATCTCTCATAATTGCATCATTTTCAGAGTCTATTACATATCCAGCTTAGATTGCCTTCTCTGGAGCTCCAATCCTGTTGTTTAGTGAGTTGGCAGTTTGGACATGTTCATGAAATGTAGCCTGTTGATCCAACATCCAACTCCATACTATTTTCTCCATATTGTGATGAAACACAGCTTACCTTTGCTCATTCCAGAAGTGTAACTGTTCCTGAGATTCATGAAACTGACAACCTATTTCCTGAAGGATATATGGTTCAATGTATTCACATATAAAGTTTGCAAAGCTGATACCCTGATTGTCGACACTCATCATCTCAGTAAACTCAGCATCATGGGAAAAGGATTGCATGAGTACCCTCAGGCTTGAGTCCACAACAAATAATTCATGAAATGCCTGAGGAACTTTGATGGAAGCAACTTCAAGCCATAATGGTACAGGTTCCCACTCCAAACCCTGTAGATTCATGATAATGTTTGCTTGTAGGGTTTGGGCAGCATGTTCCTGTACTGTAGGGTCAGTAAAACCAACTTTGGAAGACAATTCTTTCCACCCAATGCTTTTTGTACCAGACAAGTGACTTGTACTTGAATATGTCGAGGTAGGAAGGTTTTGGGGCAACAAGTTCAAGAGGGTTAAGCAAGGAAGTCACTTAATGATATACTGTAATGGGGGCTCCCTAAGGGAAGATGGATCTGATGTTCATAACTGCACTGAAGTGACTCAAAGATCAAAAGCAATAATCAACAGTAGAGTAAGAAGAATCAAAACAGTAAAACTTAATATCGTTAAGCCGCAGCTTCACTATGTAAGTTTCTTGAGAGGTAGTTGATTGCCAGAGTAGAGTGGGACTCGCATATAGTTTAAGTAAAATTATCATATACTGCCAGTTCCCACCCATCACTACTCTAACTTGATCATAATTACACCCATCTCCTACTGTAACAGGTGGTAACCTGTATGAACTAATACAATAGAGATCAGCGGTAGGCCAGCTACCATTCGATTCCTAAGGGAGACTAGAGAGGTAAAGACAAGAAGGTCTTAGAAGAAGTGAAGGGGAAAGGGAGCAAGAGAATCGCCATTCAACCAAGTATATATCTTATCTAGGTTCTGTCTGAAGTCTGGCATTTCCTGCTAGTCAGGAAGCCTGTATTAAATACATGATTTCCTCCACCCAAGGTAGAGGTTCCTGAAAACCTGCAACCACTATCATTACCAGTAAGTGCACACTACTGGAATCTTGTGATCCTACCAGAATCCTGAAAGCCTAAGGCATTCCTTCACCCAAGCCTTATCTCTACCGCCGGTATACATGACCATTCCTTCCCTTGGAATCCCTAGGGCAAAACCTTGCCGGTACAAAAACATAACTAATACAAAACATAATAAGTTACCAGAATCCTAATGATACTGGTAGTGAAACAATCAATCAATCAACATAAGCAAGAACAAACGAAATAACATAACAAATGAAAACACAAGCATTACCAGTATACAGTTGCCGGAACATATACACATATTACACCTACAAGCTGACAAACACACACCACTAAGGACATTATTCCATTATTGATGTTGACCCACTGTGGTGAAATCTCCTTCTGACATTAAGTGTTTCAAGTACTACATCTCTAATGCCACTGCAGGAGAAAAACTCTTCATATCGTTGACATTCTAATGGCAAACTATCATGCAACTGAGGAGATTTACCACTGATGAACTCTCATACCCATATGCATTTCATCTATGCAAGCCTTTAGTAGACATAGCTCTCATGATCTAGCTGAACCTTCTACTTCATTCAAATTAGGTCTTTGCCTGGTAGGAAAGTCTACTCAGCTCCCCTGGTAGGGTACCTTCGTGAATGGCTTGACGGATGCTGCCCATGGTCAACTCCCCGAAAGCAGCCTCACTATGATAAGAATCATGCTTTGAGAGTTCTCAAACAACCCCAATAGTCTTACGGTGATTGGGCAAAAGTTGTATCTATGTGCAATTCACCTGCCCAGAGATGCCTCAACATCTTCCAGGCCATCCAGGGACTACCCAGGAGGCTCTGGACTACCCTTCCAGTATTATTTAAGTAACTCCTTCAGTTCTTGTCCATCGTACACATATTTGGTATCAGAGGATAGCCCTTCTTCTGGGGCACACCCTATGCCCTCTCATATATCCTACAGACAATATCTGGTCGGACGGATGGTAACAACACATACAGTATTACAAGAGTGCCTTCACTCAAATCCTTTTGTTAGGAAGAGAGCCTCTCAACAACCATACGGCCATGACATGTGGTCCTTACACTGGGACCGCAGGGGGGTATTAGGAATACCTCTGCAAAATCCCGGGGAATTTGGAGCTCTATAGCTCCTCCTATAGCCTCCTAAAGGCTACTAGGTTTGTTACCTTTGGATTTTACTGGAGTGCCTGATCCTTATAGGATCACCCCCCTGCCCTAAGTAAGTACCTCTATATGCTAGGTAGGGTAACTTGGGTACCATGTCAGGGTAACTCAGACCTTATGGCAGTGTAACCTAGACCCCATGTCAGGATAACTCAGGCCTTGTTACATGAGCCTTTCCTGAGCCCACCTTTAATACTACAATCTTATAGCATGCATAGTTGTCCACTATAGTGAACCAGAATCTATTGAGTGGAAGGTGTGATGTGGCATGGTTTGGGTTGTTACATGCCATTCTGCTCATTATTTTGGTCACTAGCCTTATACCTATTGGCTGTCATTGTGCCATTGAAAAGTTGGCTGGCACATAAATTTGATGAATCTTGTTACTCAACCTCCACTGAATATCGAGAGATGTCAGAAAAAAAAAAAAGAAAAGTGCAAACTCACTGGTGGTAAAAGTTGTAGAGACCCATTTATCATGTCTGAGACAGATTTGGCACTGTGTAGCCTACTTTGAGATGGTTACCACTCTGCTTTGTGTTTTCATTTTTTTTTGGCACCCTGTAATACCAGAGTCCTCCAGATAGTGAGAAAAAATGCCCTCAGATCTTTGAATATCTGGAGAGTGCCATGATTTTTCTCTGCAGTATTTGTATTCTTTATCCCATCATTCTAGCAACATTTGAGTATTGTGAGAGCATTTCATATATGGTACAATAGGAACTTGGGACTTAGCCTCCCTGAGTTAGAATCAGTCTAATGTTGTTCATTTTTACTAGCTGAGCTTTGGTGTGTATTCACATATACTCTTACAGTAGACAGAAAATTTGACATTCTAAAAAATTGTCAAGAGAGTTGTTGGTAAATGAACTTGTGTTGGAGAATGATTTCTCAGGTCAACATGTCTGGAATAACCTGGCTTGGTACTTTTGAAACTTCAACTTGAAAATATGGTATGATACAGTTCCATAGCATCCTGAACATACAGTTTTAACCATAGTCGCAACAAACAGGGGTATTTGATGGGGAAAAAGAGAATTCGCTAAGGTAGGGTAACAAAAGATTACTTGTTATAGATCCCTGTTTGTTGTCGGCCCAGTTTTGTCACAATTAGGGTAAAGACCATATCGCATTGGCCTGAAGTAGACCGGATGACAATGAACAAATTTTCTATGGCTAAGGATCAGTGAAATATCAGGAATGATTAACAATTGATACTCATTAATAGCTTGAACCGAGTAGTGGACCAGACTATGTAATGAATCAGGTGAAATGCACCAAAAAAAATCCAAAATCTGGAAATCTCAATTGGCATCCAACACTAAAAACAGAAAATTTGAAAGTGTAGTTGAGTTATGGGGAAGCTCAACCAAAAAAAGAGGTGGCTGAGTCTTGGCTGTTTGCAGATAATAATAAAGGTAACGAAGATCATCAGGTAGGTTTGGTGAGAAACAAGTTTCTGAAGTTTGTGTATGTAAAAGGAGTTTAAGATAATAACTTAATATATTGATAAGATCTCTTCTCCATCGCTTCCTTGTTCTAATAGCTTTGGAGCACCTTGATATTTATATTCTATGTCTGGGTAATCATGGGCTTCAACTAATAGCCATACTAACTAAGTATCTCCAGCAAAAATCTCTTATCCTGTTTAAGTGAGAATGCTCCTTGACCCTGAGAATATTCTAACCTGCTTAGCTTTTAATATCTTCAAACTTGTATTTTCTCTAGGGGTGTCCTGCACTCCTCCAGTAGGTAGTCTCTGATCTTAATAGCCATATGAACTAAATCTGAGTGAGTTACTTTTAAGGAGTAACGACCAATCGTTCCTCCCGAAAATATAAGGTGATCAATCTTAATACTCAGGTAAAACTCTTGGCATGTATAATCTGCAAGACAAAGTTCAACAGGAAATGATAAGACTTTTGCTCAGCATCAAACCAATAGTTCAGCAGCCAGAAAATCTCTCACTTGCCATCTGTCAAGTAGGTCCTTTTTAGACTCTACTTCATTCAAAGCAGTGGGCTCAGTCATATGGTCAAGCCCTATGGTGCCATAGACTCATAATATCCAAGTCACTGATAGTTTTGTCAAAATATCCCGTCACTTAATAACCATACTATTAAACTACCAAGATACAGGATAATAACTTACCAATGCCTTAACCGAATATCTTCATTCAACTTCCCACCCGTTGACCAAGGTAACCTCCTAAGGTCTTATAGCCAGTATCCAGTCAGACAGATGGTGATGACGTATATGGTGGTATGCTGAAGCTGTCAATATTTGATACTAAAGTATCGGGATGTAATACGACTGTAATAAGGTAATGTGAGTTTCCTACAAGGGAGCTGCAGGGGTATGATGGAATGGTCAAATGGTAGACTATAGGTCAAAAGTAGTCCATGCATCTAACAGTAGCTCCCCCTCCCTAGACTTTGTCTTGAATGTCTTGCACTATTATGTCTTTTTAGAACTCAATTTGGTAGGGTGAAAAACCTTATGTGTTTGCTTGACTACTTAAGGAAAGCCTTTCCATATTATTCTACCTCTGATCTTCCAGGCATCTCCGGGTTCAATCTATGAAATTCCTGCACTAGTTCTGCTGCATGTTCTAAATACTCAGGCAGCTCCCATGTGTTCTTGTCTTCAAAATAACCTTTCCATTTCACAAAATATCAGAGGTCATGGAATTGCTTATTGCAACCACAAACTCTGCTTATGTAGGAGATTATTTCACTCCTTACCACCTTCTCTGCTTCCTATTCCAAATCTCCTTCAATTCCTTCTGGGTGGCGAGGTGGTGGAGCTTGATCTAGCTGGTTGGATAACCAATGGGGTTCAAGTAATGATACATGGAAAATAGGATATATTTTCCATTGGTCTGGTATTTGGAGTTTGAAGGCACATTCACCTCTTTTTTCTAATACCTTAAAGGTTCCATATAACTTTAGACTTAACTTCTTTGAATGTCATTTTATCAACATATTTTTCCCATTTAGTATTACTTGATCACTGACTTTAATTGTTTGAGAACTTTTCTATCATGACATTTGGACATAACTTGCAGAGTATGTTCTAGAGTATTGGCAGCTTGCTCATGTATCGCTTTCATCCAATGGGTATATGCTGTAGCTCTAGAGTTTTGAGCTTCTCATTCCTTCAATTCTGTTTGTGCATGGTATCTGTAATTAGCATAGAAAGGTGTCATTTTATGTATGTTAGTAACTGAATTGTTATAAGCATGTTCAGCCAGAAGAAGTAGCTGACACTAATGATCCTAATCATAATCAATAAAACTTCAGAAGTAACCTTCAAGCACTTGGTTGGTTCTTTCGGTTTGTTCATCAGTCTAAGGGTGATAGGCAGTTGACATCCTCCACTTTATCCCTAAAGCTTTGCATAGTGATTCCCATCATTCTCCTACAAACTTGGCATTCATATCTGCAATGATCTCTATTGGTAGCCTGTGAAGTTTCCACACTTCACGCAAAAAAATGTTTGCAATATCTTGTGCAGTCATGTTGTCTTCCAAGCTGCATGTAGTATTTGTAAAGGTTGAAGCAACCCAAACCTGGCATGTTGTGGAGATTTATTGTATTGACATTCATCACATGACCATACATAGTCAAGGATCCATCCTGCCAGGCCTCTCCAATAAAAGTCTTGTGTGATTATCTTCGGAGTCTTTTCTTGTCTAAAGTGTCTTCTGACTTTGGAATAATGCCATCTATTTGCAATTAGTATCTGGAGGTTGTCACTTGCGGGGATGAATAGATGATCTTTGTAGTATAGTAGATCTTCTTGGAGTGATCAAAATTTTGGTGGTTCCTTTCCATCATTTCTTAGTCTTTCCAACTGTCATCTTCTTGGAAACCACTCTTCATCCTGCTCAGCTACCTCTTTGACTTTTGCTAAGAAGTCTAATTTGAATTTTCTGATATTAACCATTGATATTATTGCATTGGATAATAATTGGATGTCTTGACACAACCTGGGGTAACTGTTCATGTTGGTTTCATCAAAGTATTTATTTTCTCCTAGGCTTGCTTGTAGCAGTCATATGGGTTTTTGTTTGAGAAGGTCAGTGCTCCTAAAACCTGAATTTGCTCGTTCAGTTTTGGCTAACTCCAAGGCTTCCTGGAGTTCTGAGTTGTTGATCCTTTCAACAATTATTTGAGCAATACAGTCTTCTTTGCTGACCTTATAACTAGCATCTTTAATGTTGACCATTTGGACTTCAATTTCTCAAGTATAGTCTACATCAACTACTCCAGCACCTATATGTATTCCATGACTTCAGGCTAGGCCACTGCATGGGGCATTTCGTGCATAGGTTCCTTCTGGGAGTCTAATAGCTATTCCTGTCCTAACTAGTATTTGACCTCTAGTTCAGACTATGGTGTTTTCAGTGCTGTATAGGTGATGTCCTGCTGCTTTACTTGATCCTCTAACAGGGATCTTAGTATCCAGCTGAAGTCTATGAATGGATATTTTTGTTGCTGCTTGCTCTGTATTCCAGTTCTTTTCAACTTCCATCATTTGAACTATTAACCCAACCTAGTGAGGTTCCTCTAACCCAGAGGTGCTCCACATGAAAGTAACCTGAATAAAGTATTGAGGTTGCAGAATTGATCATGATGTATAGCTCCCCTTTTAGGATGGTACTCTGGCTATCTACTCAGTGTGTCTGGCTAACTACCTGTTGCACCAGGGTGGTAGACAATTTGAAAATTAAAATCTGCCAGTTTCTGAGTCCACCAAATTTGCCTGGTACTCCAGGCCTTTGTATTCAGAAAGTATTGTAGGTTCTGATAATCTGTATACACAGTAATTGGCACTTCTGTTCCTGCCAAGTTGTAGTGCCATTCTTTAAATGCTTCCATGATTACCAGGAGTCCCTTATTGTGAACATCATAATTTTGGTTGGCTGGTCTGAGTTTTCATGAGTGGAATGCTACTCGGTACAGTTTTTTATCATTGAATAGAGAAAGGATGCAATTGGGTACAAAGTTGCTGGCATTCATTTCAACTATGGTTTTCTTTTCTGGGTCAAAGCAGCAGAAGATTGGCACTGTAATAAACTAATCTTTTAGGAATTCAAAATAATCCACTTACTCTCTTCCACAGCTGAATATTGAGGGGCTTCCTGTCAGAAGTTCAGTGATCAGCTTGCAGACTGCTGAAAAGTTTCTGATGAATTTTCTATAAAATTTGCAAATCCCATAAAGATTTGTACCTCCTTCACTGATCTGGGTACTTTCCATACTCTAATGCATTCCAGCTTATTTCCACTTATTGAGACCCCATCTATTGCCACAATGTATCCTAGAAATTTCACTGTATCAACATGAAAGGTTGATTTGTTTATGGAGACCACTAGCTGATATTCACACAGTTGGGTTAGAACTTTTTAGACTACTTCAGTATGGTCTTTCTTATTATTAAAATAAATTAATATATCATCAATATAGACAACAACTTCATAATCAAGGAAGTACCTTAGAACTATATTTATCATTGTCTGAAATGTGACTGGGACATTTACTAGCCTGAATGGTATTACCATATATTTGAACAACTCATAACATGTACAGAACACTGTTTTCCATTCATCTCCTTCCTTGATCTGTACCAGATGAAAGTCATCTTTGAGGTCTAATTTTGTAAAAATAGTAGAACCAACCACAGGGTCTCTAAGTTCTGACATTAGTGAAATGTGGTATTTGTCATGAATTGTTATCTTGTTAAGTCCACAGTAGTTTATACAGAGGTAAAGGCCTCCATGTAGTTTTGGTACAAAAAGGATAGGTGCTCCAAATGGTGATTTGCTGGTGCATATTTTTCTCTGTTCAAGCATCTCATTTAGTGTTACAATCCTCTCTTATTTGGGTATACTTGTAGTAGGCAATGAGTCCTGGTTTCTCTAAATCAGTTTATTGATCTTTTCTAGATCCTTGTCCATATTGTTTCTGTGATTGAGTTCTTGACTCCTACCTATACGATTCTTCTTGATCAATGATCGTAGAGTTCTGAACGTAACAATTTCTTATTCTGGAGAAAGCTCTTTGTATTGAAAAGTATTTAGATGGTTGCGTAAGGAACTAACTACTCTCGCCTACGAGTCTCCTTATATAGTGGTTCCTCCCACAACTCTAACCCATGATGGCTCATCCTCATGAGTCATCCTTACATGTGACTCAAATAGGTCATCATGTGAAATCCATCAGCTGACTCCTGTGAGTCTGCCTCGCTAACTATTCAAACTAATTAAAACTTTATAAAACCAATCAAGTGTGCAAATTGTGTCACTTGTGTAAAACCCATGACTCATAATCTGAGTCACATGTGAAACCATAACATCATATGATCACAACTGTGAATTATATGGAAATCAAACAACCAATAAAAACCTAACAATAACTTGCTTAACATGAGTCATGTGAAATACACACCCTCTAACTCATAATTATGAGTCAGGTGAAATCCACATTGTCAATCTGCCTTGCTTAGTCACTATCCATGATATTAGCTCCCGTCCCCCCTTAGTATCGGTCCCACAATACTATTTTCCTAATCTTCCAGCCTCCACAACTTTGCCCTGATCTCTTGGGCCTCTTGTTTCCATTGCTGCCATCCTTCTTCCAATTTCTGACATCATTGGTACAAGGATTCTATCATGTTTCCAGCATTTCGAAGGGCCCATTTCTGGTCTTCGATCCTCTTTTGTGGGTTTTTGATCAGCCTATTCCTATTCTAGTTCTGGGCTTCACTGTCCTTCAACAGTCTCCGGATGTCATTTATTTGCCGGTGTAGTGCATCAGCATCTGGTTCTGTTTTTTCACTCCCCTCTCTTCCCAACCATGTCCTCACAGTTTTCCTCTTTTTTCTTTACTACTCATCTGTAGTTGACAGCAGCAGCCTGTCTCCTGTTACCCTGAGTTAACACCCTGCATCCACTTTATCCCATCGGTGTTCCTGGCACCAATCATTATAGCAGTGTTCCCATCCTCTTACTTCTTTGTGAGCCCTTCTCTTTCTTGGTTCCTTTGGGAACCAATTTTCTCCCTCCTTATCTCGTAGGTGTACTGAACAGCCATCATCATAGTATGCTATCCAGGACATTGCATTGTGTGCTATTTTCTCTGCATAGTTTCTCTGCTCATCCATCATGTCTTTTCCCATTGGTCCCAAATACTTGGGACTAGTGGCTGTGGTGTCACAGGGGATGTATCTGGAGATGTCACAAGTCTCGGTTTAGTGCAGGGATGTAGAGGGCAATTGTTTTATTGTGACATGTACTCACTCTTGGTTTGTAGTGGTACCTGGAGTGGAAACAGGGGGTTGCGAGCTTGGCATTTTCGAAGTTCTCGGTAGGGTGTGAAGTCTTATCATGTTCTGTGGAGTATCTCATCTACTTGGCTTGATATTGTAGTTTGCCGTGATGTAATCGTGAGTCGATTACTTCTTCTAGTTCATATTTATCTTCACCATCTATTTCTATAGGCAGTGGTGGTGTATGTTTTTGGGATGGAAATTGATTGTCTTGGTAAGGTTAGAGGAGGGAGATGTGGAAAGTGTTGTGGATCCTTATAGATGGTGGGAGGGCCAACTTATATGCGCTCTGGCCTACTTTTACCACTATTTCAAATGGTTCAATTTTCTTGTAATCCAATTTCTTGGATGGTCTTGTGGTCTTGATGTTTTGTGGCAACAACCATACCACATCTCCTGATTGCAAGTTGGGATCAGGCTTTCGGTGTTGATTGTAAATTTCTTTCTGTCACAGTTGTCCTGTGATTATTTCCTGATGTAACAACTCGTGCAGGTGACTCATTTCTTCCCTCTCTGTCATCTTTACTTGGATCAGGTGTCTGATCATTTCATATTCTGGGTGGATCCCATAGTTCATATAAAAGGCTGACATTCTAATGGTCTCCTGATACCTACTATTATATGCAAATTCTGCTAATAGTAGGAGTTTGTTCCAATCATTGTGCTGATAGTTGATGTATGCCCACAGATACTATTTCAGTATCCCATTGGTCCTTTCTGTTTGTCTGTCAGTTTGAGGGTGGAATGTCATACTGAGTCTCTGTTCGATTCCTAATTTGCTTGTGATTTCTTTCCATAGGTCTGATGTAAACAGGGATCCTCTGTCTGTGATGATGACTTTTGGTAATCCATGAAGTCTTGCTACTTCTTTGAGGAAAAGGGTCACAAACTGCTGTGCGTCTAGATCCTTCTTACATGGAATCAAATGGCTCATTTTTGTGAGTTGGTCAATGACTACCAATATCATGTCATAACCTCCTGATTTTGGTAGATCTGTAATAAAGTCTATTGTGATTGACTTCTACGGTCAGTCTAGTGCTTCCTTTGGCTGTAGCAGTCCATATGGTACATGTCATACCACTTTCGTTTATTGGCACATGTTGCAGCTTTTTAAGTATCGTTTGATCATTTCTCTCATTTTTGGCCAGTAGTATTTTCTTTGGACTAGGTTGGTCATTTTGGCCATCCCTCCATGTCCTGCCAGGGGGACGTCATGGTGTTTCCAAATAATTGTTATCCTTATCTTTTTGCTCTCCAGTACCCATATCTTTCCTTGGTACCATAGGTAGCCCGTTTCCCACTGACATAGTCACAGGGCCACCCCTTTCAGTTCCTTTTGCTTGGTTTCCAATGCCTTTCTAATTTCTTAGATTTGTTGGTCCTATTGTCCTGCTTGTTGTATTTCTCCTTCATCTTCGTCCTGGAATTCTATCAATTCCATTTCTTTTTTGGTAATAGAATCCTCCATTTGTATGTGATCCTTGGGTCCCCCTCCCATGGTAGGTCTTCTTCCCTCCTTGTCAAGGCATCTGGTTTGCCCCCTTCTTTTCCTGGTCAGTATTGTATTTTGAAGTCGAACTGGCTCATATATTCCTCCCACCAAATTTGTCATTTGTTCAGGTCTTTTGTGGTCATGAAAGGTACCAGGTTTTTGTGATCTGTTAGGACTATTACCTGGTGTTGGCATCCCTTCACATATCTCCTCCACTCTTTCAATGCTTGAGCTATCGCTAATAGTTCTTTGTCGTGGATATTGTAATTGCATTGTGCCTTATTCATAGTTTTGGAGCGATAGGCTACTGGTCTCCATTTCCCATCCAGTCCCTGTTGGAACAGGATTTCCATGTAGATATATTTTGAAGCGTCTGTTTCTATTGTGGTGGGCCTTCTCGTATCATAGTGTACTAATACTGGGGATGTCGTAAGTTTCCTTTTTAACCCTTCAAAAGCTTTCTGTTCTGTTTCCCCCTACTCCCAGCTGGTTTTGTTTTCTGTGAGTCAGTAGAGGGGTTTTGCTAGGTGACTGAATAATCAATAAACCTTTGGTAGAAGTTGCAGAATCCTAGGAAACACTGCACTTCCTTGATTTTTGTGGGGGTTTTCAGTCCCATACCGCACTGGTCTTCACTGGGTCTGTCTGGATTCCTTCCGTATTGATGATGAACCCTTGGTATTCTGTTTTCCTTTTGTGGAATTCGCATTTTGAGGGTGTAACTTTCATTCCGGATTCCCTTATGTCTGCTCAGATGTTGCTAACACTCTCTTTATGTTGTGCAAGGTTGTCTGAATATATCAGAACATCATCTAGGTAGACTAGGCAACATCCATTGATATATCGCCACAAGGTATTCTTGATCTACCTCTGGAAGGCAGTGGGAGCATTGGTCAGCCCAAATGGCATGACCAGGTATTTGTAGGTTCCTAGTTTGATGGCAAAGGTTTTTTTGCTTTTGTCTCCTTCCTTGATCTGTATGTTGTGGTAAGCCTCTTTTATGTCAAGTTTGGTGAAGTATTTTGCAGTGCTTAGCTGGTTCAGGGCTTTGCTAATCAGTGGCAGGTGGTACCTATCTTTTTTGCTGATTTTATTAAGTCCCCTATAGTCCACACATAGTCGGAGGGTTCTATCCTTCTTTTTTTTACCAATAATATTGGTGATGCCTGATCTGTCCATACCTGTTGGATCCATCCCTGTTCTTTGTTTTGTTGGATGTACCTTTTCAGCTCTTTTAGATCGTCCTCCCCTAATTGGTATATTTTCTTTTTTTGGACTTTCTTTCCTTCCTCTAGGGTTATTTCCAGGTCTACCCCTTCTCTGTGTGGCGGTAGTCCCCTTTTTCCTTCTTGTTTGAATACATCTAGGAGGTGGTTTTATTCTTTTGGAATCATCTCTTCTATCCTTCTCCTATCCTTTTTCTTTTTGCTTTGTATGGCTAATTCCATACTGATGTTGACTGCATCTATTCGAACTTCTTCTCCGCATTTTTCCCATTTGACAATTCCTGTGGATTCTTCTTGTCGGTAAAAATGCCCAAATGCTCTGGCTAATATCTTGTGGATCTCAATCTTCTTGGATAGCCCTTCTGCATTTAGTTCTTTATCTTCGCATCTTTCCTGGATATTGGATGGGTCTGAGCTACCAAATCTATTGTCACACCTATAGGTGTCTTCCAGCTCTGTTACTTTGTGAAGCTCTTCGTTATTGATTTTTTCGACAATGAGCTTTGCGATTAGGTCTCTTTTCTTATTTGGTACTTGCTGTTCCCAAAGTTGGCCATGATGGCCTTTATTTCTTCTATGTAATTTGGGTCTATTACTTCTGCACTGGTCACTAGTCAATGCTTGACTGTTAGACTGCTCCAAGGTGCTATGCATCTACAGCTTCATGGCAGTAGTCCTATAGCTATTCCTGTTCACACTACTTCCTCTCCATTGGTACATATCTTGACGTCTTCATTGGCATAGAGGTCATGTCCTGCAGCCCCTTCTGACCCCTTGGTGGGCACTTTTGGTTTCAGGGTTATCTTTTTAACTCTGACGCTTTGGTCATCTCCGGTCTGGATCCTGGAAAACTTCGATACTAGGTTTTCTTCCTGGACCTTGGCTTCTGGGACTGAATAAACCACTGGCGAGCTGCTGGGACACCATGTCATACATCGCTCACTGTTCAATGTGATCTTTCTTTTGTTCCAGTCTATCATGGGGTTGTGTTCTCTTAACTAGGGCATTCCTAATATTACTTCATAGTTCTGGAGGTCTGCCACTTGGAATGTTCCTTTCTCTTTGTAGTCTCTGATATCCATCTGTACTTCTGCTGTATGGGTTACTGGTCCTATTCCACGTGGTTCTCTATCTGCCAAGTAGATTTCTCTTGTTTTCTTCGCCTCTGTTGTTTTTAGGCCATGTTTTCACAGATTCCTCTTTCAATAAAATCTTCTGTAGCTCCTGAGTCGATCATTGCATTGATTGTGACTATATCCTTTTTGCCATATAGTTGTATTCTTAGCATAAAGTGGTCATTCTTATGTTCTAGCGATTCTATACACTGGAGTGCGCTATAGTAGTTGGATAGAATGATGAGTTTTCATTCCAGTCTGTCCCTCAGACCATCATTGACTAGGGACATTCCTTATTTCCTGATGGCTCCTCTCCCATTTCTAACTCCATTTCTCTAATTACTGGTCAGCTTTGCCTTATCTTATTGTTCTGCAGCCTCCACTCTTTTCTTATCACAGTATAGTCCTTATTGTCTCTTTGGCTTCAACATTCTCTTGCCATGTGTTTTGGCATGGTACACGCTAGGCATAGGTTATTGTGTCTTCATCGCAGGAACTCGTTTTTTGACAGGTTGAGGTTCAGCCTCTTTCATGTTGCATCCAGATCCATTGGGTCCCCTCTTGTGGTCTCATTTCTCTCCCTCCTAAATGTCTCATTTTGATTTCTCGGGGTTTCTATTATTCTTGGTATTGTTACATGACTTCCTTGCAAGTGTTTGATCATACTGATCCAGTTTTCCTTCTCGATGGCCCACCTCAACATGTCTTCCACACTATTGGCCATGAAGTGGTCGGCTGCCCAAGCATCTTGTAAGGTTTTATTGATTCCTTTCAGGAACTATCTCCTCATAGTTCCTTCAGCCTCATTCACCTCTGTCACTATGAGTTGAAACTCATTCAAATAATCAGTTGCCAGTTCCTTCCCTTGTCTCATCTGCTCAAGCTTTGTATGTACAGCATTTTCCATGTCTATATCTCCAAACTGGCTTTGAAGTGCTTCTGTGAACTCCTCATACATTGCCCAGGTTTCAATTCTTTGTCCTTCTGTATAGCAAGTTATCCAGCTGGCCACCCTTTCCCTCAGTAGGGACTTGACATATGTGATTTTCCACCTTGCTTCTATGATTCCTGTAGCATCAAAATATACTCTACATTGAGCCAGAAATATTTGTAGCTTGCTGCAAGTTCAGTTAAATGTTGGTGGCTTTCCCACCTTCATCCTGTCTCCATTTTCCCTTCTCCCATTCAGGCAGTCGAGAATTTCTGCAAATTGTGCCATAGCAAAAGCTTGGATTTGTGCTGCCACTGGTGGTGTTACTGCCGGTATTTCTGCTGCTGGTAGTACTGCTGCTCCTACTTCCCCCACTGGGAGCACATCTCCCATTGCTTCACTCATTGTCATTGGGTACTGCTTGTTAGATGCAACCAATTGTTACAATCCTCTCTTATTCGGGTATACTTGCAGTAGGCAATGAGTCCTTGTTTCTCTAATTTGGTTTATTGATCTTTTCTATATTCTTGTCTGTATCGTTTCTGTAGTCCAGTCCTTGACTCCTACCTATACGATTCTTCTTGATCAATGATTGTGGAGTTCCGAATGTAACAATTTCTTATTCCGGAGAAAGCTTTTTGTATTGAAAAGTATTTAGATGGTTATGTGAGGAACTAACTACCCTCACCTACGAATCTCCTTATATAGTAATTCCTCACACAACCCTAACCCATGATGACTCATCCTCATGAGTCATCCTTACATGTGACTCAAATAGGTGATCATGTGAAATCCATCAGCTGACTCCTCTGAGTCTGCCTCGCTAACTATTCAAACTAATTAAAACTTTATAAAACTAATCAAGTGCACAAATCGCATCACATGTGTAAAACCTGTGACTCATAATCTGAGTCACAGGCGAAACCATAACATCATATGATCACGACTGTAAATCATATGTAAATCAAAAAATCAATAAAAACCTAACAATCACTTGCTTAGCATAAGTCATGTGAAATACATACCCTCTGACTCATAATTATGAGTCAGGTGAAATCTGCCTTGCCAATCTGCCTTGCTTATTCACTATCCATGACATTTAGGTAGATGCTTAGAGCTTCCAATTGGGATGTGGAAAGTTTGTAAATAGGCCCCCAAGGTGGGGTTGTACCTAGAAGTAGGTCAATCACAATGTCAAATATCCTGTGTAGGGGCAGTTTTGGTGCTATTGTAGGTCGAAAAAGGTTAGCATACACATGGTATACTTCAGGTAATCAGTTTTTTACCAGTTCAGAGGTTTCAGGGATTGCAAAAATACTACCAATAATTCTTGCATTTGGATCGAGACCAACATCATCATCCCATTCAAACATATTGTACCAATCTGCCAGGTTAGTAGTGTTTGGGTCTTGAAGAGTGTGCTTAAGGCAGCTAGGTACTTTAAAGTTCCATTTTTTTGCGTTGGCTATATCTGTTGTACGATATTCTATGTGCCAGTATCCATATGGGATAATCATTCCCTAATTATTTATTGAGGCCACCTCACATGAAACTTTGGTAACATGTCAGTTTTCTCCAATTTGCAACCTTAAAGGGTGAGTGTGATGGTACCTTGCTGATGGGGTGAGTTCTCCAGTAAATCCAAGTACAGAGGTAGGAGTGGGTCACATTTCATATAGGATTTGGAGTTCTTGGACCAATTTTTTGCTTTTGACCAAGGTGTTCAATCCTGAGTCTAACAGGACCAGGATGCAAAAGTACTTATCTTTCAAGGATATGTGAGCTGGTCCTTCCAGAAGGCTGTAGAGAGTAGGTTTAGGGGCAATAGTCTTTTGCCACTTGCCTAATAGTTCTATTTCTGTTTGTACTCGCTTTGACATTTTCATAATGAAAATTAAGTATGCATTTCAATGGGTTTTTTTCACATCTAGTAGGGGTTCAAGAATCCTTCTTGAACAGAATTTTTGTCTTGATGAAAATGTTGTCTCAGTGTACCTAAGTACTTGAGTTCACTGGTATGCCTGGAGGAGTATTGGGCACAATGAAATGATAGTACTATGGTGTACTTTAGCATATTCTTAGATTGTCATACAGATGTTCCTAGTAGAATGTACAAAAGATAATGGATGCCTGGGGATGAAGGATAGGCATTCCTGGTCCCAGGTTAAAACGTGTACTGTAGGGAGCTGTGTTGGTACTAAGGTGTAATGGGTGTAAATATTAACCATTTTTATTCCAGCAGATTTTTGAGTAGTTGGTCATAGTAAGTGTAAAGTTTTGAGTTTACTATAATGCATACATTATTTCAACCAATCAGGTCTCCTCAGGTAAACTCACAAGAGAAGATTAATATTTAGTTATTGGGAAACCCACTACTAGTAGTCTTTATCTCCTACTGAGAGGTTCTCAATTTTGATAACCTGGTATCTCCAGACCCATTTTACTTATATCATTTGCTAAGTAGTCTTTGCAACTTTTTCACCTTTTACACTCTCTGCAGCTTTGTGACCTCCATGAAGACCCAACTCAGTGCCACGATGTTGCCACCATGACAATTAAATGGTGACTCTCAGAGGGGCATCCCTATCAACAGTACAGGGAGGGATTGGCAGGGAGTCAGTTTCTTAAGGGCCGCTTCTCTCAATTTCAAATCCAGGCTGTGTCCTGACTACCTATACACCATCACTGTATGGTGCCTTTTTCTTCCAGCTGGTGCTTATCACTGAGGAACCATGGTTGTCTTTCGCTTTCAAAGATAATCTGCTAGCCTGTCATTTTGCTAGGTATTACAGACTTAGGGAATTTCTTTCAGCTATTCCACTCCCCCAGGTCCAAGGGCTACTTTTCCTATCCCTATCCTGTTTCTTCATCTGACACAGCCCATATGTGAGGTGGGAACCTTTCCCTGACCACCTGGTTGATTGGAGGGGCCCTACATCTAGGGCCTCATATTTCCAACTTTGTGAATTTTCTCATTCCTGGTCAGCCGTTAGTTGTGGAACTGATAACTGCTGTCCTTTAGCTCATTTTCTAGGTATGGTTAGTCAGTCCACAGTATGTACATACTCCCTTAGTTTCCTGTCTTTTGTCTATTGCAGCTTGGATGACACCTTTGTGAGCCTTTTTCCAATCTGTATGCTCAAATATCTGACCGTTACATCCTGAAGTATTCTTTCCTGGTTTCCAATTTGTCTTACTACATTTTGCTGGTGGGGTCCATGGCTTCCCCATTAAGTGCTTCTGAGAGCCCTTCTTATTTGTTCTATGCTTTCTTTTGGTGGTTATTTCCTTAACCTTTGCGATATGTTGAGCCAGACTTTGGCACTGCAAGAATGCTTCTTCTACTCTTCCCACATGTCACAGCTCAGTTAACCATTGTTCATCTGAGTCATAGGTCTTATTTGACAACTTTGGCACTATACATTCTGGCAGTTTATCTTCTACCAGAACTCAACAAGCAACTCCCAATAATCCTGCTCTGATATTAAGATTTTCTAACAACAGTAGGTATTTGTCAATATTCTGCCTGGAAGTAATGTTATTTATATCTCGAAGGACTTTTTGCTCTTCCTCTACATTAGTATATTGGTTGATGATTTCATCTCTAAATCTGACCCAGGATACTAGATCTGGCAGGAACTCATAACCCATTGTACCAGTCATTTTCTTCCAGTACTAATCCAAGAATGGAGCTATTTCTTCTCCTTCTGTTCAGCCTAGGACATATACAATTTGATTCTTGTCTTCCATCCAGACCATAATATTTCAGTTGAAATAGTCTTCAGAGACAAGTACCCAAGTTCTTCCATCCTGGTAAGGTTTGGACTTGAAAACCCATAGTGGATCAGCTGGGCATTTTACAGTTTGCCTAAGAGTATTTGCTATGGCATCTGAGAAACCCTTTTGTTGACTGGAAGTAAGCTCATCATCCTCTTTATTAGAGGGGTGCTTGGGTCCTCAGGGTCCTGATGGGCCTCCTTTTCCTGTATCCTCATCTTCTGAACTTGAAGTTGAATCGCTAGGATCTAGGTTTCCTCTCTGCTTCTCCAATGGTCTGGGTGGTCCTGCTCCATGCATTGTTAGCCCCCTTTCTATCCCTTTACCCTTGTTTAGCCTTCTAGCCAGTGAGCTGGAGGTCAAGTTTGGGACTGTCTCTGCTCTTGGTTGGTATGGAGGTTATATAGTTGGGACTCCTTTAGACAATTAGTTGGTCAGGAGCAACAACAGATGTTGCATCTGTTCCATCATTTCTGCCTATCCCTGAACTAATTGTTCTAACTGCGACCTCATTTTGAGTTCGGCATTTGCCTTTGCCAATTCTTAAAAAATTAAAGATTTAAGGTACTGATCCCTTGAAAACAATGCCTATCCCATCTGGTCAATATTGTGGTGTAACCAGGAGCTTACTGCTTGTTGCTACTCATGTTGAGCTGCATGTTCCTGTAGTTTCTTAGCTACTTGGCACTGATCCAAATTTTGGCCAGTATCTATTTCCCGACCAAAGATTTCCATATCTTGCTAAATGTTTTGAAACTGATTTTCGACAACTGTTTCGCTGTTGTCAAATGGCTGCCATACTTCTTGTAGCGAATTTGCTGTTTCCTGTCCTTATTCCAATAAAGTTGTAAAGACAACTCTTAATTCATCATGATCCTCTATCATGTTCCTGTCATATTGTCTAAGGACTTCTCCTAACTGTCGGAGAAAGGTAGTATGCTAGTCACTTCAGCCCGATACTAGACTGCTTTATCTTTATACCCTGGAGGCTGACTGAACTGACAATATCGAATGGACCTGTTATGGGGTAGGTGTGTTTCCTCTCATGAAAGGGACTTGGGAATGTGAAGCAAACCTGACTGTTATAATGACACTGTCATCTGATGATGGTCCTTGATCAGAAGAACCTATTAGGATCACCTATTCTATCACTCCTATTATATAACAGAGCAACAGGCAAAGATGCTATATCAATCTTTATTAGATATCGTAATAGGGTTAATACTCAACTCCGTACTTGTTGGTCGTATACTTAATCTCCTCAAGACTAAGTTCTTACGTTTACTTAGTCTTCCTGAGACTAAGTTATTCGTTCACTCCCTTCCTTATCCTATAAGGAAGATATCTCAAGATGTCCCTTTTTAGTAAAGAGCATAAAAGTGTTTTATATTTATAAAGTCGTAAAGTTATATCTAGGAAATAACTTAGGTGGTTGCATGAAGAACTAACTACTACATCGTATCCTCCTCCTTATATAGTCCTTCTCACAACCCTCTTACAAATCAATAACTATTATGAGTCACAATTGTGACTCATACATTTGCATACCATAATAACTACATGACCCTAAATTGATCATGTTTGAAACTCACATGACTTCTAAATAAGTTATGTGCACAAAACAATCATATAACTTGAATGAGTTATTACATAATCAAATCAAAATATAACAACTACGACTCACAACTGCAAGTCATGTGTGAGACTCACATGACCTAATTGGTCATGTGTGCGAAAACATTACAAAGCTATGACCTCATAATCATGAGTCATGTGAAAACCCTTTTCCATGCTAGGTTTGTAACAGAACCTGCCATTATGAATTTCAGCATGTTGAAGGGGAATGAATGAGTTCTTCCTTCATGCTGAGAAGGAACAGAGGAGTCTGCTCTTGGAAACTCCATGATGTATAAAGTAGGTAGGCTCGATTGAGTATATAGTGAGTCTAGGTCATGAGGAGAACTATCAATATAGTGTTACAGGGAGGCTCAACTGAAGAATGAGGTAGCTGAGTTTTGGCCATTCACAGATAATAATAAAGATAACGAAGATCGTGAGGTAGGCTTGGTGAGAAACAAGTCTCTGAAGTTTGTGCATGTAAAATTAGTTTAAGATAATAACTTAATATATTGATAAGATCTCTTCTCTATCACTTGATCATTCTAATAGTGTTGGAGCACCTCGATATTTATGTTCTACATTTGGGTGATCATGGGCTACAACTACTAACTGCACTAACTAAGTATCTCCAGTGAAAATCTCTTATTCTATTTAAGTGTGAACACTCCTTGAACCTGAGAATATTCTGACCTGCTTAGCTTTTAATATCTTCAAACTCCTATTTTCTTTATGGGTGTCCTGTACTCCTCTAGGAGGTAGTCTCCAATCTTAATAGCCATATGAACTAAATTTGAGTGAGTTACTTTTAAGGAGTAACTACCAATCATTCCTCCCAGAAACATAAGGTAATTAGTCTTAATACACAGGCAAAACTATCGTCATGCATAATCTGCAAGACAAAGTTCAACCGGACATGATCAGACTTTTGCCCAGCATCAAACCAATGGTTTAGCAGCTAGAAAATCCCTTAATTGCCATCTCTCTAGTAGGTTATTTTTAGACTCTACTTCATTCAAAGCAGTGGGCTTAGTCATATGGTCAAGCCCTATAGTGCTGTAGACTCATAATATCTAAGTTACTGATAGTTTCATTAAAATGTCCTGTTACCTAACAGCCATATTATAAAACTACCATGATATAGGATAATAAGTCACCAAAGCCTTAACTGAATAACTTCATTCAACTTCTCACTCATTGCTCAATATGACCTCCCATATATCTGACAGACAGCATCTAGTCATATGGATTGCCGCGACATATATGATGTTATGCTGAAGCTGTCAATATTTGATGCTAAGGTGTTAGGACTCAATATGACTGTAATAAGGTAATGACGTGAATTCCCTACAAGGAAGCTGCAGGGGTATGATAGAATGGTCAAATAGTAGGCTAGAGGTCAAAGGTGGTCCGTGCATCGAATAATTTTCCTACCACAAGGTGTCCACAAAGTTTCCAGTGTCCATTGTGAAAGTGTTCAGCAGACGAGGCTTCCAAGTGGTTTGAATCAGTGAAGATAACTCTAGGTGAGAGATTGAGGCAAGAATAGAAACAAGATGTCCAACAGTTGCTGTTTACCTGCTGTAATATTTTTGCAAGCCAGATTGGAGAAATACTGGTCACCAACTTAGTCAAGCATCGTATACCCATCCACCCAAGAGTCCAAGCCACATGAGCAAGGCATAAAATATACACAAAGGGAAGCTGAGACTGGCTAGATGAGAAATCGTGATTGCTAGGGAGATCAGGAGTGATTGGATGGTCAGAGTCACCATGGTCACATCATAACACATTTGTGCTCAAGAAGAATAGAGGATTAAGGATGGTCCATGTGTTTTGTCCAATCAACCAAGCTACGATATTATCAATCTATCCAATGAGGAGGATCGAGCTGGTGGTCAATAACATTATGAAGTACTAGTTTTCCACCCATGTCCTGGCAGATGCAGAGAACAGATTTTGCACTGTTCCTATGTACCCTCCATATACTTACTAGATGGCATTCTCAACATACAATAATAAGTGGCAATATTGCAGGATGGGACAAGGCTTATCGGGGGCATTCAGACCTATACATGGTTGAAGGATATTTTTGCTGGGTACATTGCACGACCATATGAGGAGAAATGCCCAGATAAGTGCTTGTCCAGTGCTTTTGAGTGTTTTGTTGATAATGATTTTGGAGCATTTCCCAGCTTCATGTCACAGTTTAATTTCCTCCATGACTTTTATTTCCCCAACCTAGCTTGGGCATGAGTAACACTCAAAAGGAGTAAGTGTTAGTTCTTAGATAAAGTAAACTGGTTGGGTTTCTCCAGTGATGGCAGTGGATTGCAGCCATCCATGGATAAAGTGCATGCAATTAGTGAATATCGATAGCCTATGAGTGCAGTGGAGGTTGAGACATTTATTTACATAATGATTTACTTGTGCCAGTTTATCTCGGGCAGACTCGACAATGACCAAATTCTCAAGGATGCAATCGTCTATGGACTTCTATGATTGAATGAGAGGAATGGGGTTGTAGGGACCAGTCAAAGAGGGAAGTCAGTCCAGGCAGTGAGGGGATTCGATTTTAGAGGTAAGCAAGGAGAGTCCTTCTGTGCAATCATATGAGTGATCTTGGAGAATGTAGTATTTGGTGGAGATGATGATACACAGTATCATTTGATGATCTATGCATCACTTCATGCTATTGGTGGAGTCCTTTTCCAGATACAAAACCTCCCAGTAGTGACAAATTTGACTGCATCTATACTGTTGGAAATGAGAATTGTGATGTTCATGTCAAAGCATTTCTTACCAGTAGAAACACATTACTCTACAATAGAGCAAGAAGTACTAGTAGTCCTCTGATGTCTTGAAGAGGTACAATAGTTGATACTGGGGTCACTGTTTACTACCAAGGTCTATACAGACTATCAGGAACTGTTGGAGTTTTTTCATAAGGATGATGCACATGGCCACATTGTCTGATAGCAGGTTTGACTGACAGAATTTAACATTGAGTACATTCATATCTCTGGGAAACAGAATACATTAGTGGATGAGTTGAGCAGGATGAGGAGTATGAATTGTGATGAGCAGCAGGAGGTTTCAGTGGGAGAGAGGCAGCTATTTGAGGTAGAACTAGGGAAAGGAGAGGAAGAGTAGAGAGCCTGGTTGGATGATGAGTGGTATGTAGTAGTAGTTCATTTGAGGCTGTTTGGTGGTTTTCAAGCTTTCAGAGGTATGGATGCAGAGCCCTTGACCAGGTATCAGAAACAGTTGACTTGGCAGAATTCACAACCTTACAGACTTACCTGTTGTCAATCAACAGATACCTCAAGGGCATTGAACAGGAGTCAGCCAGAAGTTACAGGGATCAAAGGTCTGGATGCCAGCCATTCTGCCACCGATTTGCCATACTACTTGACCTATATCGAGAGAGGTAGAAATAAAGTAATCTGTGTTTGAGAAATCCAAGTGGCCCAAATTCTCTAACAGTTCCATGACTGCCATAGGCATTTCGCATTAGGGGTCCTGCTATATTTTTTGATCAGAAAGTATTATTGGCCTACAAGAATGAAAGATGTTACTCTTTACTCTGTGACCTGCTTGAGTTATCAGATGGTTGGACCCTTAAAGCTATCAGTCAACTAGTTAAGTATTGTTCATCTTCAGCTATTAGATATGATGGGCTTTGATTTTATTAGCAGATTCGCTGATACTGCATGAGGGAATAAATACATCATTATTGGGGTTGATTACTACTTCACTCAGTTTCTCTTGGGAAGGCTGTCCCTGACAGTCAGGGTAAGTCAACAGTTGCACTCTTGATGAAAGTAGTTAGACAGTTCAGTTAATTAAGAGTAGAGTACACAGACAACAGCAGGCATTTCATTTCAGGCAAGTTTGCAAATGTATTGAAGAACTCTTTGGTAGTGTACAACTCAGTACTTAAGTCACACCCACAATCTATTGGTTTAGCAGAATAGTATGTCAAACTAGTTGGGAATGGGTGGATGGTTATGATCATGTCACACAAGGCACCCCAGACTGATTGAGATCTTTTCATCAACTTAGTTATTTATACAGTCAACACCAGGGTTCTTAGCATTCATGGTTTCAGCCCAAAAGAGTTGCTTCAGGCATATAAAGCAAGCAAAGCAGGCTGAGATGTCAAGGTGGATATAAATAGGGTCAAGGTACTTTCTACAGTTACCAGCAGTAGAGGAAGTTGTTAGGAGATAGAAGTATATCTCACAGAATGACAGTTAGAGTGACTTACTCATTTAGACAATATCTGTATAGAAGCTGCTATAAAAACTGTCTAACAGGCAGTAAGACAAGAAGGTAGCCAACTGCTCATGCGATACAAACTACAAGAGGATGGAGACTTAGTCCTGTTCAGGAGGTTTCTTCTAAATCAATAATAAGGGAGCAAGCTAGAACCCAGATAGGAAGGTTTGTACATTCTATCTAACCTTGACTGGCATGGTAAGAGTGGAAGGTTTCATGATATCAATACAAGACAAGTTGTTTGTCTCAAAAAAGATACTTGCAGAGACTGTATCCACCTAAATGATCTGAAAGTCTTTCTGCCATGGAGAAAAGAGATGCAAGTAGGAGTAAAGATGGTGAATATCTTGGAGTATGAGGAGAGGAGAAGCACAATACAACTAGCAGAGTACAATAGAGTAGAGAGACCTCAGGGAGTCAGTAGGAGGAGCCTACAGTAGAGTGATAGCACTCAGGGAATTGGGTAAATTGAGTGCGGAGAAGTATCATGTTTGGTAACTTGGTATTTTGAGGGAATAGGATGAACAGGTAGCATAGGCAAGAGAAAGAAAAAGGGTGAACTGGGGAGCAGATTGATGGCAGAGGGAGATCATAGTTAGTCACTCAGTAGTTGATGGGAATGAGGATGGGTCAGCATGTGCAGTTGATAGGTATAGTTTGCTGTTGAGAATGGGCAAGCATGGGTAGAAGATGAATATGTTTTACAGTTGATTGTTTTTCTTTTATATATAGCCTTCAGGGTCAAAGACACAGGAGGAAGGGACCCTTGTGGAGGAGGTATTGGACTTAGGGCTTGGTTGCTATATTTTTAAGGGTATTTGCCCCTGCATAGTTTAGGAGTTAGGGTGATGGCTTGGTACACAGTTCTGTATGGTGAGGACATGACTTCCTTTCTGTCTATAGTATAGATGACAACCATAGCTGAGAACCAAGCTTAGACAACACACTCCTCATATAGAAAATGACATTTTAGTATCATCACTTTTTGCTACTGCTTATCCCGGTAGTTACACAGTATATTGTTTTGTCAATTCTACACCTCTCTAGTATCCAATATAGAGAAGGGTCATGAAAGGAGGAATCACAGGGGCTCTACTCAGTCGAACACACCATCTAACCTGGACCTAGCTATAAGATTATCCCGACGTGGATATGCTGGCCATTCCTGGTAATACACGAGCTTTCTGTTATTGGGCAATAATAGTGCCAAGAGCCTTAGATAGGGTGGCCATCACTTTTGGTGGGCTGCTAGGTACAGTACAATGAGGTGACAAATGTCATTGTTGATTGCCACTTTTACTCCAAAAATATGTTTTTTTTTTCTTTTTTTCCAAACACTAGAATTCAACTAAGTTACCTGAAGTGCAAGCAAATAAATTATTGACAAAATAGTCATTCTGAGTAATTGTGGAACTCACATTTTGAAGAGTATGGTAAAATATTGTGTAAGCTATAGCAATAAAAAATTGGCAATTTTCAAAACATCTATCTTTTTGTAAGGCCATATACTTCTTGGATATAGGTCATCGTCAGCAACCATTGCACTGTACCTTATCGTGACACAACAAAACCACTCCAAAATGGGAAAAAAAATAGTTGTTATAAATTTACACTTTCAATGTCAACCCTCTCATAAATTATGCCATAACTATATCTCCAAGCAGCTAAGAACCTAAGGATTCAAAATCCGATTTTTATTTCGTCAGTCAAGTTGGGACTTGTCTGCTGTAGGTAATTGGGTGTGGAGAAGTTCTAAATTTCAGTCTAAGCACCGTAGATTTATAGGGTGTCCATAGAAAAAGGTACTTAATCTGAAGATTCTTGATTTTAAATGGTTACAAACAATCCAAATCTATAGGAAATTTTCAAAATATTGTATATGCTGCTTGCAATAGGCAAAACTCTGAGGTAATAAAATTTAGCAATAATTGAAGGACAGGTTGTTGTGTTCTACGGGGATGAAAAATATCATTTTTGGTGTACAAAGCACGAGTGACTCTGAGCTTGTCACCCTACCATACAAATTCCTGTAGCTAAACTCATGGCTGAGTCTCATTGGCCCCAAATAAACCAGCATGGCCAATAGAACAAATCAACATCTTATAAAAATATAAGTTCCAGAATTGCTAGGTCCCTTTCTACCCATTAGTAGAAAAAAATTTTGTTTTAATTAATTGAGAGGTGAAGGGGTACTTTGTGGTTTTTGGGACCCTAAATTTTGTGCATTTTGGTGTGTTTTGGCTGGTATGATACTTGTACTGGCCAACGATAAGTTTTATTCAAAAACAATAGATAAAAAAAATCTGCAGCTGAGAAAAAAGTAAAAATTATATAGAGCCAAAAAATATAACTCTGGTGTCACCCCATTGAAGTACACCAGCTTTCTCACTACTAATGGTTTTCCAGTGATTGAAGAATAAGATATTGAAAAAAAAAAAGAAATAGGTTCACAGGTATTTGGGCACTAGGGCTGTGCCCTTTTTGCAACTTTGAAAACAGCAGAGTTCTACCATACCAACACCAGAACCCAGAAACCCAAAAACTCAAAAAACTCAGAAACCTCAGGAACTACCAAAGAAGCAGGTTTCCGGTACAGTACTGTGGAGGTGAATTTGCGGTTGATGGCTTTTCTATTTATGATATAGCAGACAGAACTTTTACCACACTATCTAGGTTTCAAATAGTTAGGGTAGAGGGTTGTCAAGGCATCGGCAGTGTGGGACTGGAGTGTGAGTAGTTGAGTGGTAACAATGATCCTCTCCTCATTCAACATGGGAATACAGAACATAGATGACAGAGAACGAAACCGACGACTGCACCTAGCCTTAACGACTACTCCCAAGGGACTGGGATACGATAGCCTAGCTAAATACAAAAGTTTTTTTCTCTTCTTCAATTTTCTCTTTTCCTTCCTTCCATGAGGTGTCGATAGCCTTGTTCCCTTATCAGCAAGTGAAGCTAGTGGATTGTTTGTCTTTCCCTTTAGGACCCAGTTTGGTCCTTGAGTACTCAAAAATGCAAATTTCGGTTTTGGCCATCACAACCACTTTTCAAAAATGGCACAAATGACTCAGAGTTAGTGCCCCTATTATCAGAAAATTATGTAGAAGAGAATCCTAGCAGCAGTACTGTTTTTGAAGACTGTTACAGGGATAGCCTAACTGCCCTGAAAATATTTGGAAAATATACCAATAGGGTAATGTCCTACTTTTTGAATAAGGATTTTGATAAAATTTGGGGTATAGTTCAACTGGCTTTGGATTGTAATTTAGGCATGTACACAATGTGTCTCAGATGTCGATGTTGGGTTCAGACTGCCTTTAAGAGAAGACCTTCGTGCTCCAAAAATGGGATCTCTACCGATACCATAAGGGATAGAATGATTGAGTAGATGTGAATTCCTAGAGAAAAATCAGGATATGAAGCTAATAGAAATAAGTTTATAGTAACTGGTATTCTATAAGCTGGTGACCTGATTCTGTTAGAGGGTGTTTGCTAACTTTTCTTTGCTTAGCATTGCTTGCTGAAATCACCAAGCATGGCCAACAGCTCACTGCCTATCCCTGCTCCAAACAAAATTCCCTGCCTTTGTAAACCAGGAGTGAGTAATGATTCTTGATTCGTTAATATTGTTCAGATCCTGAACTCATAGATTGATATCCTTAAAATAAAATAAAGAAGAGAATCTGTCAGCATTACAAACATGGCATCCCCATTATTTCTATATCTTACCTTGTGGTTACTCATCAACTCCTGGATCATTACCATTACACAAGTACTGGTATGTTATCACCAATGAAATTTCCTCTTTTCTTTACGAGCTTTTTTTCTGTTTTTCTGTTTTTCTTTTTGTATTTTTTTTTGCTAGAGCCATAGACAAATATCATGAGAGGAAATGTTAGCACTGAAACTCTTGCAGGGTGGGTGGAAGAATATCAATGAGTAAATAACAAATGAGAAACCCTGCTCATATAGTACATTATATAGTGGGAAAAAAATTATAATCAAATCCTTCCAATATCAAATTTTGCAGGTAATGTTGTGAATGATCCCAAACTTTAACAGCCAACTGGAAGCAACAGTAGAACAGAAAATTGAACAAAAAAAAGACAGCAGATACAATTCCTCTAATCTCAGCTCATTAAGGTTAGCCTGTAGTAGTCAGAGAGGTATAGGCCTGAGGTGATTGTGTGGGGATAATATACTTGATACAAAATATACTGGATAACAGGAAGGAAAATACATCCTCCATCTCCACTACACCTCTAGTCATTGAAATTTATTTCCTATTTGGGAATAACTCAACACCATGACTGCGAGCGAAATCATCACCACTTTTTCTCACCTTCCCCCCACCTAGGGGGTATTAGAAAAAATACTTTCCATCTTTTGTTTGCATTCAGGCATCCCCCCCTTGCTTCCCTCATCAGGTCTACCCTCCTGAGGATGTTCTTTCCCATCTCCCAGTGCCTCACGATGGTTGTTGCCTCCCTTACCCCACTTTCAGTTCGCCTTGCTTAGCGAATCCTACAGGTGGGTTTTTTCATTTAGTCTTTCTACAGATGGCTGGGAACACAGTTAGCAGTAGGAGGAAACTTTTCAACAGGTCATGGTCGATTTCTCCATTCTCCCTTTTTGCAGGAGGCTGCCTTGTCAGACATGAACACGATAACCAATAGTACGTCCCACCAAGTAAACACTCCCCTCTTAGACCACCGCCCCTCCTGATGATCGGCTAGCACCCTATTGCCCTCCTATCCTCTCCCCCGACACCTTTGTGCCACTGGGATCCCTTCCAGAAGTGACACCATCTCTCATATCACAAGGGACTACATGAGAGATGCAGTAATACGGTTGGTTGGTTTCGATTCTACCACAGCTGGTACCTTACTACCATCCATCCTCTCCTTGGCTGTTGCCCTACTGCCAACTCTACCCCCTGTATTCAGGTGAGTTTCTGGGGTTCCTCACTTCTGCTATACCCCTACCAGGTACCTGGCTCCCTCTTGACTCCCCGGCTCGGACCCTTTCATTTATGGATACTATTATCCAACTTTTGCTACGCCTTGCAACCATTAGTTGGGTTTGGTTTTCTTTAGCTTTTGGGTCTTGGGATTTCTTTGATAGGTGCACTGTCGGGATTTTGGTTTTCCTAGTTACTGCGTAATTTTGGTGGGATTTTATACTTTTGTAGTTTACAGGAGTGATTACTTGTTAGGATAGTTTTTTCGACAAGGTCTTTTGACTATGGTTTTTCTATAGCTTTCCAGGGCCTGGCCTGGGGTGGAGGTTCTATTATGCAATAGCTATTGAGGCTGCATGCAGATCTTTTGTACCTTAAACAAAAACAAAAATAGATAAAAAAAAAAAAAAAAAAACAGGAAGGAAAATAGTTCAGCTTCAAGTTATGTCAGGGTACAAGTGCCCCTAAAGAAGTGAGTAGGTGCAAGCTTGTGCACACCCAAAAAAAAGACTGTTATTATTATGAAAATTAAACTCCTCACAAAAAACAGTAGACTAGAAAGTGTAAAAGTATAGAATATAAGAAAATGAAAAATGAACCCTATATTAGCATCCCAAATGACCCCCATGACAACAAATTATTTAAAGTGTCCAGATTGGCATGGTATCAATGAACCTATCAGTCTTCTCTGACTTAATTCAATTCTATTCCTGCTGAGGTGCCCAAACTAGCCCTACAATGCATCTAGGTCATCACTGTGGTGTTTGGAATTAGATCTTGAGTCATCATTTGAGAGTTCATCAGAGATGCTCAATGAGCAAAATTCCTTCTGCAGACCCTCTTGCTTCTTCCTACAAAGGTAGGAAGCCAGGCAACAATACCTCCTGGCAGTATTGCTTGGAATCCATCTCACGTTAGTCATTTGGATGTCAATATTCTGTAGGTGGCCTCTGCCTGATATGAATAAGCTGGGTCCACCAGCCATGTCCTATGGCAACCCAGAATATTGTAGATACACTTTCTCCTTTGAAAGTTGTCCGAAGATACCAATATTGGAGCTCAGTTTTAGGCTTTCTCCAAACCTACTCATATCACCCACCAACCCCAATCTCAACCTTTGCCTCATCAGAATAGAACATTTTGCACCAGTCTGGTACAATTTATTAGTACCGTTACCGATACTATAGCAACCTTTTCCACTTTGCTCTAGCATTCAAAAATGGCTTGGGATGAGGGATTTGTAGGTGGATGTCCAGTTCATGAAGAGCTTTCTTAATGGTGTCTGGGTGGCAATTGAGCCTGGATTGATTGGTAATTTCAGCCAGGGTCAACTGAGGATTGTTCTCTACTATCCTATTCAGCCATTGAGGCTTACAACAGCTGATTCTTTTTGGTCTTCCTTGATAAGTTCCATTTTTTAACATCCTCATTACTCTTGATTTCTACATGATTTTACCAACAGTTGCCTTTGAGATCATCATATGATCGGTAATTTGACAATATGAGTAGCCCTCAGCTTGGAGCTGGATGATTTCAATGTACTCTAATTTTGTGCTCTCTTGTTGCTTTCCATCATTATTTTGTGGCATTTTGTGCAAATATGCAGGGTAGCTATTGTGGGGTAATTGTTGTGTTGGAACTGAGTATGTCTACTCAGTTTTTCAGTGGCACTTATACAATAGTTGGGACTCAAAGTCCATCACAGCAGCCATGTTGAAATTCACATGGTAGGGCTTGGCATGCTCAAGTAACTGTTTAGTATTTGTTTTACACTAGGGAAGTCAGGGTTTAGCAATCTACTTCATGTTTTGGATAGAGTATCAGACAGAGCTTTGCATGAAAGGGTTTTTACTCACTAGTGCTCACAAGACAGAAGTGCTATCTTCTGGTGGATATATGCATGGACATTTGTCCTCTGTAGGGTCATGTCTTTCCTTTATTGTTTTTCTATTATCATAGAGTACAATTCTTATCCTTCATTCATTACATATCTTCTTGAGTAATGCATACCTTCTTTTATATTATACTCCCCCTTTCCCTCCTGGTGTATTAAGTACATCACAAAAGTTCCACCATTGGAATCATATATCAGTTGTATTCTGTGTAAAAAGCCATGCTTGGTCACCCTCAAGCAAGCAAAAAGGTAAAGATGAAGATGGAAATATGCAAGGAGAGCAATCAAATCAACTCCAATCGTGGTGAACACCTAGCATAGAATAGATCAAAAGTTTTGAAAGAGTGCACTGGTTTGATAGAGAAACCCTCATTTTAATACATTTTAGCATTGCAGCAGTGCCATCCTATCAGGGATCTGGAAGGGTCAGATTTCAACCTCACCAGTGTGGAGGATGGTTTGATTAGGCCTTGTTTGTGGGTTACTTTGTGACATTTCATATGGTGCAAAGTACTGAAAATGTGTACCTGAGTGGGTGCATTCAGTAATGCCTTTATTTGGTCTGAGAATAGAGTTACAAATATGAAAAATAATTCTAAAGTCTTGCCATTCAATTCCCTACTCATTTTAATTTTTCATGTAATTTTGATCGCAAATATATCCTATAACATACACCACCACAATAAACTTGCACAAAACTCAGCACCACCTGCACAAACTACTTTCTTGGACAACTCTAGACTTATTAAACCAATTCCAATAACTGTACCACTGAACCACCAAAGTAATCCTATTATGGAAATGGAGATCTAACGCAATACAGAAAAAGGTAGAATACAGTGAGCAAAACTAAAACAACAGGCTGGTGAAACTGTAAGTCAAATTCTGAAATATGAAAATTATGAATAGAGGAAAATACTGTATAAGTATAAATAAGGAGTATGTTTTGAAACTGATGAATAAGTATAGGCAGAAGAAATATCACTAAGAGAACTTAGTACCAATGCAATTTGTCTTTGGGCATTTCATGAATGAGCAAAAGCTCAATAGTTACAAGTTCAAAAGGCAGTATCATTGCAGCCAGATTTCAGTATCAGTGAATTGGAGAGTACTGGGAATGAGATGCTAGTCAGTCAGATACAAAGGTTAAGTGAGTAATATAAGACTTGGCTAAAGCAAAGAGGGTTACGGTATGAAGCTTGTGAGAAGCTGTTGGAAATCTTGGAATCTGCGATGAAGGAAATGCCAAAGCTAGTATCATATCGTGAGACCAATGGAGACCACAGACTTATTGGAAAGAATTTCAACTGGCATTTTCAGGTTTACCAATTTTCAAAGTTGCAGGTCCAAAATGAAATGAAGAGACTAAAGGGAGAAGATTTATTTACTGGAGTAAGAAGTATCTTACTGTCAAGGAAGGAGTTGGCACAAAAGGTAGTGGATGGGGGTGGTTGAGGAAGGAGGGTTCATGAATGGATTATGAGACATGAGGTAAAATGGGTAACCAAGCAACAAATAACAGAACCACATGGTAGTAGATATCAGAAGATTGTTAGCCATTTGGATGATGCAGAGACAATTTTAGCTGTTTGACAGTACATTCAAGCAGTTGGTGATAGTAAGTAAATTCTTCTTGATTTATTGTAAGCAAATAGGATTGTGGATTAAGAGTAAGACAAATGTAGAGCTCACATCGAGAGGTTTAGTTAAAGCATTAGTGACCTACTGGAAAGTCTGTAGTGATGATCTCAATGATTGAAACTGTTCCCACAATAGTGTGGTAAGAGAGGTAGAAAAAGCAATTGCATCATCAACAGCAACCAGATGGCTATGAAAAATAGGGTTTAGGTACAAGGAATCCTGAAAAGGAATTTAGAATAATGGCCATGAAAGAGCTGATATTCAGAAATACCAGGATGAGATCTTTCTCCCCTGGATGGCCTCATATGAATCGGAATTTATGAAGTGGAATGAAGATCTTTCTATAATCTCAAACCCACTTCATGAGTCTAGTGAGGGGCAGCCTCTTATTCTTGTGACATAGGATGAATGTACCTTCAATTCCAATGATGGTCGTAACTTTATCTGGGTACACAATGAGCATCAGCTGCTACACGAAAAGGGATGTAGTCAGGGACTTCATGTTACAGATTTTCTGACTCCAATCAGACAACTTGAGGATGGTGATGCATGTGTTATAATGAAATGTGGAGGAGATATGTGGTGGAACAGAGAGCAACTCATTGAGCAGATTGTCAACAAGGCAATACCTGCCTTCAAAGATCAGTTTCTAGGTTGTAAAGCTTTATTTACCTTCGACAATTCATGCAACCATCTCAAATATGCTCTCAATGCACTGCAAGTTTCTGAGATGAACCTAGAACCTGGTGGTAAAAATGCAAAACAAATGCATGATACTTTTGTTAGCAATACCTATCATGCAGATGGAGGTTACATTCAGTGAATGATATATCCCAATGGAGTTCCTAAAAGCCTTAAAGTTATTCTGATGGAATGTGGACTTTGGGCAATAAATATAACCTGGTTCCTTGCCCAGTGTTCAATTAAGTTGACAACTGGTAAGAGTCTAAAACCAAACCCTCGGTGTTGGGACAGTAGAAGCTGCTGTGCTCATGCACTTCTTGCAGCTCAACCTGATTTTCAGAACCAGAAGAGTTAGGTAGAAGAGATTATATTAGGGGCAGGACATGATGTTATTTTCTATCTGGTCTTTCACTGTGAGTTGAATTTTATTGAATACTATTGTGGTACTGCAAAGGTATGTATACAGAATAACTGTGAATATAACTTTGAAGCATTAAACTCTCTAGCTCCAGAGGCATTAGCAGTGGTTTCAAGTAAGTTAATCTGGAAGTATTGGGCTCATACAAGTCGAATTATGGAAGCCTATTGTGGAAATATTGTTTATGCATCAACTGAGTATGAGAGACTTCTGAATAAAAGGTATAAATCATACAGATGGGTAAATAATATTTTAAATAATTAATTAAAATACTTGCTTTCCTCAGATAAAATTGATGGATAATTAAAAAAAGATACTACAAAAAAATTGCATATTGGTAGGAATTGAACATGAAACCTTGGAATTAGATTTTTGATATTTATAACCCTATACCCACACTAAATAAAGCCATTACAGAATGCATCCACTCAGGTACATGTTTTAAGTGCTTTGCACCATACCCTCTTATATTTCCTATTTGGGAAAAGCTTGCTACTTGTTATTTTACTGGATATAGTCATGGATGTTTCCTTTCAGTTAGATAATAACAATCACCCCCTCGACAACTATAGGTTGGTCAAGCAAATATTTTTATCTCAACTTGGTTCTGTTCAATCTCTTTTTCCTTACTACTACTGAACACATTAGGCACTAGACAGTCACAACAAACTCCTCTACTATTATTTCCAAAGTCAAGAAGGCCAATAAATCTAAGGAAACAAAGACACCTTCCATACCAATGTAGAAGGATTCTTTTCTCTACTGTTTCCGTGGGGGATGGTGTGGCGACCATGCTGGACCTGTTTGTTTCCTTGGATTTATTGACCTTCTTGACTTTGGCAATAATAGTAGAGGAATTTGTTGTGACCATCTGGTGGCTAATGTGTTTGGTAACAGTAAGGAAAAAGAGATTGAACAGAACCAAGTTGAGATAAAAATATTTGCTTGCCCAACTTATAGTTGTTGAGGGGGTGGTTGTTATTATCTAACTGAAAGGAAACATCCATAACTATATCCAGTAAACTAACTAGTACCAAGAATTTCCTAAATAGGAAATATAAGAGTGTATAAAATGTCACAAAGTAACCCACAAAGAGGGCCTAATCAAACCCTCATCCACAGGGTCCTTCTCTTCTCCAGCCTTCGATGCCAAAGGTATCAAGAAACAACAAACAAACAATCTCCTGAATAAGTACCAAATAATGTCTCAAACAACAAGTAAACACTTAAAAACAAACAAAAGCAGCAAACCCAATTCTCTCCCTAAACTAAATATCAACCCAGTAACAATAGTCTCACTATCCTAGTAACCAGATCTCCCTCATAATCTCCAATTAGCCTACTTCCTGGGCCTCATCCACAATCCAATTTAAACACTCCTTATTCTGACTCCCCAATGCCTCAATATCTTCTCCCAAAGCTAACATCTTATTTGTCTTCTCCCATCGGTCTTTTTTCTCATAATCTAGTAAATCTATAAACTTCAACATACTCTCTTTTTGTACTGGTTGACGGGAAAGATCCAGTTTCAGATCATTGAGGTGAATATAATCTTTTAAGCCATCTTTCTTAACCCGTACTAGCTCTCAAATATTGATATCATGGAGGCGACCACCTTTCCTATGCCAGGCAAGGTCAGATAGAAGATAAGGTCCTTCCCACTGAGACTCAAGCTTATTTCCACACTGCTGGTCTAGGACAAAATGACATAAGAGGACTAAGTTACCATTGATAAGAGGTTTGTAGTGAAGTATCCTTGAGTCCTGAATGGTGAGATATTGGTCAGCTTGATCACCAATTTTACCAGTGGCTTCTGATTATATTTCATCAAGTCAAATAACACATTTAAGGTGTTGGTCAGCAAGGTCTACTGCAGTACTCCAAGGATACTTGTCTCCCATGAAACATGCTACCATAGTACCAACTAGTTGCTAAGAAGCTGGTCTTGAATCCCACCCAATCATATTTAGATTATACCCCAACAGTAACTCTGCTGGACTAAATCCATGAACTGTCAAAACTCTTGTATTGATAGCATGAACAATAGAATCTACAAAAAAGTCCCAGTTAGTTTGTTCTGCCTAGTTTGACATCAAGGTAACTTTGAGACCATCAACAAGTAATTTGACATACTGTTGAGCCAGTCCAACAGATTAAGGATGTGACTTAGGTGCAAGTAAGTATATGACATGGAACTTCTGTAATGTTTTGGCAAATTCTCCAGAAACACAATGGGCTCTATTATCTATGTAGACTGTGTGAGATCGTCTAAATTGCTTAACTACCTCAACCAATAGTAACACTGCACATTTTCCTTGACCATCCAGAACTGCCTTTACAAAGAGAAATTGTATAATGTAGTCAACTGCGATGATAATACTGGTTCCCTCTTGGTGTCAGTGGAAACTTTCCTACAAAGTCAAATCCCATCATATCCAATAGCTAGAGAAGGATGATTGCCATGTGCGAAACTGATGGTTCAAGTGGCACAATCATCTGACAATTAGGATAGGCCAAGCAATAGTGGTAAATATTCATTGTATATATTAGCTAATAGTATTTCCCAATCAAGGTATGGGAAAGAATACCAGCAGCAAAATGTCTATGGCAATCATGAAGGTGGTAGAGGATTGCTGGGACTTTAGCAGAGGGGACACAAAAAGATTCTTTTCTATTTCATTCGAGGTAGACTAAACGATTCTGCAAACCCATAGAATTTCCAAGAGGATCATTTGCAAAAACAGTTGTAGTCAGTGTGGGACTATAGTGAAGTAGCTGAAAGCATCAAGATTTTTGTTGAATCAATTGTCTTCTGTGAAGTGTCAATCCTTCACCATTGCAGTCCTGAAACCCCTGTAATTCTCCAAATAATCATAGGTAAACAATCTCTCCATACCATGAATCACTCAACCATTCTCTCTAATCTTCAACAATTTTCTCTTTCTCCTCCCTTCTCATCAAAATATTCTCCTCCTGCACAAACTCCTCAACAAACTCTTTTTCAATCCCATGAACTTGTACAATTTTCCTCATACCATCTTCTCTTGCTTCCTCCCATCTCATTCTACTCAAACCATCTGCCAATATGTTATCTTTTCCTGGAATATGAATGTACTCCACATCATACTCTGACAGACATACCTGCCATTGAACCATCCTCCCATGAGTATCATCTTTTCATAACAACCCAAGTAGTGCTTGATGATCTATATAAACTTTGGTTGTAAATGGAGAACCTAGAATTAACCACTGATTTACCTCCAAACATCCCAAAGCTGCTAGTGCCTCTCATTCTGTTATCAAATAAGGTGTCTCTAATGGTAACAACTGCTTGGAAATAAACATAACCTTCATATCAGCTTTAGTCATAGGATTTAAATTTGTTCCAGCAGGTGAAGTAGGTAGTTGAAACAGTACTCCTCAAAGAGCATTTAGTGAGGCATCAGTCATCAAGTGATATTGTTTTGTCTCATCCCCACCAAAGACCACATTAGAAACAATTGCCACCTTCACTACCTGGAAAGACTTCTCATGATCACTAGTCTATTTGAAACCAGTAGCAACTTTCATCAACTTTTCCTACTTTTCATGCACCTACAACCCTTGACTTTCTCCAGTCTTTATGGTATGGTACTGTACAGCATCCTTGAGTATCATTGCATGCTCCACCCTTCCTGGTATAAACTGTTGTAGGTAGATCGTCATAAAGACAAACGTTTTGACTTCTGCTTGGTTGGTTGGGAGGGGGTTTTCTCGAATTGCTCTACCCTTATCCAATGATAGCCATAAACTACTCCTGTCGCTTGAGAATCTTAGCAGGGTAATCTTGTCCAAGATGAAACCTGACCTACTCTGCTTTAAAGTAAGCTTAGTCCATAATAGTCAAGGAAAGTAGTGATTGTGTAGAAAGTTGAACTGGGACTGAAAATCTGAAAAAGCCCTGAAATTATTATCCACAAAACATTCAAAGGCTCCAGAAGAACACTTATCCAGACTTCTTTCTTCATTTTGTTTTGGAATGTAACCACTAAATATGTCCTTCAATTTCATATATCTTTGTGGTACTCCAGACAGACCCTGACCCATACATAAATACTGCCATTGTCTATTGTGAGTAGAGAAAGCTGTTCAATAAGCCTGTGGTGGAAACATAGGAATAGCCCAAAAGCTATTGGCAACATCAGCTTGAAAATATGTTGTATATCTTGACTTCATTAGGTTGTTCATAACTGGTTCGATACACTTCATCAGATAACTTGACAGAATAGTAGCTCTATTTATTGCACAGAAGACATGAACCATACATAATCCACCATCTCTTTTGTGCACAAACTTAGTCCTATGAGACCATGGCGATTCAGAACGGCCAATAATACCTGCTGTCTCCAACTTAGGTAAATTGGTATTTATCCAATCTCGTTCCTCCTTTGTATAGATCTTGTCATGGGCACGTATTGCTCAAATACCAGGATATACTAGCATCCTATATTCTACCAAGTATGTCACTGGTATATCTCCAACCTTGCTTGCAAAGACATATTTCCAGGTATATAGTAAGACTTTTGCCTTTTGAACCTCTTCATCAGATAGGCCTTTACCAAGAATAACCTTGACAGAAGCAAACCACTGATTGACTGTAAGTCCAGATTCTACTGGTAAGTTCCTCCTATACATTATAGGCCTTCGCTAAGTTGGGAATATCATCACATGCCCAAATTCCTGTACTTCTGCTTCTTCAACAAGTTCCTTAGATCCAAGGAGACCCATCACTTGTTGAGTCATCTTATTGTACTGCTCTGGGACCTCCAATGCCTCTATATTGTCAACAACCTTTTGGACCTCTTCAAATCTCCCTCTCCTCAACTTCTCCACTGCACCAATTGTAATATCTTCTTTTATCTCCATTTCTCTTGCATTCTCCATCAGTGAATCACATCCACTCTCTTTCCAATTTCCAACTTCTCCATAAAAGTAAACACTTTCTTCCCCAAATACCCCCATATCCAGGCAATCCATATCAGTAATATCCACAGAACTAATCATTTTTTTAGAACACTCAAGCTTCTCTTGACTTCTATCGTTTTCATCAACATCACTCCCCACACTTCCATTTTTATTGTAGGGGCTACTTCCTTTAACCCCTTCCATGTATCCAGTTTTATCCTTTTCCAAATGTAACTTTTCCAGATTCAAATCATTCAACAAATCATCGACACCAGCCAATTGGCCTGCAACATTAACTGGTGAAGCTAGTTTTCTGAAAGATTGGAAAGCCTACCAATATCTGAATCTATGTCATCAACATTTTCTTTGTACCAAATTTGCTGAAATGCTTGTTTCTTGATCAAATTCATAAGCTCTTCAAATAACTGGGCACCACTTGATTCCTGCAACTCCATTTCTTTCTTGACCTCAACAGATAATTCTCCCCTTTGTGAGATCTTCTTCACTTTAAGAACTGTTGGGGCTCATAGTCTTTTCCCATGAGATGATTTTGTAGAAGAAGATTTATATCCCTTCTGACAAGGAATCTGAACTCGAATACCACCATTACCCATAATATAGTACTTGCCAGTAGTATAGTCTTCTTTTACTTTAACTGCCTGTAGCCAATGGTAACTCAAGAGCATAGGGTAGGTAGGCTTATATGCATCAGGTAATGCATACACTCATATATTACAGGAAACTCCAGCAATTGTAATTTGTAAGTCTGCATAGTGGGCTATGTTTGTAAGTTCATTTGTGGCTGTTCAGATTACCATCTTATTTGACTTCAACAGCTATGCTCCCACAGCTCTCAGTAGATGAATAGGTATAAGATTTACCACTAAGCTAGTATCGACCAAAATGCAGGAGACTGGGAATGTTCCACCACCTATTCTGACAACTCCTTTAGTATAGAAATTAGTGACATCACTAAGGTATCAATCAGTGGCCCCAGCCAAAACATTCTCCTCATTCAGGTAAACTTGGGTTCCCATATCAATTATGACCTTACCTTTTCTCTTACTAGTTCCTGTACTAAGGCTTTTAGCTCATTCCTGGTCTAGTAAGTGACAGATATCTTTCTTTACATTGGGAGCTAGATCAAATAAAGACTCCCAGTTTAAGCCAATAATAGGTGCATCCTGAAATGCTTCTACAAAGTAGAATTTCTCTCTACTAGCTATCATCTGAATTGGTTTGTGCTTCACCTTCTCCTTGGTATTTCTAGTTTGATGTTCATCCTATGCTCCTTTATCCAAATTAGTACCTGCATCTGTCCTTGCTCTCTGGGTTACAGGTCCAGGGTCTCTATTAAATTCTGGTGCTAAATTCCAAAATTGTTGTGCATGCTGACCAGCCATCACTTGCTTCCCTTTATTTTCAGACTCCTCACTCTCATCACTAATTCTATCTCTGAAAATTCTTTCCACTAAGTGTATTAACTCCTGTAGGTTAACTTCTGCTGCAGAAACTTCTCGAACCTTCATACCATAGAGAGCTGAATACTTAGTAGCAACCTCAACAACATTAACCACTTGATTGAGGTCTCCCTGGCTAGGAGTCATAGGTGGTCTCATCGTAGAAATACTTGTTTCAAAATGCATAGTCTCCCAGATCACAAGGGGTACAGATTCATGATTATGAAGCTTTGGACATTGATTCCTGAAGTAACCTTCTTCACGACAGTAGTAACAAACCCTTGAGTGTGCTGGATAGTATAAAACTCTATTTGGACCCACAATTGGTTCTGGTGGAGATGATTTCTGATAGTTTAATGCCTGCCGATAAGACTCCATCTTGGGTTCTTGAAATGAAGAACTTGAATATCTATCAGAATATCCCTGAATACCATCTTGAATGCCATCAAGTTGGACTCTAGTACCAGGACCAACACACTCTGGCTCTCTTCTATAATGAGCTTGATAATGATGACTCTCACTCCTCTGGTCAATCTTAGAATAGACTTCAGATCCATGTCAGTTTGGGTATTCAGATTGTTGGAACTGGGGTTATCTTGTAGTAGCTTATTCATCTTTCAGTGCATACCTCCAAGATGGTAGAAAACTATGGTACTGATAACCAGAGTTGACTGCAAAGTTATCTAGTTCAATAATTCTATCATGATCCACATCAGTTACACTATCTCCAGAAGAAGACTTCTGTGTTTTCACAAAGTTTTCAAACATTCCTGTCAGTCTCTCCATCTTATCTTCCAGTTGACTGGCTCCTGATTCATCTCCTTTCTTTCATCTTTTCTTTGCAGCTGCCCTCAAAGTTGACTTCCTGGTTGACCGAGAACATGAAGTCTTTCTCACTTTCCTGGAACTCCAATAATCATCATCACTTTTACTGCTCATCTCACTGGTCTCACTCTTATCTCCACTACTCTCATCATCATCACTGCTCTCCTCTGCTCCTCTCTGGCTCCCCCTGTACTTCTGGTATCCATGATGCTTCAACTGAGTAGCAAGACGCATGATTGCTTTTACAACTTGATGAGGAGACTCCTGAGAGTCAGGTTTTAAGAAGCTTAAGATAGATATTTCTCGAAGATGCTTATTGGACAACCCATCGATATAGTAATGTATCAAAGTTCTATCAAATTGCTTCATCCCAATAGATCTGTGATGAAGTAACTTCAGCACTTCATGAGAGTAAGTGAAAACATCACAGTTTCCTTGTCTCAAGTTACTCATGATTGAGAGTATATCCTCTTGGTCACCACCATAAACCTCAGAATCATGGAACTGATCAAGGAAGGCAACACTCAACTCCAACTCACTTGGGAGGGCTGGATCTAAAGAGTATGTAAAAATCTTCCAGCCACAGATCTCATTGGACAGGAAACATGAAGTTGTGCAACACGAATACGCTTTGACTCTTGTGTATCTCCATTATAGTTATATCCCATTGTAGTAAACCAGGAGTCCATCCAACTCAGGAACTCTTTCATGCCAAAATTGTCATCTCCAGTAAAAGAGACTCCAGGAGAATGACTGTAACCCATAACTCCAATAACTTTCGAAGGGCAATTTAAATGATTTGAAGAATCGTTTGATATAGGAATTGGTGACAGTATATCAAAAAAGGTAGGTGGTACAAAATCTCATTTAAGAGGAAATTTGAATTTGGATTGGCCTTCTTGACTTTCTTCTTATTGTCTATCTAATGAATACCAATAACCATTCCTCTGATTGTATAATATATCTACTATACTAGTCACTGGAACTGTTCTATCTAATCCAACATGCTCTTACTGGTATCCCTGCCCCAGGCATAGAGGTACAGGATCTTTGTCTTTTGGCTCTATTGTGAATGACAACAGGTATCCAATAAATGCCAGATATATAGAGTGAAAGAGTAAAAGACAAGGTGGCAGTATGTGGTAAGATGATTGTTAACAGTCAGGTGATCATAAATGGTAAAGTGAGGGTAAACAGTGAGGTGATAGTAAGTGGTAACGTGATCGTAAATAGTAAACCGATGGTAAATGGTAAGGTGATTGTAAACAGTAAGGTGATTGTAAATGGTAAAAATAAATGACTTCTCTGAAACAGGACCAAGGACAGGTGAGCAAGTTGTCAAAGTTGAACACCAATCTATTTCAGAGCACCACTTTGTAAAAGGTTTCTTTTCTCTACTGCTTCCATGGGGGATGGTGTGGTGACCATGCTGGACCTGTTTGTTTCCTTGGATTTATTGGCCTTCTTGACTTTGGAAATAATAGTAGAGGAATTTGTTGTGACTGTCTGGTGGCTAATGCATTCAGTAACAGTATGCAAAATGAGATTGAAAAGAACCAGGTTGAGATAAAAATATTTGCTTGCCCAACCTATAGTTGTCGAGGGGGTGGTTGTTGTTGTCTAACTGAAAGGAAACATCCATGACTATATCTAGTAAAATAACTAGTGCCAAGAATTTCCCAAATAGGAAATATAAGAGGGTATAAAATGTCACAAAGTAACCACAAACAGGGTCTAATCAAACCCTCCTCCACACTGGTAGTGAAAAACACTTGCTCGACGGGTCAGGTTCAGAGCACCAAATGAGAACAAACTGATTGGTCAGGTCTGGCTTCTCGATCACTAACAACAACCAAACAAAAATGCCCACAGTAAACAGGTTCGCTCAATGTAAAAGAAAACAGCCAAGCATCAATCAATTCTGTAGAAACTAATCTCCTAATGACAAGCCCGAAAACCACAATCAAACCCGAAAAGAGAAATCAATCCAAGCCAAAGAAAGTCCAACTGATCCCAGTTGTCCAATTATCTATGCTGAATTCCTCTAAATACAATTTTCCCATAGTCTTCCTCAATGCCAAATTCCCTCGTCGTCTCTTCTCGTTCTTCGTCCCTCGTTCCTTCCTTTTCTAAGTGAGGTGTGGGGATAAGCCCCTTATATAGGCCTGTCCTCATAGGCCACGTAAGCTAACAAACAAACTAGCAAACAAACGATGACGCATCCCCAGTCTATGTACATAGGCCGCGTAATCCCCCCAATTTCTAGCTAAACAGAGTTCCTTCACAAATAATGATTCAGTTCAAGCAAACTAACTACCACGTGACTAAAAATGCAAAATCAGATTTTTCCCTTGACAGATACACCCCCATTCCCTTTGACGTCAACCCGACGTCCATAGCTAAGACTAAAACTAAACTAATCTCTCCACCATCACTTCTCATCTTTCTCACTGCTCAACTTCTCCCCTCCCCATCAACCAATCCCCGTAACCTCTTGGAAACTACATGCCCCTTGTTGATTCACAATGCTTCCAGTCACAACTCCTGTTGCATCTCGAGAATAACTAGCAACCAGTAGTGCATGAAGAGTCCAAGGGTGTGATTGGCCTTCTTCCGAGGTCTAGTGAAGTAGGTCATCAGGGTAAAATCTCCTGGCGTTTCCACCAGGATCGTGCAATAGCCTAACGTAACAACTCCTCATCTGGCTCTCTAAAACCTTTTGCTCATTCTGACCTAATACTAAAACCTTTACTCCACCAAGTAAACTCTTGTCCAGCTCTTCCAGCCTCAGCTGAATGATCCTTCCGTAAAAGCCGGATCGCAACCATCGCTCCCAACCTCTCCATCTCAGATCACTCGTCATCTCCTGCAAGTTCTGATTCCTATCCCCCTCCCAAGCTACTTCTCTAACTTCCCCGCCATTTTCCACAGTCAAAACCCCCTCTTGCCCATCTGACCAAATTACCTTAACCATCTCTGCCTTCCCATCCTCTAACTTCGACCCATTACCCCTCTCTCTCTCCCCTCTCTCTTCCTCCTCTCCTCCTGCTCCCCCCATCCTATTCCTAGACTGATTGGCTGGCTGGCCCCAAGATAGTTGCCAGAAGGGTCGGTCGCTACGCAGAAGAAGCGGCAATGTAGAATTCACAGGCACAGAGTTCATACTAGTCCCCGCTAGAGTGATGTAACCCGGTTCGAGTGCTACCACTGTGATAACTACCTTGGGGGCTTCCGAGCCCTCAGCAACGTGAGTCTGCAACTACCTTATAGGCAATCTCGAAAGGCCACCAGCTATTCCCATAAAGTGGGTAGTGGCCGAGCAATGAAGAAGGTTGAGGTTGTATTCTCCCAGCCTCTCTTGCCACTTCGCAATTCTTCTGTGAGCATCGTTATCTATCCCCGTAAGAAGAACTCGCAAAGCCACGTGATCGGTATATACCAGTACCGGGAACTCAGAGGGAATAACCATCCACCCAATTTCGGTGAGACATCGGACCAAGGCAAGAGCCTCTCTTTCTGAGTTTGAATACCGAGTTTCTGCATCTGCAAGCCTGAATGACATAAACATGATGATTCGTTCAGCCTTCCGATGTGCTACCGAATTTGATGCCTTAACGCCAGCTTCAATCCCAGCAAGTTGAAATAGGACTCCTCCTATTCCTCTCTTACTTGTGTCCACAGCTAGGTGATACTGCGACTTCGGATTCGGTGCCGCCATTGCATTATTTGCAATTACCTGTTTGATAGCCTGGAAAGCCACCTGCTTTTCGGCTGTCCAGTTAAAGTTGTCCTGTACTGCTTTCTTTCTCGTAGTGTTCCCGTAGTATTCCAAGCCATACTTCAAGATGCGGACCAAGTTAAGCTTCTTTACCAACTCTTTGGAAATAAGTACCAACATCATCCCACCATCAACTAGGACATCAGGAACCTTCTGATCCCCCACCCATGCCTCAACATAGAGACAATCTGTTTCTTGTCCCATATCTGGAGGTGCTTCGCTCAAGACCTTTGGAATCTCCGTAGTTTTAACTGTAATTCCTGCCTGAGCGACAGGCGCTGATTCCCCTTCGGTTCCTTTTTTCTTCTTAGCTCTCGGCAACGAAGAGCGTAGTAACTCTGCCAAGTCTTGCCTCAACCGGGGAGAACAGTCTAATAACTGCGGGAGAGTGATGACTGGGTTCAGCCCTGATCCTGTGAGTGCATCTTCGATCGTATACTGGCGTTCACCTTTCATCCAGTTAATTGGTGCTGCTGGAATCTTTCCCCCAGGTGCTTTCCTTGTCATCCTCATTGTCTGGGTTCCAGAGTCTAGGAATTCCGCTTCCTCCTCTCCCATCAGATCTGCCGAAGAACCTTGGGTTCTTTGCATGCGAGCGAAATGCGGTGACGACTCCTCGAGCTCTGACACTCTTTGCCTGACGTGGCGGCGCGGTCGTTCCTCTTCCTCCTCCTCATCCAGATCTTCCACCCGTGCTCTCTTTTCGACAAGGGCCTTCTCGAAAATCTTCGCCACCGCAGGAATCCGGGCCAGTATCGCACAGGCCTCTCCAAGATCTCTGCAGCCTGTAGAGCAAGCTTTCACACAAGCAGAAGTCGGAGGCTGATGACTACTCTCTCTTGTTGAATCTGGAACGAGATGTTGCAATGAAAGTTGACCCAATTTACCAACCCCAGGTGTCAGCTCACGATACTGTCGCTCTCACGGGAATTCCACGGCTGGCTTCTCGCGTGGTAGGATCATCCGCCTTGTTTGAGGTGGGACCTCAATCAAGTTGGAGCCAGTCGCTTGTTGTCTCTCGAAAGGGTATGTGTCACGACCTTCTTTCTCCCTTCTATCATTGTCTCTGACCTGCTGACGTTCATAGGCAGACAGCGGAGGGTTGACACAGGCATCGGAATAATGCCCACAAATCCCACAGTTGTAACACATAGCGGACGATCTATACCTATTGCGATATCCTCCAGGCTGGCGAAGCCTTGAGGGAGGACTAACTGGTGGTGATGGAGGTTGTGGATTTCCTACCTGGAAACCCATCATTGACATGAAACTCCTCATCATAACGTTGAACTCCTCTTGCGAGTTCGAGGGTTCCGGTTGAGTCGGAGAATTCGACGGCTGAATGCTCAGGCTAGGAACAGGTATCCCAGTCTGGATCTGGATTGGTTTCACTGCGGTAGCCTGGACAGACACCGGCCTACTCCCGGGTGAGGCATACATTGGTACTCCATCCTCCTCATACCCCTTGCCGTTCCGACTCCCGTTCCCATTCATCGACTGATTTTTCGGGTTGAAAGGGTCTGCCTCACCAATCATACGATAGGCAGCCTTCACAACACAAAGAGCCTGCGCAAAGGTGAAGTTTGGAGAATCTTTTAAATCAAAAGAAACTCTTTCTCTGTGGTTCTCGTCTTTCATTCCCTTAATAAATGAGATGCCCAACAAGGAATCCATTTCCTTCGAAACCCGGCAAGACAACTTTTCAACTTCACGAACGTAGTCGGTAATGTGCTGATGCTCCCCCTGGACGACAGAGATAATCTCATTCTGCACTTCGAAGAGGTTTGCAGCTTGAGTGACTTTGCTACCATATCGATCAATAAACTCTGACTTGATTTCGGACCAGTCAGACTTCTTCGAATCCTCCAAGACGTAATGCCACCAGTGCCAGGCTTCACCTTATCTTCTGAGATTTTGAAGGAAGAACCTTATCTTGCTCTTGTCAGTAGGTTCGGCATCAATAACCATGTGCGGAGCACAGTAGCTATCCGAACTCAACGCAGCTGCTCTCACATCTTCGATATACTCCTCGAAGCTCTCCGGATAATCCCTATCCCCACCCATAAAGACAGACACTTTAACAGCAGCCACCATTGAAACAAACTAAACTAATGCCTGCTTGCTAGAAACTAAAAACAAATAGTGACCAAACCGTAATCTCAACTGAAAAACCTGACCCTCAAGAGACAAAAGACAACAGCGTTGCAGTATGGTAACCTTGACTATCCGTTTCAGAGCACCAAATGAAAAACACTTTCTCGACGGGTCAGGTTCAGAGCACCAAATGAGAACAAACTGATCGGTCATGTCTGGCCTCTCGATCACTAACAACAACCAAATAAAAATGCCCACAGTAAACAGGTTCTCTCAATGTAAAAGAAAACAGCTAAGCATCAATCAATTCTGTAGAAACTAATCTCCTAAGGACAAGCCCGAAAACCACACTCAAACCCGAAAAGAGAAATCAATCCAAGCCAAAGAAAGTCCAACTGATCCTAGTTGTCCAATTATCTATGCTGAATTCCTCTATATACAATTTTCCCCTAGTCTTCCTCAATGCCAAATTCCCTCATCATCTCTTCTCGTTCTTCATCCCTCGTTCCTTCCTTTTCTAAGTGAGGTGTGGGGATAAGCCCCTTATATAGGCCTGTCCTCATAGGCCACATAACCTAACAAACAAACTAGCAAACAAACAATGACGCATCCCCAGTCTATGTACATAGGCTGTGTAATCCCCCCAATTTCTAGCTAAACAGAGTTCCTTCACAAATAATGATTCAGTTCAAGCAAACTAACTACCACATGACTAAAAATGCAAAATCAGATTTTTCCCTTGACAGTAGTTTATGATATCCGCCTACCTGGTTCAGCCAACTACATCAACATGAAATAAAAAATGAAAAAAATTAACCCCATCAGAAAGCATTGATTATACCAATCTCCCCCTCGTATTCCCTTGAAACACTTGAATAAATAAGTGCAACATATTTTTTTTTTCCACTGTTGGGTATATCTGGCATTCTCTGTCCCAGGACTAAAGATAGTGATTGGTTTGGCACATAACCTATCTGATCCTTTTCCAGTATGATATTATTTTCTTAACTTATCGTAGCTTTGCCATTATAGGCATGTGAGAGAGAAACTATGTCATTCCCATCATTTATTCCCTAATCATTCACGATACACTCCCGAGATTCTCGAATAAAATGAGGATTGCGCGAGCACAGTACTGTCAAGGGAAAAATCTGTTTTTGCATTTTTAATCATGCGGTGGTTAGTTTGCTGGAACCGAATCATTGTTTGTGAAGGAACTCTATTTAGCTAGAAATTGGGGGGATTACGCGGCCTATGTACATAGACTGGGGACGCATCATCATTTGTTTGCTAGTTTGTTTGTTAGCTTACGCGGCCTATGAGGACAGGCCTATATAAGGGGCTTATCCCCACACCTCACTTACAAAGAACAGGAGGAACCCCATGGAAGAGGTTCAGGAACACTACGGGAAAATTGTATTTAGAAGAATTCAGCATAGATAGTTGGACAACTGGGATCAGTTGGACTTTCTTTGGCTTGGATTGATTTCTCTTTTCGGGTTTGATTGTGGTTTTCGGGCTTGTCATTAGGAGATTAGTTTCTACAGAATTGATTGATGCTTGGCTGTTTTCTTTTACATTGAGCGAACCTGTTTACTGTGGGCATTTTTGTTTGGTTGTTGTTAGTGACTGAGAAGCCAGACCTAACCGATCAGTTTGTTCTCATTTGGTGCTCTGAACCTGACCTGTCGAGAAAAGTGTTTTTCAGTACTGTAGTTATTTCGCAATGTTATTTTTGCACACTTTTTATATTAGTCAGAGCATTCTACGATTGCCAGCCTCGCTGCGCTAAGCACTATGCAATGCATGCATGTAAAGCTAACGTATGCCGCAATCGCCTGGACAAAATACAGGCCATGGACACAGGGACATTATTAGCATGACGGTGCATGTCATGGGAAGAAGAAGGGGAGGAGAAATCATCTTCTATAAACCACCATAATTTTCGGCACCAGTGAGTCTTTAATGGAGGAAGTGTAGTGGTAAGTGTTGGCTTCTGCATTGAGTACTCTCCAAAGTCATTCTGTTTGTAGGGGACTAAACAACTTTACTATCTAAGCTACTCCAATTATCATTTATGCTAGACGCATGTTATCTTTTTTTTCTTTTCCATACTATATTTGGGGACAAAGGATATCCAACCGGAATATTAATGGGTTCACTCTTACCTGCTTATGTAATACCGGTACAGGAGTGCACAAAAAAAACCATGTGCTTCTCCTCCAAGATTTGGCAATCTTTCAGAATAGCCCCACTGACCTATCACTGGATAAGTTTTCAAGTCATCACTCAACGGCTGATGGAAGCGATAGTGTGACCACTCAAGGAGAAGGTTGATTAACTATACGTGGTCAGGGATTCTAGGTGGTAGGTAAGGGGAGGAATGCTTGTAACAAGTGTGAAAGAAGTGGCCCCGCTATATACATGACTCCACGCCTAGTATGCGGGTGATAGAAATTCCCAACAAGTAGGGGCACTAAACTAGGAAACCTTGCCAAATAATCCCACAATTTTACACAATCTTCATAGACTTTCTCCAACCTTACCAAACACCCAAACCACTGCGAAGTCTCCATGAACTGCCACTTCATCTTTGCTTTGTGGACTCGACCGGATTCGATCCTCTGTGACTCGATCACTCTCCCTACATCCTACAGCCATCCTCCCTATGTCCCACCACCAATGCCTCTTCGCCCGTGAAGACCTATTAATTTCCTCAGGCAATCATGCGGTGATTTTCGGGCGTATACATCATCGACAACATCGTACCTTCCTTGGTCCTCTAGAGCCTGAGCCAGGTTGTTAGCGCTGCCTCGGGTACATGGGTGGTCTGCCCCAAGAGCCTTTGCTCTCCCCTCCAGTGCACGCTGAGACAATCTCTCTGATTCGGCATACCTTCCTAGGTCTTGTAGCACCGAAGCCAGGTTGTTGACACTGGCTAAGGTGCAGCGGTGATCTGGTCCAAGAACCTTCTTGCTAGACTCCAATGCACGCCGATGCATTGTCTCTGATTCGCCGTACCTTCCTAGGTCTTGCAGCACTGAAGCTAGGGTCTCGACACATCCCAGGGCTGTGGGGTACTGTTGAGTGAATGACTTCTAGATATTGCTTAGTTCTTTGCGAAGTAGATCCTCTGCCTCCCTTGCCTGTCCCTGGGACTGTCTCAACTGTCTCACTTGAGCTAATAGCAGAATCCTTCCACAACATTCTTCATTCCGGTCATCATTCTTATCTACATCTCGAAGTGCGATACATTGGCAGGCCTGTATCTCCGCCTCCTGGTAGGAACTGGTATCTAAAAAGTAGTTTCCCAACAAGAAACTAAGGCTTTCAGCAATGGAATCGGATGAATCTTTGGTGACAGCAAGTGCATGTGGGACGTAGGCAGTGGCAATACCACCATAGCCCCACTCGATTGTATCTCAGGGGAACAATTGTGAAACCACGCTAAGTGCAGTAGCCTTCCATTGAAGCCGTTTCCGTTGATAAGTACACGCGAATAGAAAGTTGGACCAAACGATGAAGTTCCTAAAATCTGTTCCCTTCACACCTGACATCCACAACCAACGAGAACCCCAATAACTTTCCAATAGCCAGACAAAACCTAAGCGAATCATCGATCCCTTCCAAGCCACATTGGCTTAGTAGCTCCTCCAGTATATTTTGATGATCGAAGAAGGCAACCAACCGAAGAAGGGTTGCCATTGCAGGCATTTGTTTTGTTATTTGGTCAAAAGTGATAAAGTATGTGCCCAGGATACCTTTAGTCATATTGCCCTGTCGTCGGATGTCGCCAAAGTTTTGCAAAAGTAGCGGTGTTCTTCCTTCATCGTAGTCTTGGAAAATGGACCAGTAATCGGAAGGAGGTGTCTTTGTCGGTCATAAAAGCTGCCGCACCCATGACAGCCAGTGGTAGGTAATCCTGTGATTGCTAGGATCATAGGGACAACTTTTCATTCTTCGTCTTCCAAAATATCCCAGTCACGATATCGTTTTGAAAACAGCTCCAGTGCTTCTTCCCCCAACATTTTCTTAACCTTGATAACTGCACACTCCTGCTGACTCACAACCTGCTGAGATCTTGTGGTAAATATCACAGTCCCCTTATGAACCTGTGGTACGAATTTCGCGATAGGACTCTTATTGCTAAGAAAGTCATCCTCGTTGTCGGCATTGTCAATAACTAGGGTCCAGTCACCACTCTCCGGACCTTCAAACCATGCTTTCATATGCAATAAGAATCCCTCTTTATTTGTTTCAGCGGTGGCCCGAGGAATGTGAACAAGTTGTGCAATAGTCCGAAAGCCCTGACTGAACTTTAATAGGCAACTCCCCTGTACCCAGAAAATATTACACTGGCTCTCCTTGGCATGCTGATAAACATATTCGAGGTCAATCTGTGTTTTCCTAAGTGATGTTAGATATCCTTCCTAAAGCAAAGCAATCAATACATACCCCGAACCCCCTGATCCACACAGAGCGACCCGATTATGATCCTTACTTTTACAATACCCCTTCACCGCCTCAATGATACTGCTACGGCCAGTAAACATCTTATTCTTGGTGTAGGAACTATCCAATATCGCCTAGATGCGTCGCTCGAATCTACTAGCATATTTGATTTGGGCTAGCAACCAGAGACAAAAGGTGATGATACTTCCGTCTCTAGCTCTCAAGGGTTCCCCTTGATTTAGGACTCCAAAATTGGTGATATGGTGGTAAGTGTGAGTTCCCCCGACAACATTACCTTTACCGAAGACGTTATGATCCCCTCTATTCCCGCGGAAGGTTCCATCGTTATTGGATTGGATTTCAGTAATTCTGACAAGATTGTTAGATAGGTGCTGATCGGGTTTAAAAACGAACAGGTAGATTAAACGGGTACCCACTTCTCCACCTCAAACGATGCTCTATTAAGCTTGCTGTATATCTATGTTTTTTTCCTGGGGTTGGATTTGATAATAACCTCAGTGGCCCACTTTACAATGGCCTTCGTGACACAAGAGCAACAACCTCCAAACTGCCTTGTATTCTCCTGCAACTGACAGTAACTGCGCATCTTCGGTGAACAAATCAGGCGGAAACTCTGAAAACACAAGATTTGAGCTTTCGAATAACACTGGTCCACTAAGCGAATACTCCTGCTTAACCTCACCCGGGATAGTGAGCTTTTTGTATTAGTTACCTTTCTGTCAACAGGAGACCGCCACACAGAGCACCTTACCTTACAGTCAATCCAATAACTATCCTGCACCATGGTTCATTAAACAGCAAACAGAAAGAAAAAAAATACTGGTCAGTTGTCCGACTTTCAGTACTGTGCAGTGTGCATTTGAAGGATTGCCAATAGATATTGAACCATTTGTACTATACATTACATTATGTCACATGAGGATGGTGCTCAAAATGGTGAACAGACCCGTGGTAATCACCCAAATAATCTTACTCCATGCCTTTGGCTCAATACATTCTATAGCTGTGAAGAATTTAAAAAATCCCTCGCAATAGGCATCACATGATATGGTAGTCCGAAAATTCTTGCGAGTATTTCCATCGCAGTGCAGAAGTTATTGAAAGATCATTTGCTATGGCAGATTGGAATACAATACCTGTGTAATCTCTGACATGATGAACCGATCTGGACAGTTGGATTTGTAATATGCAGTAATGGCGAAAACAAGCTTTATCAATTGTTCATGATTCTGGAGGTTTCGCCAATCCGTAGCCTCAGAAAATCTGTCCGTTGCCATCTGGCCTAGTTCAGGCACTCTAAATATGTGCGTCATCTCTATGTTAGGCCTGAGAAGAAGTTAGAAATCCAAGTGAGTTTTCATGATCCTATACAAACTGTGGGAGTGATACCCCCCGTAATCTAGATGAATTCTGCACCATTTGTGATGATATTTTTTATATCCATTATTAGAGTATTTCTCTGCACCCTGGTAGCTTTTTGCCCCCCCCATCATAGTATTTCTTTTGGGCATGCAAAGTGTTAAAGAATGACAAAGTGAGTGATATTTCATGATCCTATACAAATGGCAGGAATGATACCCCCTGTAATCTAAATGAATTCTTCATCATTTGTGATGATATTTTTTATATCTATTATTAGAGCATTTCTCTATACCCTGGTTGCCTTTTACCCCCCCATTATAGTATTTCTTTCAGGCATGTAAAGTGCTAAAGGAAGACAAAGTGAGTGAGATTTTATGATCTCATACAAATGATATGAGTGATACCCCCTGTAATCTAGATGAATTCCACACTATTTGTGATGATATTTTATATATATATTATTATAATATTTCTCTACATCCTGGTAGCATTTTTCCCCCTCCATCGTTGTATTTCTTTCGGGCATGCAAAGAGCTAAAGGAAGGCAAATTGGGTGATATTTCATGATTTCCCTCATAGCTCCACCATCTCCACACACTTTCTTTCAATAATTTCCATGTTTTTTATTCAAGTATTGAAAGGGATTCTCTGAAAATTTCATCTCAATTGGAGCAGTATTTAGGGTCGTAATTATTGTGGTCGGAAGCTTTGTACCTCTTTAGCTCCATTGTTTCTGTATGTTTTATTTCAATATTTTCCTCTCTTCCCAATCTAATATCTAAAAAATTTCTTGCAAAGTTTTGTCTCATTCAGAGCAGTATTTTCACTTGTAATATCTGCTGTCAACTCTAAATATTCACTCGGAATGTACATTCTATCTACTTTCACCGTCTTGGCATGCTTTGCTTCATTAATTTCCATGTTTTCCATTCAAGTATTAAAAGGTATTCTCTGAAAATTTCATCTCAATCGGAGCAGTATTTAGGGTAGTAATTATTGCGGTCGGAAACTTTATACCCTTATAGCTCTACTGTCTCTACATGTTTTGTTTCAATATTTTCCACTCTTCCCAATCTAATATCTAAAAAATTTCTTGCAAAGTTTTATCTCATTCAGAGCAGTATTTTCACATGTAATATCTACTGTCACCTCTAAATATTCACTCAGAATGTACACTGTATCTACTTTTACCGTCTTGGCACACTTTGTTTCAATATTTTCCAAGCTTTTCATTCAAGTATTAAAAGGTATTCTCTGAAAATCTCATCTCATTCTGAGCTGTATTCACTGTAGCAATATTTGCAGTCACTCCTGCTTTTAGCTTATAACAAGTTGGATTTCCCTTCTCCCTCATACTAGAACCCCCCCCAAACTCACTACCACTTCCAAATTCTTAATATTTCTTATCATTTTCAATAAACTTTTCTCTCATAACAAATTTTATTTTTCACCCAATCATATTTGTACTATATACCTCACTTCAATGCTACCTGTGAATGAATACTTAGAAAAATGAGTGATATTTTATGATCACATACAAACTGTTGCTGGTGATACCCCCATAATCTGGCTCAATTCGGGGACTTTGGTGATGCTATTTTCAATATATATATTATTATACCATTCTTCTATACACTTCCACCATTTACCCTGTCCTGCAAAACATTTTTGTAAATAATTATTGTGGCATGGGAAGCAGAACTGAGTGAGATTTCATGATCCCACCAAAGCTACCCCCTCGAAATGTCTATCAGTTATGCACCGTTTGAGGCAAAACTTTTTGAGTCTTTCATTTTAGTATTTCCCTGCATTCCATTCATTTCTTGGCATGTTTTATGCAGTATTTATTGCTCTACACCTCTACTATCTTGGTATTTTCACCAGTACTGCCTATGACCTCTACGAATTCTGCCCCAATCCTCGCGTAACTTATACTGCATTTTGAAAATATACCTTGAGACATTATCTCAAAATTATACCCCGTTTTGTCAAGTCTTCGCTGCACTATACCAGTTTTAGTCCTCTATTTAAAGTGGTATTTAAAGTGGTACCCCTCGCAATCTTGCTCAATTTCCCACGCTTCATTACAAAAATTTCTGAGTCATCCAGTTTAGATTACCTCTACATTCTCCCAAAATTTCTTCATTTTTCGTGCAGTGCTTCTATCACAGTATCGTCAATCCACCTTTCCTAACATCGTTTCCCTTCACTTTTGCCATATTAATCGCTCAAGTCAAAAAATGTGATCTACCTACTTTTTAATCTATTTTTAGGGTTAGGAATTAAGTAATATTCACTAGAGACAGGACCAAAGGTACAGCCAAACAAACAAGCAGTGACCCAGCAATGCAACCAACAACCAAGGAACTCAGCAACTATGCAACCATGTAACCGAAGCCAAGACCAGAGCCCAAGCAAACACTACCAGAGACAATAGGAAGGATATGTACAAAGCCCACATCAGGCAGAAATACAAGAGTCAATAATGGTACCAGAGTACAAGCATTAACAGGAGTGTGAGATATGTATAAGACCCACATCTAAGGTACTCGAGACCAGAGGTACAAGGCCCATACTGGTGGCCAACGAGACCAAAGGTATAAGGCCCACATTGGTGGCCATCAAGACAAGAGGTACAAGGCCCACACTTGTGGCCTACAAGACCAGAGGTACAAGGCCTACACTGGTGGCTAATGATAAGAAAAAAGCTGGATAGATCAGAAAAGAGAGGTAACAACAATATAGGACATGTATGATGAGCAGAGAATTTGAGTTAACTTTGAAAAGAAATAATTCAAAAACATAAGAAAATTTCAAACATGATTGAGTGGAGAGCTTATGACAGAATAATACAAAAACACAATAATGGACATCAAAAGAGGCAATAAAGAAAAGAAAGTTTAAAAGACGAAATAAAGTGAAAGAACAGTAAGTAAAAGTAGATCAATAGTTTAGGAAAAGCTTGGACAGTGAGAGAGATAATAGGTGTGAAGATAAAAGGAGAATAGGAAAATATCGTGCATGGGGAATACCTAGAGAACCTGAAAAGGGTTGAAAGTAGCCAATATGAAAGAACCAGAGTTGCTATAGAGAGGAGGTCAAGGTCTGATCACAACACCCTAGCCGGAACTTTGTCAGGCTTCAATAAATTGGCCATTGACTGATTCCAGAAATCAAGTAAATTCAGTGCCATGTCCCACAAGCATTGGTTTAGTAAGAAATCCATGATTGTGTACTTGATATTAGGGCCCAGTAGATGAAGATCGAGTTGGTAGAGGTCTTCTTGCTCAGGAGTCAACATCTTTGTTGGAAATGGCATACATTCTGTATGTTCTTGTGTAAATCTTTCCCCACAACAACATTTGCATCCCCAACCAAAGACACCACATCTCCATGAAAAGAATCGTGTTTGATCACCAGCAGGTGCCTGGAGAACAACATCGCAGTCCAGAAAGGGAATTCGGTCAGTAACCATGGTTATCTGCAACAGCTTTGCTGCATCTGGTCCTATCTGCAGGACATGGGTATGTTTCTGTTTACGAAGTTCTTCTATTAAGTCATGGCGTAATTGTGGGAGAGGTGTATGTTGAAACTGTGGCAAGAGTGGTGTAAAGGAGGATGGTGGATTGACAAATTGCAATAGAAGGGCTCCATGTCATCGAATTCTGGTACAATAATATGACTTAGGGTACCAATGCAAGGAGTTGAGAATCGATCGTAATGGATTGGTCTCATCCATAGCCATTAGGTGTAGATAAAAGCATCCAAAAAGATGTAGAGCCCGCTCCTTGAATGGCAGGAGTCCTAATAGGTTGCAGGTAACATGTGGTCGTTTGGCAAGACCACCAGCAATCCAATTCACACAATTGTAATAGGCATTACTGATAACTTTCCAACTTTTGGACTGCCTATCACGCAGGTAATTGGCATAAAGAAGGGGTAATGAGTACTTGAGGGTGGGTGATAGGACAACTTTGAAGATGTTGTAACGGATATGAGTGGACCATGTATCAGAAAACCATTGTAGAGCTTTCAGGTGTTTTGTAACTCTCTCAGAAAGCAGGTTTGCTTGTTCAAGGAAATCGATTCCTTGTGGACAAAACAGGACCCCTAAGTACTTATAGGATTGGACCTTGGGAATTAGTTTATCACCCAATACCATTTCAGACTTTTGTTCAGGATGTGCTGTTTGGCCTGTGAAGAGGTATCCACATTTGGAAATGTTGAAAGACATGGCATGATTTTCTGCCCACCTTTGAACAGTTCGTAGCAGTTGTTGTGCTTTGCGGGCTGTAGGTGAAATGATAACTCCATCATCGGCGAAGAAGAGAGCAGTGGGTGAGCAGGGTCCAGTATTCCAGTTAAGAGTTTGTAAGAGGCTGTTGATAAAGCGGTTGAATAAAATGCAGGGGAGAGGTGATCCCTGTAAAAGTCCATTTGTTTGGTGTTGAAGTCTAGACTGACAGCCATTTACTACAATGGAGAAAGTCATATCGTGGTACATGAGCTGATAAATGAGCTGTATAACCAGTGAGTTCATCCCCTGCTTCTGCAACTCCTCCTCCAGATGGCTCCAGGTAACTTTGTCAAATGCGGAGGCAAAATCGAGAAATACAGTATGTAATCCTTGGCCTGTTTGAATCATTTGATCTAAAACAAGGACATTGGTGAGAGTGGAGTACCCAGATCTGAAGCCAGCTTGTGTATTAGAATAAGACATCTCTCTGGAGAGGCTGACAACTGGTAGAATAAGTGATTCAAAAATTTTTTGAAACACACATAGCAGACTAATGGGTCTAGAGCTTTTTGCGGTGAAAGGCTTTGTATGATCCTTGCAGAGTAGATATATCAAGGATTCATTCCATCGATGGGGTGTTTGGCCTGATTGTAAACATGCATAGTACAGATTACTCAGAACTTCAGGAAAGCTGGTGTTGAGTAGGTGGCGTAGCATGATAACAGATATACCATCTATACCACAGGAACTACTCGATGACATTTTCAAAATTTGATGCTTGATGCGGTCTGGGGAGATAAGATCTGCTAGGCCTGATGCCTGTAAGGTAGACTCATCTGGAGGTATACTACAAGTGATCAGTGGACTAGGTTGTCATTCCGCAGTGGTGCTACTTGTGGCAGTCATACCCCAAGCTTCAGTAGTTGCTGGTGATATTGATGAATTGGGAGTATGTGGATCAGCTATTGTCTTGTTGAATATATTATAATAGTGGTCTAGACATTCTTGCATTGGGGTATGAGTTGCTGATGAGCTGATAAGTAGTGTGGTAGCTGAGGAAGCACATTGTGCACGCTTTAATAATTGAATACTGGCAGGAATATCGAATTGAGATGCTAGTCATTTTGCAGTTTTGTCCTTTCTGCCTCTTGCAGCCTCTGGCTGATAAGATCCTAAGACAGTTTCTGCTATCGCTTGCAAAGAGGAGGACAAAATGTGGTCTAGCATATCAACATCAAAGCCATCAGACAGAGAATGAGAACTGGATATCTTTTGTAAAGTAGACCATGCCTCACAATACTGCATAGCAATATCAGGCTGCCTTAAACGTTGTATGTGAAATCGTAGTGGACCTTTGGAAGGATACTGTGGTTGACTTGGATTGGATCTCGGAAGGAATTGATTAGGTTTGTGGTTATACTCAATATGTAGAACATATTGATGATCAGTTGGGAAAGAAATCTTGCTTGTATTGAGCAAAGAAAGGTTAACCTGAGATTGGTGTTGTATCTTGGAGAATGCATGGTCAGGAATCTTATCAACAATAGTATGGTTCAAATTGTTGGAGAGATGCATCATATCATGATCGACAGCCCAGCGTTGAAACAGGATGGTGCGGGTAGAGCTTTTTTGTTTGGTAGTAGCAGAGGAATCACAGTGAAATCGGGTATTAATATCTCCAAGAAGGATATCAACCGATCCAATGTGACGTAAATCTGTCATCATAGTGTCTTCAGTAATCGAATAGGGAGGATAATACACTCCAGCAAATTGGAGTCTCGGAAGTGAAATAGTAATAGAATGAGGAGAACATTTATAACCTTGAATGAGGCAGCGAAATTCAGGTTTGACAAGAAGGTAGATACCACCATGATGGTGGCCCTTAGGTTGTAAAGTAGATGTTGAGGAGCGGGATGAGGTGGAGCAGTAAATAAGTGGATGTGAGAGTCGAGATTCATGATGCTGATACCAGTGTTCAGCAATAAAGAGAAAGTCAAAGGATTGCTTGAGGAGGCGTATCGCCTGGGCAAACTTCCCATCTGGAAGGGAGTTTGCATTCACATAGCCAATATGATACATTATTTGCTACCAGAATCTGCATGAGTTGACTTTAGAACCAACATTCTTTTGGTATTACCGGAGAGCAAAGTTGAACTAAAGGGTGATTTTTTAGCATGATATTTTGCCTGCTTAATGCTACTCTAGGAAAGGATATTACCTCTGCATACTGTCAGTGCATGACAGTTTCCTCTTGTGTGATGTATATTTTGCTGCACCTGCTGTACCTTTGAACCCCACAGTAGTTTTAGTGCATTGATTGGTATCTTGATCATTCTTATTTTGTGAATGGGCAGTATCCTGATCACAATTATGTGAGAATCTAATACCCTGTTTATGTAACTGATCCCTCAGTTGACTTTCTAACCCATGGTTTCTTGCCCACTCCATTATATGCTCTCGGGTTGTGCTTCGACTACTTGAGGCCACTGATGCTCCAAGTCTCTGAATAAAGTTTGTCTTGAGGATTGACTCTTGTGACTCAGGCAGAACTTCCCCTTTCCAATTGAAGGAGTCAGGAGAAAGTGGATCAAAGGTGGTGCTAACATAATATTCTGAATATTTACCAATCCTGTTCCTCATTCTATCCACATGGTTTGGATCAACCAGTACTTCCAAGATACGGCCATCAATCCAAGAGATGTTTCTGATATGCTGTAATTGTATACCAATAGGTGCAGCTCCTAATACCTTCTTGACCTGACTGATAGGTGAATAGGGCATGCCAGTTATGTAAACTGCAGTGGAGGTGACCTTCGGTTTCTGTACTAGTAATTTATTCGGATGCCAACTTTTATCCTTGGTAGTACCCACAGACTTAGATATAGGAGATAGAGGAGTTGCAGAGCAGGATGAGGAAACCATGCGGGGACTATTACTAGTCAAAGCAGCACAACAGGACAGCTTCTGGTCATTCTTGTCATAACAAGATATACCTTGTGTTGTATCAAATTGAATATCAAGAGGTAAGGTAGCCTGAGTCGGGTCTTGTTGAAGTAAGCTACTACAGGTCGAACTGGCACCATATCCTGTTATCTCTGCCTCTCCTAAAATTGTAGGAGTAACTTGAATAACCTCTTCATAGATCTAGATAATAGTAAAAACAGAGTTAGCAACTGAGTGTACTTTTGCTAAGTATTATATAAATTATTCACAAAAGATAC
>ML120486.1:0-309363 GCA_003788595.2 Choiromyces venosus 120613-1 | reverse complement strand
GCCCCCGTGAGATTTCTCACGGACGGTCGAGTTACGTTGAAATGTCGAGTTGCGTTGAAACACCGAGTTGTCTTGAAACACCGAAATTTCTGAAAAACTGAGTCGTATTGAATCATTGACTCATATTGAAACATTGAATTGAACTTATAATATAGTTTTCAAATGTCTTACACCATAAGCTTAAATGTAATTAAACACGTTGGAACGTACAGCGAATTATGGGTAATATTAGTCGGAACTGTGGAAGAAAAAGACACGAACTCGTCGTGCAGACCGAAAAGGGGAACGGAAATAGAGTAGTTCTTTACCAACTTCGAAAAGGAACAGGAGAGAAGAAACTAATAAATGACGGGATGCCTCGACAAAACAGACGAAAAGGTGGAGACGTAGTTGGGAAGAAAATTGGTAAACCGCACGAAGTCTACGTATATTGTGAGGGGGGAAGACATAGACGGAGGATGATACTCGGGCTGAAGAACGTGAAGCTCGAACTAGCCGGCGGGCTCATAAGAGGTCTACAAGGTAACGATTCCGTGGACTGACACGGTTACGATCAGGTGGAACATCATGATCGAATTCTGCTACGACCTTAAGACCACTGTAGAGAACACGAACTAGATCATTAAGTAGCGGGACCCAGAAATCTGAACGCTAGCATTCACCTTACGGTCTTCCTTAAGGTCTCTTAACCAAGCCTCCATACCATCTTCACCCTCGACGAAGAGCATCAAACCTTTACTGATATGATCCTAACATTCCCTATTCCGGACACCGAACTTTCCGTCTAGCTTAACACCTACCGAACTTCCAGACAACCGCATAACTTACTTAGAATAGTTCTTTAAGCGTGAACAGTTTCAGGGGTGTAGGGTATGCACAGCGATGGAGATGTCGAAGGCGCACTATTACGAACATCCCAACCTTATGCTGATGTAGGTTCCCAACTTCTTCTACCGAACTTACTCCTCCGTCCGTCTTTTGTTACTAGAATACCGCTAGTGTCATCAGCTATTTGACAAACCACGTTACGCTCGGTTTGGGTAGATCCTCTTCTTCAGCCACTCGAGGGTGAACAGCAAATCGTCTCTTAGCAAGTTTTACCCGTTCGGTAAACTAACAGTTCAGTAGTAATAACATTGGCCACAGTCTCCACCGCTAGTTCATTAGTAGACCCTATGAACATCGGTGTATGGTCCCGAGAACTACTTAGTGGGGTCCTTGTTATTCGTAACCGCCGTTCTGTTGGGGTAGTCGTGACTAACAAAGTGTCTGTGATTGATCGAGAGACAAACATCTCGACCGTTCCATCCGAACCGCTAAACCTAGTGCACATTATTAGGTGACCAGGGCCGGTTAGGGTTACGCTTTTGGTCAGAGTAGTTTTAATATGACTAGGGGTACGACTTACAACATGAGGAGTGTTTGTCTTGCTATAAAGAGTTTGGTTCGCTCTTATAGTAATCCGACCACTCGTAAGACCGCCAGTCGTAGCTACCAGACAACGAAAGATTATTTCATAAGACCTACTGCGACCTCTTTAGCACCACGGGTCACCAGTGGATAGTCTCCACGACCGAGACCGGGTCATACGCGTCTAACCTCTTAGCGTAACCGTGTCGAACTTTGGTAAACATCAGCTCGTGAACACGGTTAACACAGGTCTGCCAGTTCCATGACTGTGTGACGGTCAAGGACCAGTAGACTTTCGAATGCCAACCAACGACCTGCGAGAACAAAGCTGACCGCCGGAACATCTGCAGAAGCTTCAGACCACTGACCTTGGAGCATACATGCACGTTAGAGTCGTTATAAGTGGACCGGATCCCCCAGGAGTAAAACGGAACAAACTTACTTCCACTGTCGTCGGACTTAGGCATAAAGTTATAGGAGTATCCCGAGGTGGGCGACCGAACCATCCTGTTTCCGACCATGAACACTGTAACAAACTACCACATACCCAGCAAGACCTACCACTATTCTCTTCGAAGATAAAATACTAAACAAAATTCGGAGTTTTAAGACGACTCAGTGTTCCAAGACGACTCAGTATTTCGTTACGACTCAGTGTTTCCATACGACACAGTGTTTAAATGATACGATTCGGTGTTTCAACGCAACTCGACATTTCAACGTAACTCGACCGTCCGTGAGAAATCTCACGGGGGCGAACACTCGGTCGCTTGTACGCCCCCAACGCCGGTGTGCGGCGTTGGAACCGTGCTCATCATCCACTAACTTTATAGAAAAGTTATATTTTTCTTTTACGTGAANGAAGTTACACTACCTTACATGTGGACGGCACGATGGGCCATGTGGCCGTTTCCAGTTTATAGTATAGTGGCATATACCTATGGGGAATACCCATATTCATCCTTCCAGAGTCTGTATACAAAGATCTATTATCATCGGTTTATGTATGTGACAAAAAGTGAAGTAAGATAGAAGCAAGGGCGTGAAGTGAGCACTGGAGGCTGTTATCACACCCATCAACTCAGCTCACTCGGAAACACTATTTTATGTAGATCCGTCAAAATTAGTTCTAAAGCTTCTAAGTGGCTTTAAAGCAGTGACACCTCCTCTAGTTCAGGTTCGAGGTCCCAGACCTAAGAGTTAATCGTCTCCACCCGGCGGGAAACCGTAACAAGCCTATGGTACATAAGGACTACCGTTCCTCTCTTTGTTGTTCCTTTATAGAAGTGTCGGTGTTCAAACAATCTTCATTCGCTGTATTTGGTAAGCAGGTTTATTTGCTTAAAATGTTAAAACAGCATCGTAATATGTCCGGAGCCGAAGGTTGCACACAGTAGGTAGGTGGAGGGAGGGGAGAGTTCTATTCTCTATTTCATCGATTGCTCTTTTTCTTTTATTGGCTAAAAGTTGTTTTTCATTTTTGTCTCGACATAGTTTGGGCGAGTGTAGTACGAATCTCTTAGTTTGTTGAGTGAGTCATGTCCCTCAAGTTCGTGGAGAAGTCGTCGGACCCCAGCTCCAGGATTGCCAGTATTTCATAATCGTTGTAGGTGTAAGTGGTAAAAGATCACCTTGTGAATGGGCATTTTCAACACTCGAGTCCCGTTCAACGGCCATCTAATAATTACCCTTAAGGTCGACCTATTACCTCACTACGTTCTAAAGAGCGTCTCCACAACATTTCGTAGTACAAGTTTACAACTATAGATAAATTTGACATTCAGGATGACGACATGGTTTGTTCCTATCCCTTTTGGGTGACCAAAACTTCGAGTGGCCGGACCAGAGCTTATACGTGCTGGATCGGAACTTAGACACGCTGGACCAGAACTTAGACATACTTGACGAGAGCTTAGACAGACTTGACCGGAGCTTCGAGAGCAACGGGCAAGGTCTTGACAACTTTGTAAACTTCGTAGACTTGTGGCACTCACTTACGACTGTACAAGGCATAGACTCGACGAAGACAACGGTCCAGAACCATTGGGAGACGATACAATGTTTGCTGAGGGTTGTATAAAACCCGCAACATTTCGTAGTACTCGTCTGCAACAACAGATCAATTTGACATTCAGGATGACGCCGTGATTTGTTCCTATCCCCTTTGGGTGACCGAATCTTCGACAGACTGGACAAGAGCTTCGAGGACAACGTGCAAGTTGTTGACAACTTCGTAAACATAGACTCGACGAAGCCAACTGTCCAACACCGTTGATAGGCGATGCAATACTTGCCGAGGCCTGTATAAAACCCGCAAGCCGACGACATCCAAACGGTAAACAACGACGAGTCATTTACCACCTCGAACCATTTACCACCAGCCCGCTACAACACCAACAACCATCTTCTCTTACTTCCCAGCAAAAGAAACCAGTATATCTGGGGGCTCCTTTTCACGGTTCTTGGGCAGTACGTAACGAGGTTGCTCGGGATGGCCCAGAATCGTATCATAGTACCACTCTTATAGTATCATACTATTCTAATGAGGTGCCCTGCTCTATCTTAAAAGTCCAAAGATTCTCAGGATCCGTTCTCTAACCACATAATATATGATGTATAAGAAAAATAAAAAAATAAATGTCATGTTTCAACTCGGTGTTCCTTGAATGTGTATAATCCTTACCAATCGCGACAACGAGATCCTTATTCGTAGTATGTCAAGTGCAATGTTGGCAGCATCGTTTTGGAGGAGATGGTTGTTGATGTTGTAGTGGGTTGGAGGGCAGTGAGCTGTTTTAGGAGTGGGTATTTTATTAGGAGTGAGGCTAAAGAAAAATTTGATGGAGAAGAGAAGAAGTCGAGGGAAAGGTAGGGAGTAGGCAGTGCAGACGACCGATGCTGTAGTACAAAGCGAGGAGAGCGCGGCGGAAGTGCTCGAATGCCTCCCGGGTGTCAAGAAATGCAAACGGGAGGAGACGACACCTACCCGGCGAAAGATACGGCCAAGGCGGCGAGGGACAGCTCGGCCGTCCAGGATATCACCAAGCCAACGGGGGCCGACAAAGCGGGGGGCCACCATGGAAGTCACCACTGGATCTTACAACAACGTAGACGCGTCCAATACAGTGGAGGGCATCATGGCGGCCAACGACTCCCCCGCCAACTCAACCGCCAAGGCCACCACAGCGAGATCCGTGGACTAGGGCAACACCTACTCGGGCCAAGGCGGGACCAATGAAGACTAAACGGGCGACAGCCACGTCTGCTGCTATGCCGGCACCGCCCGTACCTCAGTCACCCACTCTCAAGCCACCGACGAAGATCCGGATAACCACAACGCAGATACCCCGTTGGCTGAAAAGTCGGTTACCAACGAGGTCCCCAAATGCTAAAGGTGCCCCATGACACTTTTCCCAATGGAAAGTTGTGAGCCAGCGAACATGCGGGGGTTGCGGCCACACGCCGCAACCTTGGCACGAGTAACTGACTAAAAGAAATCCACAGAAAACCAAAGAAATCAGTGGTATGCATGCCAAATGCAATACAGAGAGTTACAGTAATTCAAAATACTCTAAACTATAGTGCTACAAATTGCAAAATGTAGCTAACTAGAATACACTCCAAAGCTACGAATATAAATACAAATACGATACAGCATCTTTCTCCGCCACTCCTTCCGTCCCATCCCATCCCATCCGTCCGTCAAACCAAAGAACCCCAATATTAATAATAAAAAAGGATAAAAGAAAAGAAAAAGACCATCCATCCAGCCAGCAACAAACACTATAAAATTATAAGAAAAGAAAAGTAAAGAAAAAAAAAGAAAAAAAAGCAACCCATTCTTTTTCCAAGTAACTCCAAGGCCCTACTCGAGGAGATAGCCCAAAACAGTTCCCATCTGTCCGAGCAATGCAGGCTGAGCACACGCCCAGAAAAAACATCACACAACTCTTCACCAGCCCATTCTACCAATACCCAAACGCCAAACCCAAAGCCAGCCGGTCTGAAACGGTGAATACACATTTTTGCAGCCTGCCCCTCTTATACCACTCACGGGGGGATTGTCAAGCCCAGTGACAAGTGGCTTACGTTTTCTTAACACACATCATTGAAGGAGGAGGTATTTATATGATGGATGGGATGGAACGGGGGGAGCTTTCGAGACGACCAGAAGTTCGCCACATATGCATATGCATTTTTGCACCCAAAATCTCACCTTCCTATCGGAGGTTGGGTATTGGTGATATTTTCCACTCACATGGAAATGTCGTGCGTGTTTTGGTATAGAGTATCACACGAGTGCAGGAGGCATGGAAAATTACTCAAATCAAAGCCTTACTTATGGGGTGTATGACTTTGATAAAGTTGGGATGACGTGGTGGCTGGTATGAGCAAAATACTTTTAAAAGGCAATTACTTTAGACCGACGAATGTTAGCTTGTGATACAACCAAAGCGGCGATTAGTCACTTGGCTGGTGAAAATTCTGATCACTGAAAAACAGGGAAGTTCTCTCTCTCATTCAACAATACTCTCAATTGCACACACAACTCTCAAAAGCACAACTAACTAACACACTGGTAGAGACAGGAGTATATATGAAAACTACAACATGGAAATCCTCCTATCATTCCACTAATCACCACAAACATCCAGTTGCCCACTCTTGCACACCATTTTCCAATCTCATCATGTAAGTCCTTCTTTCATCTGCAAACTCCCATGCTAACAAACAAACAAAAAACAAGCTTCACAAAGACTCTCACGGCAGTCCCTTTGACTCCTGCACCTGTACCCTTCCATGTGCCTGTACAGGTCCATGGGCCAATACCCTTCCTGTTCTTTCTTCCCATGGATATGATATGCTTAATAATTGAACAAATAGACTGCTAAATGACCAGTAGAAAGACAAATAAATGGACAAAAAAACATGCCAACATAGGTAAAACCTTTATGCAACTAGGCAAACAAAAAACCAATGGGCAGATGAGTGGACAGTGACTGTGAGCAAGCTGAGCAGCATCCACAGTTTCCAACACTTCGACTCTGGGAGTCATGCTCAACCAAAATGAAAATAAAAATAAAAATAATAATAATAAAAAAAATAAAATAATAAAAAGAAACTTTCACCACTGTTATTCCTCTCATCTCTGTGACTTCCTAACTTCACTCACACTTAGTATACTTTCACTCATGCTCAGCATACTCCCATCTCAGTATGGAACCTTTCTACCTTCTCATGGCTCATGCTTTTCTTCAGACAATTAGCAATCATATCAGCAGTGTGAAGGTACTCCAAGGAGACTTCACTGGTCGATATTGTTTCTCTGATATAGGGTTCTTAGAATGCAATATACTTTGTCTTGGCATGAAATTTGGGATTGTAAGCGAGACTGATCACGCTCTGATTGTCAACATAGATTTTGGTAATGTGTACTAGCTGGGCAGATTCTTGGGAAGAGGTTTCAGCTGGGTCTTCAATAGTGTTTCCTTGGTTGATAGTATTTTCATGGTTGCTATTTTGCAATTCTGCAATAAACTGGGAAACCCCAATCACTTTCTTTGCAGCTTGTATAAAAGCTATATATTCAGGTTTGGTGGATGATAGTGTGATAGTTTATTGCCTCTTCCTTGACCATGATACTGCTGAACTTATAGATCACTCCATATCCTCAATCATATGCACATAGCCACCAGTGCTTTTCCGAGTATCCTAATCACCAGCCCAATCATTATCACCAAGAAGTATGAGGTGGCGGATGGTGTTGGTAACGGAATGAAGGCTTAATTTCAGACTACATCAGCAAAAATATTATCCAGTACCAGGTGCGTCCTCTGCGTCTGATGCACAGGGTACCTATAATGATAACTATTAACCAGGAGATACTATCGAACTGACGTCGTGTCCTAACATCGAGTCTTGTGCCTGGTGCATCCTGACGGTATCAAGACAAGCACCCCTATGCCAGGTGCAATCTGACAATGTTAGATTCTGCACTCTTACATCCTAACAACCTCTGATCCTCAGGTGTTGCATCCTAACAATGTCTGATTCTCAGGGATTACATCTTAACATGATCCTATCCTAGCCTGTTGCATCTGGAGGCTACTTGATCCTAAGCTCTTACATTGTGGCAATGCCTAATTCTGGCTTCTTCCACCCTGACGTCACATCCTCACCTGTGTACATCATGATTCCACGACACTGACAATGTAGGACCTGGTGCTATCTATCCTGAGGCTTTTCGATCCAGATTCTGTCTATGAGATGCCCTTCTCGTCTGGATCCCCACCTGCGTACCTGATGAGTCCTGATCTCACCTTGACCATAATGTCTCATCTTGATGCTACTACTTCATGTCTGCACCTCCTCACGATGCCTTCTGAAGTGTTGTGAATTACCTATAATGCTGTCTGCACGTTGCACCCAGTATTGTCCAATCTTGAGATCTCCCTCCTCATATCTGATATATTACATTGTGATCCACATAACACACTCTGGATGGCTGCTTTTCATAGATTCTATTGTAAATATCACCCTGATTATTCTTTTGCACTATGTCCTTTGGTTTCTATCGTAGTGTTGTGATAGTAAGCTAAGTTAAATTTATAACTCATAATCTTTACATGTTCTCAATTCCCCTTGATCACCCTCAGTGACTGTCCTACCCCCTAGCTCGTCATCATCTAGCTTACGATGGCATACCTCCTGGTGCTGCTTGCACTTCCTGAGAATCCCCAAGGTTCAATGAGACCCCCTGAGATAGAGAAGGAATCCCCACTGGTGCTGCTTGAACTTCCTGAGAATCTCCAAGGCTCAACGACACCCTTTGAGATAGAGAAGGGATCCCCACTGGTGTCACTTGTGCTTCCTGAAAATGATCTAGAGTCAGAGAACCCAAACCTTGTAACTGAAGCTCCTAGGCTACTGACATCGGGCTCAAGTCAAACCAGTTGTCAGTTTCAGATGATGGATTCCAACATTCCTGATGTCCCATTAGGTCCAAGTTCCACTGATTAGTGTGTCGCAGTACAGGCTATTTAGAAGTATTGTTGGATATCTGACTCTCGAGCTCAGTACTTATGGCTTCCCAATCATCGTCATATCCTTCATGGTGGTCCACCTGCACCCTGTGAACTTGCACAACTCTCTTATTGCTTGTTTCTCAAATATGTCTGACAATCATATCATGGATCCTCCATGGCACTTACCACAAGTTTCCTTTTGCTAGTCAAAAAGATCTTGTATGTTTGGTAACAGGTTAGCCACCCCAGTTGCGAATGAAGAGTTGGATGATTTGGAGACTCACCCCTGGCTGCCTCAGACTTGGAGGCCCTGAGCTCCTGATATATCCCAGTTTACCATGCATCCAATGTATGGCAGAGTATGATGCACGTCAAGTAGATCATAGTACTATTGATACATGCAAGAAACCAATGATCCACAACACCTTGCATCTTCTTCTCTGTAAAGTACTTAAAGAAAATCGCCACAGGAATCTAGGGCACAAGGAATCATAATGTCAAGACCTGAGTTACATCCAATGACAGTCTGTAATGGTCACTAAATGGTAGGCATCAGGTGGAGAAAAACATTGTACCCTCTTGGGTCGCATATAAACCTGTCCTGTTCCAGCAGATAATCAACTCTGCATGCCATAGCTATGGGATCATCCAGCAGACTGTATAACTCCACAGTCTCTTTCTTCACCTCATGTACAAACTGGGATCTTACCCCAGAGTGTTTTTGGTGTATCTTTCTTGGTTAGTATTGCATTGTGCATTGCATCATTTCTGCCTGAGTCCCATTGCCAAATTTATGCACTGTTCTGCGGGTTGGATATTTTTGGCATCTGTAATATTAGCAAGTGTAGCATCCTAAACTTTGTACACCTGGGCTATCAGAGCAACAACATTTGGGAGTGGCTACTCAAATGGGGTGTACTATAGAATCAGCATCTTCGTATCATATAATATGGCCCTTTGCACACTTGTCACTACATTTTGCCGAGAGTGAGGAGCTGGACTAGAGATTGAGGTACCAGATGCAGGACCATGCAGACTACACAGTGGAGATGATAATGGTACATCACTCGATGATGGGAACATTAGAGGACTGTAGGACCTCTGCTGAATTATGCGTCCAAGATCAGTGGTCATACTCCGAGGAGGACCTATCTCCTGAGATCCTGATGTGGTCGAAATGGATATAGTTCTCACCGAATTGTCTCCCTTTCTGTTAGTTACTTGTGAGCTATGATCATATCTTGATCTGGGGCCATCTGCAATATTGATGCCTTCTCCATCAGGTTCGGTGTCTGATTGTATTTTTTCTGGACCGTGTGAGATTTGGTACTCATCACTACTATTGCCCAATAGATGCACTGTTTGGGTATTTGTTTGATCATTGGGTTTGGTTTCAGGTTCTGCATGTGCTGTGGTCAGTATTGTGCCCTTCTGTTGGTGCTTGGTTGCTCTTCCCAGTAGGCTTGCAATGGGGGGGTAGAAAAGAATCCTGAGTTGAGGACGTGTCTTGAGATTTGTTTTGACACATTCTGGGTCTCCCTTTCCCTGATCCCATAGTCTCTGTTTGCACGTTATGTCTACCTCTATATAGAATGCTGACTTGGGGTGCTGGCTGACTGAGTGTATTGGCCTGTTGCTTATTCATGGTGTAATAGGGTAGTTAGAGTACAGTAAGTTAGGATTCGGGCGAGAGTAAAATCATAGCTATCTCAAGCACAGTTTGGTCAAGATGAGAAGTTAGTATAGTTTTCTTATGTGGTATATGACATGTCAGGTCTTATACATGGTACTCCTCAGGGAGAGGAAGGGGCACTCAGGATTACTGACTAGCACTTGTTATTGAAGCAAAGGATTTGCCTGCAAAATAGCATTTTCAGAGGGTTCAACATTATGTTTGCAATAATCTAAGCATTCTCAACTATGAATGAACTCAAGACTACAGCATGAAAAAATTATATGAAATGAGTGTGTTGTTAGGGTGGGTGGTATAATAAAACCTAGCCACTAACAGTATTGTATACTGAAACTATTGGCACTACAGTATTCTCTTGTTACCTAACTAGCACTAGAAGTATCTGAAATTGTCTCCTGCCATCAAGTCAACATAGCTGAACATCCAACAGGCTAAATTCAAGTAATCTGACCTATTCAGGCATAGAGGTTAGTGATGAGATGGACAGGGGTTCTAGCTTGACCATTCCAGACCAACTTCCAACCCTGGTCCATCTCATCAGTAATGTCAATACCCTAATAGATAATCAACTCAGATGGTCAGCCAATGCTAGGTGACACACTGGATGCCAAAGTCAGGGGGGTGAATACTATTACTATTATCACATACTATAGTCTACTGTACTGTACCAGGCCCTCGATATCAAAATTGCAAGCAATCAGAGATGCCAGGGCAAGGGCATCGAATGGTATTATTAGTATCATATATTAGGTACTCGAGATCGAAACATCTAGCAATAAGAGACACCAGGGGCATCAATTGGTATCATTAGTAGCTAATAACTACAGGCTAAGAACTACTAGGTACAGCTAGTAAACAAATCCCAAAATGGGAAACAAAAATAAAACCAAACTTCTGACGTCAGATTGCAGAAAAAAAAAAAAAAGTAGATTAAGAAAATTGTACCTACAAAAAGATAAAATCTTCAGCAGGGGGAAAATTAGTTTCTGTATATAAAATATATGTTACTATATGACATCTGTACATATCATGACACTATTTTATATATGCAAATAAGATATTATCGCAACAACAGTATGGCCAAAACCCGATTATATTTCTATATTCAAAATATCTTTCTATACAATGATAGGTATATAAATATCTTTTCAATATACAACAAAAATTGGCTTTGCGCCATACTGTTTTGGTCACACTGGGGACATCATTCAGCTGTACTCCCAAGAGGGGTCGATAATACAGAAATATATGTTATCGACACCTCTTGGTATCATGACAACAGTACGGCCCAAAGCCGATTTTCTTTTTATATTCAAAAGATATTTCTATATCATAATACTTGTACCAAGGTTGCAGCATTTGGCATCAACCCCCTGATGTTCGCCACCTCACAACTGGGGGCACTCTAAAGAGTACCTGATAGCTCACCAGAGCTTTGTAGCTTACCATTGTAACTTTGTTGCTCATCACAACTTTGTAACTTGATAGGACTTTCATGTTTAATATCACCATGAGGCTTAATACAACTTGGTAGCTAAATATATTCAGAGTTTAGGTATATCATTCTATTTTATATCAAATTCCACAACCTTGCATGTTGCTTAATCCCCATCATGATCAGCTTAGATATTTTCTTTTTATGTACTCAAGCCAAATAACTTCCTTTTGCCTGTGCCTTTATCTCATCAAGGAAAGGTTTATGCTCTGCTTACTTAGCCCATTTCCTGGCATTTTGTGCCTTATGTAACTGCTGTTCTGCCTTGTCAACCTCAGCATCCTCCCTCCTTTTCACCATATCACATACCTCAGAAGCATATAACACTCTATCTTTTTATATTTGCCTGCAGCTTTCAGTTCTACTCCTTGCATTCCTGGCTTGCTCTGCAGCTGAAGTATTTTCCAAGTGTTCCATTGCTAATGTACCTAATTGGACCAAGGCCAACCCACCTTGTAGTATAAGCTTAAGTCTTTCCTGTAATTCTAGTGACAGATCCGTTGCATCATGTTGTAATTCATCACCCTGAGTTGTAAGGCTCGAAATTGTAAGTGGAATACTGAAGGTAGATCTAGATGGTGGTATTGCAAGTCTGCCTGTTGTAGGAGCAGCTTCACAAAGCTTTGAAATAACAACATCAGGATTGTATAGAATAAGCCCCGTAGCCCTGAAAGCAGATCTGACAGTTGATGGCTTGAAGGTTTGGTGATGTATTGAATCGATCTTATCTAGAAACTCAGATTTGTTAAATTCTCCGCATCCCATTCAAGTTGCTGCTTCTACAGCCTCAGTCTGATAATGCTTGTATGGTTGAAATTCTACCACATCCAATGGCTGAAGAAGATGGCTTGAATAAGCAGACAGGCAGAAAACAATAATCTTATACTCATCACAATAGTCAAGAAATTGTTATGTATTATGGGTGCCAAAACCATCCAAGAGTAACAGTCGATAAGCTCCCACCTGTCATTTAGCTGAGAACCGTTCAAAATGGATAAGGCAGTTTATTGTCAACTCATCATTATTGTAGCCAGTTTCCAATGTCACATCAAGGTGATCATCTGGTATACTAGTCATTGTATACCAGGGCTCTTGATGGATAATACCAGGGACAATAATCATTGGAGGTAATACTGCCGCATCACCACTAATCATTTCACAAATATTGATGAGGTCTCGATTGGTTGAACTAGCCAGGTAAGGTTGCTGATTTAGATCTCGAGTAATGATCTATTCATCCTGTCCTATTTCAATGTAAAAGCTCATTTCATCAAAGTTGTTCTTGTCACTATGCTGCATGCCATACTCTTGACAAACAGCAAGATACTTCTCAAATCAAGCTCAAATATTATCAGGCTGGTGGGTATTCTATTGATCAACATTGATTGTTTGTTACTTTCTAATAAAATACTCAGGATGATGATTTAGGAACTTCTAGAACCAGTGATCAATTACAACTGGTGCTGACTCTGGACCAGTATGAGCATGTTGGAGAATTGTATTTGCCCAGCCAGCAACCATTTGCAGCAAGGCACTTGTACCAACTTTATCTAGACGGTCAAGATACTGACAAACAGTCAGTTCTTGGTCATCAGAAAGCTTGTGGTACATTCCTGGTCAATGTTGTCATAACTGACAAACCTGTAAATGAGCTGGAAGTCTTGTTACTGGTATTTCATACTTGGCAGCAATTGCGGCAGTGTTTGGATGCTCATTTTCACTTGTTTCAATGAAGGCAATAGCAGCCTGAATTCGTATTTCAACATCCCCATAAGGTTCAACCCCTTGACATGGTAGAATATAAGCTGGTGCTAGTGGCATTGTTTGTTGTAGTGTGGATAGTATTGTATGTTAATAAGAAGAGCTTCTTTTCAACTGTAAAGTTACATTAATTTACAAAGCCCTGTCAAGCTACAAAGTTGTGTTGAGCCACAAAGTTACTGTGATAAGCCACAAAGCTCTATTGAGCTATCAGGCACTCTTTAGAGTACCCCCGGTTGTGAGCCTGTGAACATGAGGGGGTTGTAGTCGAATGCCACAACTCCCAAATGTTTACAGTCTCACAACCGAGGGTACCCTAAAGGGTGCTGGACAGCTCAACATTACTAGACAGCTCAACACCACTTTTTTGGTTGCCATGGCAATGCAGTAACTAAGCATAACTTGAAGCTCAATTGGTCATTAGAAATTTACAAAATACTGGGGTAGTTAAATTGCATCCAAACAATTTGTAAATCAATTGTTATCTACTATGTATCATAAGTATCTAGTTGCAACTTGGTTGTATGGGAATAAGATTCCACATTATATCTATTTTCGTGAGCCAGCTTGACATTTAATCCCAACCCCTATATGTCTAGATATCTTCTTTTTGTAGGCTTCAATAGCCTTTCTTTCCTTCACACTTGCTTTTATCTCATTAAGGAAAGGCTTGTGCACTTCCCACTCAGCCTACTTCCTTGCATTTTGCGCCTGTTTCAGCTGCTTTTCTGCCTTCTCAACCTCTGCATCCTCTCTTCTTTTTAACGTCTACTGTGCTTGTGAAGCATAAAGAACACCACCCCTTTGTACCTGTCTCCTGTTTTGTGCTCTATTCGTTGCACTCCTTACTTGTTCTGCCGCTTAAATATGTTCCATGTACTCTATAGTCAAGGTTCCAGATTGTGCCAGAGTTAAGCCTCAGTCTATGCTGGAAAGTTGGAGAAAGATCAACTGCATTACATAGCAATTCATCATCTTGTCTCTTAAGACTCCAGATGGTAAGTAGTAGAGTTGGTGATGCTCCTCTTGGTGGTGTGATAGACTGTATAAGATGATCTCCTGTCTCACATAACTTGGAAATAACAACATTTGGGTCATAAGGACTAAGTCTGGTAGCTCTGAAGGCAGATCAGATAGTTGATTGTTTAAAAGTGTGCTGGCATATCAAATTGATTGTGTCCAAGAACTCCACTTTATCAAATTCACCACAACCAGTTTGTATTGCAGCCTCAACAGCTTCAGTATGGTAATGCTTATAGGTTTGAAATATGACAACATCTAATGGTTGTAAAAGATGACTCGAATTTGGAAGAAGTCAAAAGGCAATAATCTTGTGTGCATCACAATAGTTGATAAATTGTTTGGTAGAGTGGGAGCCAAACCCATCAAGTAGTAGAAGTCGATAGTTACCTACTTTCCTTTGCAAGGATTACTTTTCAAAGTGGACTAACCACTTCATTGGCAATTCATCATTGCTGTAGCCACTCTTAGATATACCAATAAGGTAATCATCAGGTATTGAAGTTGTGGTATACCAAGGTTCTTTGTGTATCACACCAGGAATAATGATCATTGGAGGGAGAACACTTCCATCTCCACTAATCATTTCACAATCAGAAACAAGCTCTCGGTTTGTTGAGCTACCAAGGGAGGATTGGCAGATTGGATCTCGGTTATAATCCATTGGTCCTTTCCAATGCCGATGCAGAAACCAGTCTCATAAAAATTGTATATATCAGTATTGTTAATGCTATACTCCATACAAACAGTATGGTATTTCTCAAACTACCTTCAAATATCATCAGTGCAGTGAGTATTCTGGCAGTCAAGGTCAATTGTTTTTTGTTTCCATATAAAGTACTCTAGGTGACAACTCAGAAACCATTCAGTACACTTCACACTAACAACCAGTGCTGGTGTTGGACCTATATGTACGTTTTTCAATACTGTATTGGCTACACCAGAAACCATTTGCAATTGGGTACTTGTACCCACAGTATCAAGATGGTCCAGATATTGACAGACAGCAAGTTGCTGAGGAGCTGAAAGCTGGCAATTTGTCGTTGTCTGTTCTTGTTTTGATTAGTGACCCTGCCAGTGTCTATGGAGTCAGGATACTGGAATTTCATACTCCCAAGTAGTGGCAGCAATATTCCGGTTCTGTTCTTCTGCAGCATTTAGAGAGGCTAGTGCTGCTTGAATGTAAATTTCGATATCAATATATGGCTCAACCCAATGACTGGGGAGTATAAAATTTGGTGTGAGTGGCATAATTGATAATAATAGAGTAGGTGGTATTTGATGTATCATAGCCAATGTCTGTCTTCTACACTATTTGAGCCTGAAAGTCATGCTGAGTTATACTGTTACTGTGGTAGCCTACAAGGTTGTGTCAAGTTGTCACTGTGTTGCCATGGCAACCAAGAAAGTAGTGTTGTGTGGTCGAGTAACGTTGAGCTGTCCAGCACTCTTTAGAGTGCCCACAGTTGTGAGCCTGCAAACATTTAGGGGTTGTAGCTAACAGACACAACCTCAGCACAATTATAAAAATATCTTTTCAATAAAAAAATAAGGTTGGCATTTCATTTTACTATTGTCATGATGCTGGATATGTTGTGCTCTGCAGTTGCCAAGAGGATTTGATAATACAGCAATATATGTTATTGATGCCTCTTGGTATCAGGACAATAGTATGGCTAAAAGCCAATTTTCTTTTTATATTTAAAGTATATTGGTATACTATAATAGGTATACAAATATCTTTTCAATAAAGAAAGAAAATCAGCTTCTCAACATATGGTTGTGGCAATGCCAGGGATGTCATGCATAGATACTGGCAAGAGGTGTCGATAATACAGAAATATATGTTATCAATGCCTCTTGGTATGATGACAACAGTACAGCCAAAAGCTAATTTTCTTTTTATATTCAAAAGATATTTCTATACCATAATAGGTATAGAAATATCTTTTCAATAAAGAAATAAGGTCAACTTTTTGCCATACTGTTGTCGTGATGCCAGGGATGTCATGCTGCTCAGCTACCAAGAGGTGTCGATAACATGAAAATATATGTTTTTGATGCCAATTGGTATTGTGACAATACTGTGGCCAAACGCCGATTTTCTTTTTCTATTCAAAGCATATTTGTATACCATGATAGGTATTCCAATATCTTTTCAATATATAGAGAAAATAGGCTTTTTGCCATATGGCTATGGTGATACTGGGGACATCATGCATTGATGGTGCCCGGAGGTATCAATAATACAGAAATATATGTTATTGACGCTTCTTAGTATCGTGACAACACTACAGCCAAAAGCTGATTTTCTTTTTATATTCAAATGATATTTCTATACCATAATAGTTATAGAAAGATCTTTTCAATAAAGAAATAAAATCAGCTTTTTGCTGTATGGTTGTAGCAATGCTGGGGACATCATACAGCTGTACTGCTAAGAGGTGTAAGTAATATATCTTATATTGTTTTATCAAATAAACTTTTAAGTGTCACTAGTAAAGTGACACTAAGAAGTCATTAGTATGGCTTAAAAGCTTAGTTTATAATAGTTAGTGACAAGTTAGACTCTGTAGATATCACCATAGATTTTAAAATATATTTTATATACATCCAGAATAGATACTCATGCACTCCGATTGGTGAAATCAATATGCTTTGTACACCCCTTTGTACTGCAAACAATGCTCGCACATCTGATGATGTCTGAGTATTGTTTGAGTGTACAATGAGGTGTACAAACAAACCAGGAAACATTTATATGTCGTTCCTTATATACCTTGTATACATGAGGTGTATACCTCATGTGTGAAAGGTATATAAGCCCAGCCCTTGTTCTTTCCTTTCCTCCTTTCCTTCTTTCTGCCTTTCCTTCTGTTCTGTCCACCACACAGGAAGATAAGAACAAGACCTCTTCCTTCCCCCTCCCTTCCCATCCCTCTCCTAGCACATCTGTTTCCCCTAAACCTCCTCTTTGCCACTCTCCCGCTTATTGTTTTTCCTGATTTTTCCATTGCTTTTTTTCCATTGATTGTTGGAGGTTTGATGGTGCCTCTATGGTCATGACCAGAGCTAAGCCCAAAGTAAGTACATTCCATTTATATATCAGCTGGTGATAATTACTAACCTTTCTTTTGCACTTAGACATCCAGTTGTCTCTGTTCCTGTACACCCTTCCCACACAAGTGACATGTGCCTGGGGAAGTAAGTGCATTCCTTTTCCTCTTTATCTCTTAGCTGTTCATAATTACCAACCTTGCTTTTGTACTTAGATGTCAGGTTGTCTCTGTCCTATGGGTCCTTCCTGCACAAGTGACGTGTACCTGGGGAAGTAAGCATACTCATACTGAGGTTATGGCTTGAGCACCACAACCCCCAAAAGCTGGCAAGCTCACTTTTCTGGGGCACTCTATTGAGTGCCTGACAGCTCAATGTAACTTTACGGTTCTACATCACTTTGTAGCTCAATGTAACTTTGCAGCTCAAACTTGTGGTTCAACCTCACTTTGTAGCTCAATGTAATATACAACACAAACTACACTCACCTTTAAACCATCTCTAATGAATATTATCCACCACACCATATCTGTAAACAACAATACCTATACCACTCTCCCTCCATAAAATATACACAAAACCAACCCAACTACTACATACTGCACAGTCCATCCTATATTACCTATATACAATATACCTCCTACACTAATACCTATTATGCCACTGGTACCACCTTTCATACTCCCTAGTTACTGGGTGGACCCATATAAAGATATCGAGACCCATGTGCAGGCTGCACTTGCCTCACTTTACTTCTCCAAACATGATAACCCAAACCTTGGTGCTATAGCTCATGAATATGAAATTCCAGTTCAACAACTCTATGCACTTTGGCAAAGCTGCCAATCAAGATAAGAGTGAGCAGGAATAAACCGAAAACTTACTGAAGACCAAGAACCTTTGGTTTGTCAGTACTTAGACTACCTCGATACAGTTAGTACAAGTGCACAGCTTCAAATAATTTCTGACTATGCCAATACAATTCTGCCACTTGCTCATAATGGCCCACCACCAGCACCTGTTGTTAGTGAGTAATGGGTTCCCCAATTTCTCTCTTGCCACACAGAATACTTCATTCCCAAGCAACTAACCCATGACATTGATCAAAAGAATACTCACTAGCCTGAGCATATACAAGCGTGGTTTGAAAGTTATCATACTGTTTGCAACAAATATGAAATTCAGCATTATGAGCAGTACAACCTTGATGAAACTGGTTTCTGTATAGGAATTGGGCAAGATCAAGGGATTATTACGAGAGATCCAAACCGACAGGCTTACTTAGTGAGTTTCTCAAATCGAGAACTGATCTCTGTATGTGAGTCTATTAGTAGAGATGAGGCAGTTTTACCACCAATGATTATCCTTCCTGGAATCATCCACCAGGAGCCCTGCTATACTTCAACCACAACACCAGATAATTATCTTGTTGGTACCTCTGAGACTGGGTACAATAATGATGAATTCAGCATCCAGGGGCTTATACACTTTGAAAAGTTTTCTTCTCAATGGCAAGTTAGCATATACAGACTCTTGCTCCTGGATGGTTTTGGTTCACAATCAACCAAACAGTTTCTCAACTACTGTGATAAACAGAAAATTATTGTATTCTGCCTTCCTGTACATACAAGTCATCTCCTACAACCATTAGACATTGTAGTCTTTCAATCTTATAAGCACTACCACTCGGAGACTGTAGAAGCAGCAACATGTACTGGTTGTAGAGACTTTGACAGATGTGAATTCTTAAACTCAATTGATTCAATTTGCCAACAAACTTTCAAGTGATGTACAATCCGATCTGCATTTCAGGCCTCTAGACTTATACCATATAATCCTGTTGTTGTAATTTCAAAGTTACGAGAAGCAACTATCACTTCTCAACAACTAGCTTTACCTATACTTGAGTCTTATTGGAGTGTTCCCCTCACAATTACAAGCATGAAACGTCAAGGAGAGCAATTACTACAGGATGAGTCAAATCTATCTCCTACCTTTCAGCGAAGGCTACAACTTGTTCTACAAGGTGGGTTAGCTCAGGCAGTGTCAGGTGCTCTAGCTATGGAACATGTGAGACATACTTGAGTGGCTGAAGAGGCATGGAATGCACGGAGAAGAACCCAGAGCTGAAGACAAGTACAAACAGGAGGTGTTCTTCATACTTCAGAAGCTTGGCAAATAGTGAAGAGGAGTGAGGAAGCTGAGGTGGAAAAGGCCGAGATACAGTTGTGGCGAGCTCTAAACATAAAGAAAAGAGTAGAACAAGTAGAGTGCAAGCCTTTTGTTAATGAAATAAAGCCTTATGGAAGAGAAAGGAGTATTACTCAAGCCTATAAAAAAAAGATGTCTAAGCTAATAATTGGTGGTATTAAGTGACAAGCAAGGTTGTGGAAAATAAATGTGGATTAAACTGCTTTCAAGTTATATAATACACTCCAAATATTATATTGAGGCATTAAGTTGCATTGTAGATTACATTGAGCCACAAAGTGATGTTGAGCCATAAAGTTATGTTAAGCTGTCAGGCACTCAATAGAGTGCCCCAGAATAGCAAGCTTGTGAGCATTCAGGGGTTCTGGCACCCATGTCACAACCTAAGCATGAGTAAGTAATTCTTGACCTGTCAGGTCACTACCTTGTCGCAACTGTGTGCATAGGGAAATGCAAACACCAAAAGTTATGACACAAAAAAAAAGAAACAAGGAAAGAAAGAAAGAGGCTAGCTATATTTCGATGAACAGCATATGTATGGACTCCTTGTAGATTTTTGTCAAACCATACATGCTCAACCCCACCATCATATCCTTGCAACCTTACTAAAGTAATACACCCTACAAGTAAGGGCTTGATTTGAGTGATTTTACATGCCCACAGCACTCACATGATTCTCTATACAGAAACATGCATACATGACATTTCCAAGCAAGTGAAAAATATCACTCATATTTGACTGCTGTTGGCAAAGTGAGATCGAGTGTGCAAGGATGCAGATACATATGTGGCGAACTTTCTGTGTTCCCCCAAATTCTCCCTGTCCCATCACATACATTATATAAATTCCTCCTCCTTCAATAATGCATACTAAGAAAATGTAAGCTAATTGTTACTAAGTATAAGAATCGCATTGTGAATGTTATAAGTGGTACAGGCTAAAAAAATTTGTATCTACCATTTCAGACTGGCTAGCTTTGGGTTTGGTATTTGGGTATTGGTGGAAGGGGCTGGTGAAAGTTTGTGTAGTATTTGTTCTGGGTGTATTCTCAGTCTGCATTATGCAGACTGAGTGGGAACTGCTTTGGGCTATCACTTCAAGTAGAGCCTTGGGGTTATGTACAACAAGAATTTGTTCTTTTTTCTTTTCTTTACATTTCTTAAAACCTTATATTGTATGTTGCTGGCTGGGTGGTCTTTTTCTTTTATTTTATCATTTATTATTATGGTAAAGGTTTCCAATGCCATGGAGTTTTATGTTTTATCCCTCCAATACTACAAGCTCTTATAAGATTCAGCACTGATCTGATAATAAAATATATTGCAGGGGTTTCTTATTTTCTATAGTGCTAGATCTAGGATACAGGAAAGTAGGTATGGAAGATAGAAACTTTACTGTTAAGGGACTGTTTGGTAAAAAAAGGGAACATTCCTTTGGGTGACTGTATCTGCTGTGAAAATAGCCTTATCTCAGTTTTGAAATGGAAGGAAAAAGGTGATATGTTTGGAGGTACGGCCCTGACAGTGCCATTCACATTCAGGGACCGAACAGCTATAGATCACCTGCTCATGATCTTTATCAGCAATCTTGAATGAAAACCTTTCTTTTACAGACTAACCGTCTGCTAACTTCTTAAGGTCAATAAACACAGGGAATAATTACCCCAGTGCTGGTGAAGTGGAGACTTGTGAAAGAGTGAATATTTCAGGTAGTATGATCAGAACTTTGGTGGAGGATATGGTGGTTGCCAAGATGGCCCACTGAATGTCTAGCATTTACACTATTAAAAAAAAAAAAAAAAAACAGCGCAATATTTTTTTTATTAGATCAGCATTCAATCTTATATGATCTTGTGTCATTGGAGGGTGCTGTAGTATTGGAGGGATAAAACATAAAACTCTGTAGGATTGGAGACCTTTACCGTAAAATATATTATCTATATAATATCAACATGTTCCTTCATACCTTTCTATAGTTTTACCCAAGTTCTCTCTATATCTTTAGCATAATATACACAATGGAACCCTCTTACACCAACTAACCAACAGCAAATGCTCCACTCTTGAAACACTAACCGACTAATAGCAATTTGTCTTGTCACACTGTTCCAGTCAATCCTAATACCCAAAGAACCAGAGCAAGAAGGGAAAGACTAAAACAAGCTTCAATTAGGTGTAAGTCTATCAGAGTCTAGTTTATCCCATTTTATATAAAGATTTTAACTGGGTTTGACAAATAACTAGAGTGGAAATGGAAAAACACAAACTTGAACCCCTAATGCATTATGTATTTGCAAATATTGCCAATGACAAGCCAACCTTAGAGGTGTTCTCACTGCTGAACCAGTAGTCAATAATATAATTCCCCTAACAATTGTTCAGCCTCTTGAGGAATTCCAATTGGATTATAAAGTATGACCTCACAGACTACTGTTTATAGATAAAGCTTATCCTTTGCACGTTCAAATATTCTAAGATGCATTTAAGATCATGCAGAAGAAAGTTGTCAATTGTTACAGTATATAGTCAATGATGAGAGAAAACAGCTTGTGATTAGAATATTTTGCATTATTTAGACATTCTGTCATAGGGGGTTTGCCATATAGTACTTAATACAGGAGATGTGACTTAGTTGTTATTACATAGGTTTTATGTCCGTGTTTGCTAAGTATATAACTAGTGACATAGGAAAAAGATTATAGACCTCAAGGTAGGTTTTGTTGGTTAGTTCATACACTTGTATTAGTAGCAAGTCCTCTTTCCCTTATAAGGCTACTGAGGCTCCTACTCTTTTATTTTTCTTTCTTTTCTTCTTTTCTCTTTCCTTTGTATCTTTTATATTCTAGCTATTCAAAGATATCTGCTTTCCAACCAATCTCCTCAGTTCCAGTTCTCATACAGATACACATCATCTACCTTATCCTCACTCTTGTCCACCATGTCAGTCCTCGATCTCTGTTCTCGTTCTCAGCCCTTGTCCTCGATCCTCATGCTCATCCATTACCTCCCTCTCTCATCTGTCCTACTCAATATCCTTTAGCTATTCATTGCCCCTGACCTTCCTTTTACACTATACAAACTCATCAATAGCCAACTGGTATCATCATGGCTACCAGCAACATACCTGCCATGCCATCCGCTGTCCTTGCAACAAATGCCCTTAAAGTCCTTGATACACTCAGCACTACCTGGAGCAACATTCAACTTCCCACAACAATCAATGAGGAAGATAAGATCAAGGTAGTGGATTCCCTCTGCATCATTCATGACTTTGTGATATCTCTTCAGGTGGATCTAGACTTCTTTAGTGAAAACTTATAGACTAGACAGTCTCAGATTGAGGAGTTAGAGCTTGAAAACCAAAGCCTCCAGGAAAATGATATCCACCTCTGTACAGACTTAGATGGTACTAATACTACTATCAATCTGCTGCACAGGAACTCAGTTGGGCCTAGGCCTAGTGACCTGACTCTCTCTGTACCAAGACAACAAAATATCCCAGATGCCTAAAAGTTCAATGGTGACTAAAAGGAATTGAAAGCCTTGCTGTCACAAGTTCGACTTAAGCTCCCAGGAAACCGCTCAATGTTGTGAACTTTAAGTCTCGGTCTTGCCTACGTCGCATCTCTAGTAAAGGGACCTGGCTACACTCATATCGAAGATCACATTGCCGATGGGTTCTCTGCTATCTCGGATGTCAATGCCCTCTTTCAGATCCTCTCCTGTACCTTTGGTGACCCAGATGAAGTTGGTACTGCTGAATGGGAAATGAAGACCCTGCAGCAGAAAAATGCTGAATTTGCAACATACTATGTCAAGTTCCAAAGATTGATGACTATTCTCTGCTGGGACTCTCGGGCCAAACACACTTCACTCCAAGAAGGTCTCAGTACTGAGCTGAAAGATGCTCTAGTATTTATGGAAGAGAAAAATGAGTTTGGGGACTTTGTTCTCCAGCTGCACAATATGGACAACCAGATCTGTGCATGCACCCAGGGGTCCAAAGGACAAAATTCCCATAATTCTGCACAAACTACAAAACCATTTCAGCCCGCTGCTACAAAGTATGACAAACCTTCTTTTCAGCCTGGTGGCACAGTCCCTATGGCCCTTGATGCCTCGTGCAGGATCTCCCCTGAAAAGAGGTCACATCAAATGCAGGAAGAACATTTTGCCTACTGGGCTGCGTCTGGCCATTTCGCCAGAGAGTGTTCAAATAAGCAGTCTCAGCACCTGCAAGTCACTAAAGCTATTGTGACTACCCAACTGTCAAAAAATGAGTCCACCAAGGAGTAAAGGGTCATGCCCTCCTTGGTTCATTTTTATCTTTCCAAAAAGTTTCTTTATATTGTTGTAGTCTGTCTGTGATTACCCTTACTGACGAGGAGATGGATGGGAAACATTTGGTAGTTAGTTGCACTCTAGCTATCAACAATGTATCTCTCTCTTCCTATGCACTTGTGGATTCTGGAGCTACAGAATTTGCTTTCATTGATACAAACTTTGTTCATCACCACTACCTGAAGATATTACCACTAACTTGGCCCCATACCTTAGATGTCATTGATGGAAGACCCATATCCTTCAGTACGATTACCCACTATGCTGAACTCTGTATGAATATAATAGGTCATGAGAAGCAAATCAGGCTCTTTATCACTATGCTTGGCCACTCTCCAATTGTTCTGGGCATTCCTTGGCTCCATCACCATCACGTGAAGACAGATTGGAAAGCCCATAACCTTACCTTTGACTCACCATTCTGCCTCCAGTGGTGTATGGACCACCCTGTATCAGTTACCCAGCCTGGTACTTTGAGTGCCCTTCATGAACATCCTACTATTCTGACTCTTAATACGACAGATTTTCACTACTTGGCTAAGGATGAGAATCTCCAGATATACGAAGTTGAAGTTAGTCATAATGAACAATGCATTGTCACACCTACTGTTAAGGACCAAGTACCCAAGGCATATTGGAACTTCTTAGACATATTCAGCAAAGCAGATGACAGTGTTCTTCCTCCACACTGGAAAATAGACCATGAAATACCCCTCAAACTGAGGGAACAACCCTCTTGCTGACCTCTTGACAGGATGTCAGAATCAGAGCTTTCAACCCCTCAGGACTTCCTAAAAGAGAAATGTGAGAAGGGGTACATTTAGCCATCAACTTCACATACCCGTGCACCAGTCCTATTCATCAATAAGAACTATGATTCCTTGAGACTGTGTGTTGATTATTATTGCCTCAATACTATAACTGTGAAGAATTGGTACCCCCTACCACTCATTCAGGAAACTCTTGACCATGTTGGAAAGGCTAAGGTCTATACGAAGTGGGACTTACAGGGGGCTTACAACCTGCTCAGAATCAAGAATGGGGAAGAGTAGAAGACTGCCTTTGGAACATGATATGGACACTGTTAGTTCTCCATTATGCTATTTGGATTGATGAATGCTCCTGCGTTCTTCCAGAACTTTATAAATCATGTCCTGAGGGACCACCTTGATGCCTTCTACTCAATCTATCTTGATGACATCCTCATTTTTTCAGAAAACCTTGTGCAACATATGCACTGCATATAGAATGTCTTACAGGTCTTAAAAGATAATAATCTGTTCTGCAAGCCAGAGAAGTGCTTATTTGAAGTGGAAGAAGTAGAATATTTGGGATTTATGATATCCCCAAAGGGGATTGGCATGGAGGAGTCAAAACTAACAGTGGTCTCAAAATTCCTCCACTGCAAAGGCTTCGAGATGTACAATGTTTCCTTGGATTTATAAATTTCTACAGATGCTTCATTCAAGGCTACTCCAAAGTGGTTGCACCCCTGATATATTTGACACAAAAGGATACCCCATTTACCTGGAGTACTGACCAGGAACAGTCATTTGCAAGACTGAAGTTAGGCTTTACTACAGCTCCAATCCTGGCACACTATGACTTTGCCTACCCTAGTGTCATGGAGACTGATGCCTCTGACTGTATCTGTGCAGCTGTCCTCTCCCAGGCCGATAGAACTGGCATCCTCCACCCAGTCACCTACTTTTCCAAGAAAATGTCACTGGCCCAATGTAACTATCCAATTTATAACAAGGAATTATTGGCTGTTGTCTTAGCTCTTGAAGAGTGGAGGAAGTATCTTGAGTCATCTCAATTCACAATCTCAGTGCTGACAGACCAGAAAAACCTGGAATACTGTATGATGACCAAGATGGTGAACTGACGACAGGCTAAGTGGGCTGAACTACTATCTCAGTTTGACTCTAAGATGACTGGTAAGCCTGGGAAGAGTAGAGGAAAGCCAGACTCCTTGATCCATAGGTCAGGAGACCTCCCTAAAGAGGGAGATGAACAACTAATGTACCAGTTTCAAATACTTTTAAGCTCTTACAAGTTATCCATTTCTACGATTTTACCCTGCCAGCAGAGTTTTTGGAGCCCCTGACTACTGCCTATATCTCAGACCCCTTTCCTACCTCTGTGCTAAAGATGCTTGGGGAAGGTGTACACCACTCTCAAAAGATCTTCCTACCTGACTGTACACAACATGAACGACATTTATACTTTCACGGACACCTGTTTGTTCCAGATTGTGACCCTCTCCATCTTATCATTTTACAGTCTTGCCATGACAGTCCTCTGCTAGATACCCAGGAGTCACAAAAACATTCAATTTGGTTGCTGTTAATTATTACTGGCCAGGTATAAGAGAATACATCAAACAATATATGTGTCACTGTCACACATGCTCCAGAATCAAGTCCTCGCATCATGTGCCCTATGGGAATCTACGGCTGCTGTCTATCCCTCACTATTCTTGGAATGACCTGAGCATGGATTTCATTACTGGGCTTCCAGAAAGCAAAGGATATAATGCTATTCTTGTCATTGTGGATCATCGAACAAAGATGGCTTACTTTGTTCCCTGTTGTGATACGAGCTCAACTGAGGATATTACTTGTCTTTACCAAGACTCAGTTTAGAAACTCCATGGCCTACCTGAATTGATTGTATCGGACTGTGGTTCTACCTTTGTTTCTGTGTTCTGGAGAACACTATATACCACGTTAGGTATTCAATTCAGACTTAGTACAGCCTTCCACCCTGAAAACCGATGGACAGACTGAAAGGATAAATGCTATCCTAGAGTAATACTTGAGTGGATATGTCAATTACTAGCAGGACGATTGGTACACCTGCCTTGCCAAAGCAGAGTTTGGACATAATGCTCACAGTTCTGAGATAACAGGGATAAGTCCATTCTTTGCAAATTACACATACCATGTATGCCTTGAAATTACACTACCAAGCCCTAGTGAGAGAGCAGATGATATCTCTTCAGACTCCTCAAGTGCCATCTACCAAGTACAAGAAACAATGAAGGAAGAAATACTATATGCACAGGAGCTCCACCAGGAACAGGCAGACAAACTCTAGTTACCTGCTCCCACAGTGAGGATGGGTGACAAGGTGTGGTTGTCGACAAAGAATATTCGGACAACATGTCCTTCGAAGAAGTTGGACAGAAGGAGAATGGAGCTTTACTCTATCAAGGCTGTTGTCAGTCCACATGCATACCATTTAGACCTGCCAGGAAATATAAGAATTGATCCAGTTTTTCACATTAGTCTCTTTGAACCTATAGCCACCGATTCCCCAATAGCAGAACACATCATGCCTGAACCCCTACCCATCGAAATCGAAGGTAGTCCTGAATGGGAGGTAGCTGAACTACTTGATTCACACTGCAGCCACTGACAACTACAGTATCTAGTACACTGGGAAGGATATGATGAGCCAACATGGCAACCACATTGTGACCTGGAGAATACTGCAGATAAGGTCAAGGAATTTCATGATAAGTTTGCATTCAAGGCAAGACCAGTGCTTCGCAGGAGCACAGCCATGAGAGGGGGATAGTGTTATGGTATAGAGTCAACGATGAGGGAAGCCAGCTTGTAATTAGAATATTTTGCATTATTTAGACATTCTGTTATGGCGGGTTTGCCATATAGTACTTAATGGAGGAGATGTGACTTGGTTGTTATTACATAGGTTTTATGTCAGTGTTTGCTAAGTATATAACTAGTGACATAGGAAAAAGGTTAAAGCCTTCAAGGTAGGTTTTGTTGGTTAGTTCGCCCACTTGCATTAGTAGCAAGTCCTCTTTCCCTTATAAGGCTACTGAGGCTCCTTCTCTTTTGTTTTCCTTTCTTTTCTTCTTTTCTCTTCAGTTTGTATCTTTTGTATTCTAGCTATTCAAAGATATCTGCTTTCCAACCTATCTCCTCCGTTCCAGTTCTCATCCAGATATGTGTCATCTACCTCATCCTCACCCTCATCCACCATGTCAGTCCTTGATCTCTATTCTCATTCTCAGCCCTTGTCCTCAATCCTCATTCTCATCCATTACTTCCATCTCCCCTCTGTCCTACTCGATATCATTTGGCTACTCATTGGCCCCACCCTCCCCATTACATCAATCTACAAATATAGGCAAAAAATCCACTATCTAGCCTGAGCTTTACCTAGTACTATCAGGTATACCTGTTCATAAAAGTACAAATCAACAATAAGTGAGAGGCATTGAGAGACCCTGCAAACTCTAACAGTCTTACTGTTGGATTAAAGACATGAAAAGAGCAAGTGCAAAAGGTTGCAGAAGGTAGTGGTTGGGGGAGGAGAGTTCAAGAAATAATTCTTTGCTATGAAGTTTTATGGGTTAAAATGAGTCAGATACCAAAGCCTGACTGTGTGAAGTATAGGCTAGTTATGTCACTCTTGGAGGATGCAGACACAGTCCTTACTGTAAGGCAGTATATTCTCAAGGCTCATGATAGTAAGTTATCTTGTAGTCCTTTCTGTTTATACAACTAATATATAATAATAATAGTTACTAACCTTCTGAATAGAACTTACCTCATGCAATTTGGTCAAAGCAATTGCCCAACATTGGAGAGAATTAGCCTCTAGTACAGATAATAATATTACAAACTGCTCTATCAACAGGGTGGCCTGCCAAGTTGAGAAAAATATTTCTTCCAATACTGGCATCTAATGGTTTAGAAAACTTTTGTTTAAGTATAAGGATTACCATAAAGACATGTACAATGATGGCCATGAGAAGGATGATGTAAAGAACTATTGCAACAAGATATTTCTTCTTCAGATGGAAGTATAGCAGGAGTCTTTCCTCCTATAGGATGAACACTTTTGGGAACTTCCAATGCCAGCGGACCTTGATCGAGATGTGCAGCCTGTTATTCTTATCACTCAAGAAGAGTGTACTTTCAATTCAAATGATGGTAAACACTATATTTGAGTTCACCCACACCATAAGCTATTGAGGAAAAAGGCACGTGATAAAGGTCCAAATTTCTTACACTAATTGGTCAGTTGGGAGATGGAAAAGCATGCACTTTTCTGAAATGTAGAGGTGACGTCTGGTGAGATGGTGACAAGCTTCTTGAACAAATTATCAATAAGGCAATTTTAGGCTTTGAGGTACAATTTCCTGGATGTAAAGTTCTCTTTACCTTCGACAATACTGACCATCATCTTGAATTTGCAAAGGATTGACTTCAAGTTCCTCAAATGAATCAGGAGTCAGGTGGAAAAAATACAAAGTAGATGCATGACATCTATGTTGCGAATTTGAACTACCCTGAAGGTGGATATGGTCAATTGATGGTTTTGCATGATGGAAGACCAAAGGGACTAAAGCTTGTCCTAATCAAATGTGGACTTTGGCCACTAAACCAGAAATGATTTCTTCCCCAATGTGCAATCAAGTCTCAATCATCAAAGTGAATGAAATCAAATCTAAGGTGTTTGGATGGTGGCACCAGTTGTACTTCATCACTTCTTGTAGCTCAACTAGACTTTCACAATCAGAAACATCAAATTGAACAAGCCATTCTTGAGGCAGAGCATGAGGTAATATTTTATCCTGCCTTTCATTGTGAGATCAATTTTGTTGAGTATTTTTAGGGAGCTGCCAAGTGCTATACATGAGAGAACTGTAAGTATGACTTTGAATCTCTGAAGAGCATGGTTCCAGAGGTATTGGCTAGTGTACCTAAAAAGGTAATTCGAAAATGCTAGGCTAAGACTGATAGAATCATAGAAACTTATCGATCAAAGGTTATATATAGCTCCCAAGACTATGAGAAGCTTGTAAGCAGAAAGTATAAATCACAATGGTGTGTTTAAAGTATATAGCATCCTGTATAGTATCATACTTTTCTCTGAATGTAAGTTATCTCCATTGAATAAACCCTAAACTTTATACATAAAAAACTTAAAATTTTCCTAAATATATCTTACCCTGATTATATAAGGCAGTACATTTTGAAACACTACTAGTACATATTCTATGCAGTGTGCATTGTATAATATTATCATGTAGGAAATGTGTACTGTATCTTGTTCTTTCTATAGTATCAGAGGTGTCCTATATATACATAAATGTTTGTAAGCAACAAGACCTTTCTTAGGCTTGTCAATAATAGCTTATAGTTTCTCTGAAGCTTCATAACTTCTCTCTGATCAACTCCTTGAAACTTCTCCTGGAACAGCTTCCCATAATACTAGTGGTCTCCAATAGTTCTGATACCTTCCTGCCCTTCTTTGTACTTCCTAAGTGTCATGGTCCAACAGTACTTGTCAAATTCAAAAGTATTGGGACATTTGGTTGGTGGACTTGGCACCAAGTATCCAGGAGATATCCCTCAGAGGCTTTATCTACTCACATCCACATACCTGTTGTGCTATACTGTGATCAACTTAATCCATATTTGCTACAATGAAAAGAGGAAAGGAAATACCTCCCAATAGACAAGAAGTTACTATTGCTTTCTACAGGTTCAATAAGCTGATTACCCTCAGAAAAAAAAAATAAAACAGTTAGTTGTATTCTAGTCCTAACAGCAAATGATATTTGGCAACATATAAAAATAAATACTGTTAAAATCTGTCAAGCAGTAAGGGAACCTGGCCCAATAGATACTCTGGTTTCATTAGCAGAATTAATTACAAGTTCTGCCTTGGAGCAAGAAGCTTGTACTGGAAGGCCAAGTCCACTTAGAAAGAAGGCTAAGAATATATTAGTGTTGTATATCAAAAGTGATATTGATACTTGGTGAATGAAGATGATCGATATCTACTATGAAGCTAGCTTTTTAGATATTAGTTCAACAATACTTCTTTCACCCTTGAAGGAGCCCAGGATTAGTGCTTATTAAGAAGAATTCAATCCAATTCTTAATCTTGGAAATAAGGAAAAGCAATTGGTATGCATGATCTTACTCTATATCGAAATATATTTTGAATACTCAGGCTTGTACCAATTGACAGGTTAGAAATATTGTGAGGAAGAAAGGCTTTAGCTTCTAAGTAAGGAGTTAGGAAATATTGAGTTGACTGATTGGATATCTATTGAGATCAAGGCAGGCTTTGGAGTAAATCAGGTATAGAGAGAGAAAGGATGGCAATGAGAGGAGGATTGTGTAGGAACAAAAAAAAAGTATGGTATAATATATCCATAAGGTGCTGGGGGGCAATTGAGTGAAATTGGAATGGGTCTTTCCATGCTTAGTGAAAAGAATCTAAAGATGAGAAAGTACAGGCTGTGAATGATATGCAGGAATAAAATAAAAAGACAGTAAAGGATGAAGTGAAGCTTAATAGGGACTAGAGGGGTACAGAAGAGTGGTAAAAATAAAGGTAAGTGCAGCCAGCAGCACTACAGGTAGCAAAAAAACTGCAAAGAGTAGCAAAAGAGTGGGAGGAAATAATTAAGTTGAAAGTCATTCAATCATGGTGAGCAAAAAAGTTTAAAATACAAGGAGCTCTTAGGAAGGATGTCAAAGGAATTGCCTACTGGAGATATGTTACTGCCAGATGTCATCCTCTACTTTGACCAACCTATCAGACCTACTTTACTCTTAACCTACAATTGCAACTCATGGAGGATATTACTCATTCTCATAATACCGATTCACAAATTAGAAGTATATGAGAGAAGCTATATCAAAAGTAGATTAGCTACCAAACTCATCAGACTTTAACTCCATTGAGCATATATGGAGCATCATGAAGTAGAAGATACTATGCCACTCGTGTATGGAAAGAATTTGCTTACCAAGAGTAATAGAGCTTATTTTCAAAGAGCAATGCAAAAAGATTATAATTGAAGAATTCAATCATGAAATTGTTAAGTTACTAGTTATCCTGCTATGGTGTATTATCATACATCATACCATCAATGGGGGAAACAAATTTCAGGCCTAAATTATTTGGATGTTTAATAGTTCCCTTCTCTTATTATTCTTTTATCTCCACTCATGACTCTCCTATTTACTTCCTCCACTGTAATATCTTGGCTCCAAGAATTCCTAACACTTTTGAATTTGACATGTAATTCATCTCAGCCTCTTACAAACACTGGTTTCTATCTCCTCTATTCATTAGTACTAATTCCTGAAACTTCCCAAACAATCGTGGTACAGCTAAACCCTGTCCTAATACACTCATACTCTTTCTTCAAACTTTCTATTTCCCTGTCATGTGGTCACTAATGTGACAGAGTTATGGAAGCATCATGGTTTTCAATATCTTTCTGGATGAAATAGATAATGAATATTGACAACTGCAAAGGTCAGGAAGGTTTCTTTGCTCATGGACACCAAATATTTGAGACAGTCAAATTGGGTCATTTGGGTCTGATTGAGATCTACGTCCTGATCTGTTTCACCTTAAATTACATTATATTATTGTATCCATGAACTGCTACACAATCCAGTGGCATCCAACCATCATTCTTGACTGGACTCGTGTTAATATCTCCCCCCTTGTAGTAATATCTTCACTATGCTAGTTTTTCTGGGCAGTATATATATCCAAATTTATCTTTCCCCATTCTTGTTCCCTCAATTGTAGACTATTCCACTCTATAAATACAACTACTTTTAGTTATGCTCACATATGCTATAATTATAATTTTTAAGTCGTTGGTGGAAAGATAATAGTAGGAGCAATGAAGGTGGTTGGTGGAGAAGATAGAAGAAAGAAAGAATCATACTTGAATTGTTTGTTAATATTTACAATCACTAAGTACTACTGTGCTTGATATGCTGCAAATCAAGAATCAAAATTCTGGATAGCACCTGATTTTAAAATCAGATTCAAAATTGACTATGCTAAACACTGCTTATTCCAAAATCATGTTTGACATAATTTCCCAATTTCAAAATCATAATCATGGCACACCAAACACCCCCTTAGAATCTCTGGCATGGGGTCAGTCGCTGTTTTATTGAACAGACTTTGTATTAGGTCTCAGATATCTAATCTCTTGATTTCTAATTGGTCAACCGAACAGGCCCTTAGTTATTTTGAACCTTAGTGTGTTATAACGTACAAGGAGCAGTCCATTACTGTTGACCTCGTCAACAGTCACCGCATAGGCTGCCACCAAAGTGTGTGGACTACTTATTGGACACACAAGAATATTGAGAATGTATTTAACGCCCCTGTGTTCTCCTCTATCTTATCAACACCTCGTACAAGAGGCCTCACACATTACGGCAGCAAAAGAGAGTTTCTCCCTTTCGCCACCTCTGCCGTTACCTCACAATGCCTCCAAAAATAATCAAATTCCTCACCAATCACCCAACTCAAAATCTTGTAACTCACAGCTTTGTGCGAGCTACTTCTGTCTCGACAACACCAATACCGCACCGCAGTTCCTACTCTACAAAACCCTCTCGCCAAACCAAATCATCTGGCCCCCCCACAACCTCTGGGCCACCCAGCCAACTCCCTATCGATCCCAGGGCCACGGAAGCAGAAATCAGATGCCAGGTCACAAAAGACGAGGTTCTGGAGCTCAAAAGAACATGTGCAGTGAATGGACTATGGAGAATTGCAATGGAGGTCACGAAAAAATGCTTGGGGACCGGAGCAAACACAAAATTTGCATATGTTAACCCTGATGGGAAAGCATCCCGCGTAGTGTCGAGTGGATGAGATCAGAAATCACTGAGGCTCCAAAAGAGTCCAATAGGATGGTTGCTGAGATGCAAAAGGAGTGCGACAAGTGTTCCAATAAGACGTTGTCTGAGGGGCTAAACGAGTCTGACAAGATGATCAAGGAGTCCGAAAAGATGTTCAAGGAGCATGACAAGAGGTCCAAGGAGATACAATACCGATGGGACAAGCATTGTGAGGAGCTTGACAAGCATTGTCAGGAGCTCGACAAGCATCGTGAGGAGCACGACAAGTATTATGAGAAGCTCAACAAGCGAGGTGAGGAGCTCGACAAGCCTGGTGAGGAGTGTTGAAATTCACGATACTTCCATACCGCTGTAATGTTAGTAGGAGTTGCAGGAGAAAGAGAGATGTTACAGGATTAGTGTGTTTGGGACATTGTTTGATATGTCACGCTAAAGGATGTCATAGATTAAGAGTTTGTTTGAGGATGAGACGAATTGGTGTCGGACTATGGCAGTTAGGAAACAGATAAGAAACAGTTAGGAAACGCAGGAAGAAGCAGGAAGGTATTAGGACTGTCGAAGAACAGTCAAGGGGAAAGGGAGAATGTTTTAGTAGAAGTTTGAAGGAGCTGATCGGAGGACGTTGTGGAAGACTGGGAGAGAGCACGGAAGTCACTATGGATGAGGCTGAGAGAAAATGTTGTTAAGTGACGATTTGTTATATAAAGGACACCTCCGGTAGCTTAGATAGAACAAGACATAAGACAACGAGAAAAGAATTTCCTGCACAATTATAACTAATTTTATTAAGGAGCTTGACAAGCCTGGTGAGAGGCTCGATACGTTGTCCAAGAAAAGACAACACAGGTTGGACAAGTATATCGAGGAGTGCAACAACCACTTTGAGTTGTTGAAGTTGACATTGCAACCCATGGAACACATGTCAATTGCAATACGCCGCAGTTTCTTTAGTCGTTGCTGCAGGTTGATCAGCGAGCCTTAAGAAGTCTCATACCAGCAAATTTCAAGTGAACAACCTCCATTCCTACTACAAAGGTGGCACCACCACATACTCAACTGCCCACCACAAGAAGTCTCATACCAGCAAATTTCAAGTAAACAACCTCCATTCCTACTACAAAGGTCACACCACCACATACTCAACTGCTTTTCCAGACACATATGCAAACAAGTATTCAGTGTGCTGAGATCATTGTTGTGACAAATCTTGATTGAGGATCTAAAAAGATTTCCAAGAAAACTGGAGTTCCAGTTCCAACAGTTCAAGGAATTGTCAAGCGACATTGTATATCTGGTTGAATTGATGATGCCCCTCTCTCATGCAGACCATCCATGCTCTCCCCAGCCAACCTTGCAGCAATCAAGTATACTGTGGAAAACAATCCTCATGCCTTGCCCACTGACCTGACAGACCAACTTCATACTTTCAAGGTTGAACTTGGATGAATCACAATCAGTATAGGAACCAAATGGCTTCAGTTTAGGTTTCTGATTCCTTGCAAAAAGCTGTTCCTTGATGACATCCAGAAAATTAGAAGAATGTTTTAGTGCTACAGGCAGACTAGTTGCAAGCTTCATAAATGGAGAATGATCATATGGCTTAATGAGTCTAAGCTTGAATATATGGCATATTAACCAGAACAACTTGAAAGGATACAAGTGAGGATAGGTAAAGAGCTACGGAGTACAAATTTAGCTCTAACCTTCCGCTCTAGTTGTATTAGTATTGGCGGTTGGGCTGTCATCACATATAGAAGTTGCATACCATTAATTCATGTCATAAAGTACATGCCTGCTGAGTGAACCTCAAAGCATGATCAATTAGGCCTTAATACTCAGTACTATACAAGTGTGATCAATGAGCCTTTCCTCATTCCCTACCTCCTAATGCTCAACTTGCTAGTCTATAAGTTTCAGGTTCATCAGGACAATGATGGATATCAAAAGGAAGGGCAGAACTGTGCAATAATAGTTGCTTGTAGTATACAAAAGGTATTCCTTCCAGCAAACTTGCCAGACTTTAACCCAATCAAGAATGCCTGGCATTTATTAAAAAGCTGGCTTCTAAAGCAATTCTCTCATTCTGCAGATGAACATTGAGTGCATACTGAAGAAGAGCTATGGACAGTAATGGACGAAGAATAGGAGGCAATTAAACAAATCAATCATGATAAACTTCCAAATGGTATGCCTAACTGTATAGAAGCTATGGTTTCACCAGATGGTGGCTAGACAATATAGTAGATGATTTACTTCTTTGTGTTCATTGATGTATTGTTACATAATAAAATATCTGCTATAGCCAAGCCAGGTATTGGTATAGTTCTTGGGCATAGGTCATCATCAGACAACTGTTGTACCTAGTCACAACACAACAAAACTATGCCATAATTGGTGTAGAAGAGAGCAGCCATTGTAAATTTACACTTTCCATGTCAACCCTCTGATGAATTACAACATAACTATATCTCCAAGCAGCTAAGAACCTAAGGATTCAAAATCTGATTTTTATTTAGTCAATTAAGTTGGGACTTGTCTGCTGTAGGTAACTGGCTGCAGAAAAGCTCTAAATTTCTGTTTAAGCGTCACAAATTTATATGGGTACCCATAGGAAAAGGTACTTGATCTGAAAATTGTTGATTTCAAATATTCACACACAACCCAAAACTTCAGGAAATTATCTAAACTTTCTCGATGTTGCTTGCAATAGATAAAACCTTGAATTTACAAACTTTGGCAATAATTAAAAGGCAGGTTGTGGTGTTCTGAGGGGACGAAAATGACATTTTTTTGTGTAAAAAGTACAAGTGACGATGAGCTGTGTTACCGCACTGTACCAACCAGGGTATGAGAACTTTACCAATGCAGTTGTACCTGTAGGAAGTAGCTGATTGGGGCTGGGTGTAGATTAGCCTATGGTGTTTAAGGTTGTGGGTGGTTCTGGGGGGTGAGGGGTATTGAGGGCAATTAAGTTTATTCCATTTAATCAATTACCTCTAGTAACACTGGCTCAAATGTAACGTCCTCTATCAGGTCAATTATCTTAGATACTACTTATCCACACAACATGACCTTTTACATGAGGTCAATGGCCTCAGAGAGTGAACAGATGGTAACATCTCTTGCCGAATCCATAATGATTCTCAATTCAATGACTGCCCCTGAAGCAGACACTCAGGGTAGACATTAGGATGCAGGAAGTGTCACTAGATGGAAGATCAGACCAATAGAGTGACAGCCTGAAGGCAGGATTGCACCACTCCTGAAGATCAAACTGGGCAAGAAGGGTACAGCGCTACTAAAAGAGTCTCCTAATAGAAGTAGTCTCCCTTCAATAGCTACAGATAAGAATGCAGACAGCCTTGGTAATTCTGGAGACGAGACTGATGCTTCTCATACATCTGCTACAAGTACTGGCAAGAATACTAAAAAGGGCAGCAAGAAACTTAGGAAGAAGGCTACTTAGACAAGAAATATTGAAGATATCCTTAAGAAGCGCAGTGAGAGTTTCTTTGCATCTTTACAATCCGAGGAACTCACTTCTTTGACCCATGAGGGTGCTAAAGGTCACGTCCTGTCAAGAAACACATGCCCAAAATCGAAAACTTGAGCCCTGCAACCCAGCAAAGCCCGTGGACCCTGACCAAACAGAGAAAAGTGAACAAAGGTCCGTGCCCAATAGAAGCAGGCCTGTAGTCACTGGTAGATCCGTAAGTTTTCTAGCTGCCCCCAAGACCCAGATCCTTGTCCAGTATCGGACATAGAATGTAGCAAAGTCACCGCCACCCACTATTCCCTGAGCCTCCCTGAGCCTCCCGCCGCCCCACCCATTGCCTAGCCACAATCCCTCACCCCTGAGCCTGCATGCCCTAATGACCAGCACGCATCCCTATGTCCCTAGTAAGAACCGAAATCACCGTCCACTAGCTTTGACCCCAAAAGACTAAACCATACTGCAAGTTAGGCACACTGCATCCTTGAACTCATATGAGCCACGATGCTGTCTTTTACACGTTAGCAATCGAAATCGATAATGATACAGACCTCATGGAGTAGTAGAAGGAGATGGCAGTTACAGATTGGAATAAGTGGAATGAAAAACAGGGGGAGATGCTGTATCATGAGGTGGAAACATTGGTTGAGATTTTTGAGAGGGAGTTGTTGTGTGCTTGTGCTGCTGTTGAGCATATTGAGACTGTTTACTGGATGAAATACTGTATGAAGTGGAGCTTTTTTTGCCTTTTTTATCAGATGTATATATTCCTTTTTTGTCAATAGACTTAATGGTATTGTCCTGAGACATTTGGTACTGGGAATGGAACGGGAGATGTATGCTATGTTATTTGTATTATCATCGATGCTTTTTTTATTCCTTCTGTATGCGAACTGACTAGTGGTGGTGATGGGATAATTGGATAGAACCATGCTATACTGTATTGTTCTAACTTCTGGTTTGGTTTAGTCTTGTATGATACAAATTATTCTCGGTTCTTAGCCACAGATCATTATCCCTGCGGACATCTCCGCATAAAATCCAAGATTTATTGTGTGGGTTCTACATTAGCACTATGCCTCTGCCTATGATATGTGTAGCTGTCGCCTTACCTATCCACCCTGACCAATATAACGGAGCATAGAGGTACTCCAGGGCAAGCGTAACTCTGCAGAAAACCCTGTTCATTAGTGGTTGAGAAGGTCCTCGAGCCAACCAGAGCATGTTCGAATGACACTCACACTTGATACTGAAAAACAACAATCTGGTATCTTAGTTTCAGAGCACCAAATGAACAACCAATTGGGGTTAGGTCAAACTTCTGAATCACGGAAACCCACAAACAAAAGAAAATGAAACATAGAAATGGCCTTAAAAGCTCGAGAAAACAACCCGACTGCAAATCCAATCAATCAAGCCACTGTAGCTAAAGTGATCCCTAATAATAAATCCGAAGTCACAATAGAAAAGACCAAAAGAAAATAAACCTTGCCTAAGAAAATCCCAACCAGTCCTTGTTTTCTGACTATCTATGCTGAAACCCTCTTAAGAACATTTCATTGTTTCCTGATCCTTCCAATTGTTCTTCTACATGCTGTTTCCTTTTGCCCATTGTCCCCTTCCACCGCAGAAAAGGGGATGGGTCGTCTCCCTATATAACCCTCTCCCTACAAGCCATGTAATCTAGAAAGCAAACAAACAAACTACGAGGCATCCCTATTTCATCCATAAAGGCTGCACAATCCACAATCTCTAGCTAAAAAAAAAGTCCCTCAAGCTGAGCCACATTTTAGCCCACACAATACCCTGTACTGTACCACTTATATGACTTATCATCAAGCATTCCGGCACTGTAAGTTACCGAACCCCACAATATCTCATCTGATGCCTTTACACTATCTAATTAACTAATTGAAGTGGATGTCGGTAACCTACTGATACAAGAATCAATGCAGGTGATCCCTCATCTCATCCGTTGACACCCTCGACACGATGCCAGCAGACACACATGAATTATGTCCTGCTAAACTATGACCGGCTCAATTCCCAAGCACTTTGAACTCTGCTCTCATGGTCTGCTGTGAATGGCCACACAGTGGTAGTGAAGCTACACATGAGCCGGGAGGATGACGAGCTAGCGACTTTCGAGCGCAAACACCGCTTCTCTCCATCATCTTCGATGGCCATGAAGGTGTAGTAAGGCTGCTTTTAAGCCGACACAACATCAATAAGAACTCATGAGACAATAATGGGAAACTCCCGTTTCAATCGTGATAACTAAGGGCCGGGCGACAATGGCCAACCCGCTACCGGGCTGGAAGGATATTATCCTCAATCATCTCGGCACAGTGGGGTTTTGGGACTTTTATTTGGCCACCTGGTGCAGGCACGTGCAGGTGCTCAGGATTCCACGGGCACGGGAAGGTGCCGACCCCAATTTGGAGAACTCGAATGGCTGGACCCCGCTGTGTTGGGCTGTGGGGACTGGGAAAGCTATCATAGTGAAGATGTTACTAGAGCGGGCGGATGTCAACCCCAATCCGGTTGAGAACGATTGCTGGATGCCACTGGGTCGGGCGAGAGTTCATGCACACAAGGACCTAGCAGCGCTGATAGAAAGTCGGATCAATAGGATGGGTCAATGACATGATGGCATTTTGTGGTACTGGGGAATTCTCTAGGCCCTTATCATCCACCTCCATCGATAGAGTGAACATCATTACCGAAACACTGAAACAAGTACCACCAGGCCGAGGTTATGCTATGACGTGAACTGGCTAGCAGTAAGAAAATAATTGGACAACATCATCAAGATACCTCGCTGAGCGCCAACAATCTTGCTGTGGCACTGTGAATACGCCATGAAGCGGAGGACGTCTATCTAGCTACATTGATGGGTGCAGAAAGGATGCTTGGATCAGACTATCAAGACACCCTGAGGTGCATCTACAACCCAGCTGGGGCATTGCGTGGGTGGGGGATTACATCTACATGAACTGGGAGGGCGAGAGAAGACTCTTGAGCTACATCATCTCCACACCCTCCAGAGCACCATTAAGCTAGATGGGACAGTGTATGATATGTGATAAGTCGATGGAGCGGAGATTCTGCCCCGACATGCTATTATTGGTCAACGCGATCTCTGGGGTCGAGCTTCCAGCGACGCTTAAAAGGTTCGTCGGCCCAAGCGATATTTATGCATCCCCAGAACGAGTGCCTCATCAGTGATACGTCTGAGATGAAGGTTTAATGCTTCTTTGGATGAGGTGGTGCAGTAAAATCACGCTTGCAGTCTTTCATTCCTCTTGATTCTTCTTTACATCTTTGAATTGTTTATTATTTTTTCAGCAGTTAGATGCGAGGTGTCGCAATCACTACTTCATTGGGGGCCGGTTTACACGATCACACTATTCTCGTTTCCCTCCCCCCCTCTTTTTTTTTTTTTCCTATACCGGTAGAAAATCAACCTAATCAGATCTCCCAATAGACTCCCAACCAATCCCGATCTTTATTCCTTTGGGCCCTACATCCTAACACCCTCCCGGAACACATTCACCGCTAAAATATTCCAACCCATCATCTTCAACCGCACATAGTAGTTTTCCGAGGTTAATCTCACGGCACACACTCTTGCTATATAAAGGTGATGCACGGGGTGGGGTTAGTGGCATCATATCCTCCACCTCAGATATGACTCAGGGGGTGCGGCGGGGAACGAATGAACGAGTAAGAGGTTATGATTAGAGACAGATCTAGACTCGAGGTACGATACCGTCATTTCCCATATAATCTCATCGCTAGCTCTATCCCCCACTAGTTTCCGATTCTGTATACGAGCACCTGAGGATAGCCGTCTCAGCTCACAAGGGCTCAAAAAGGACAGCAACAACCTTCCTTCCCCCCAATACTCTGATCCCCCACACCAAAAAACAAAAACAAAAACAAAAAACAAAAACAAAAACAAAAAACAAAAAAAACAAAAACAAAAGCAAAAGCAAAAGCAAAAGCAAAAGAGTTCTTCCCCATGCCATCTTTAATCTCTGCTGGAGCTTTACCCTCCCCAAGTAAATTTACTACCCTCTCCCACCCCCTTTCTTTCTTTTTCACCATACCATGCCCCAAGAAAGTAAGATATTTCGAATTACAGTACCTCACGCCTAGAGACACATACTCTGCTAACTCAAGCACTACACTGCACTATATTACGTGTCTAGAACACTGTAAGAGTATGCCTATCATATAAAAGATCCCTACCATGAGCACGAGAGTGAGGGGAACAGAACCCTACTCCGCTAAAGTGGGTGGAGAATTGGTCCTCCAGTCTACATCTTGGAGTAGTCTGTTTGGTTGTGATGTGGAGAGAGAGGGGGCAAGGGTGCTCTGGGAGGTTTTGGGAAGGAAGAGGGGAGGAGGTCAGAGAAGTACTGGGAAAAGAGGATTCAGATTGTCATCCAGAAAGGCTAATGCAGATTCAGATTGAGGGATGTGTGCTGCTGAAGGGTGTTTTATGATATCCTTATTTTTTTTCTTTTTTTTTTTCTTTTTTATCTTAGAATTTATTTATTAAAGGTACAAACTTGTGTACGGTGTAAAACTATGGCATCAAAAACCTCCACCCAAGACCGGACCCTGGAAAGCTATAGGAAAACCATGGCCTGAACATCTGGTTGAAAAAAACTATCCCACCAAGTAACCCTCCTGTAAACTATGAGATTGAATGAGATCCCACCAAAGATGTGCAACAAACATGAGAAAACAAATCCTGACAATGAATCAACCAAGAAAAGCCAGATAACTCCACCAAGACCTAAACCTAAACTGACAATAAGCCAAAGCACAAACATAGAAGTAAAATCTAGTGGCAACAGGGGTCAGACAATGGAGCATATACCAGGCACCTAGCTAACATGTAGCAGGAGTTTGGAACTCTAAAGTCGGCCAGAACAAAGGGGGTAGATGAGTAGTTATAAGGTACCTGCTAGATAGTCAGCAGTAGGGTATCAGCTAATGAGTGATTAGGTAGCAGTAAGTTGCCAGCTGATATCAATCTGAAACTAAGTAACTGAGTTACCATGTTTCTCAAGTAGTCACTTGTTACATGAGGGATAGTATCACTAGTGGAAGGCATCCTAGAATTAGGAAGTCGATGGGGAAGAGGAAAGGGGAGGCAGTAGGGTGCTAGCCAATTGTCCTTGAGTGGGAGGTTGAGGAGGTTTAATATGTGTACATATTCTGGCAACAGTATACTAGTTACACTTATGTTTCCTTTATTAAGTTATTTTGTTTATTTTTGTTTATGCTGATTGATGGATTGTTTTACTACTAGTATCATTAAGATTGCAGTAACTTGTTTACAATTTGTATTGGCTTAATTTTGTACTGACAAGGCTTTGAGCTAGTTATTCTAATGGAAGAAAGTTTCATATATACTAGTGGTAGGGATAAGGCTTGGGTGAAGGATTGCCTTGGGCTTCCAGGATTCTGGTAGGATCACAAGATTCTGGTAGTATGCACTTACTGTTAATGATAGTGGTTGTGGGTTTTCAAGAACCGTAATCTGGTATGGAGGATATTATGTATTTAAGAAAGTCTTCCTGACTAGCAGGAACTACCAGACTTCAGACTTCAGACTTCACCTAAATAAGAAATATACTTGGTTGAATGGTAATTCTATTGTTCCTTTGCAACTTTGCTTCTTCTACAACCTTCTTGTCTTTAACTCTCTAGTCTCTGTTAGGAATTAAATGCTTGCTGGCTTACCACTGATTCCTATTTTATTAATTCATACAGGTTACCACTGGTTATATATTTTTTTGCCTCAGCAGGTCAGTTAACCCTCTACATGTACTCACAAGTCTTGAGGAACAAGATTACCATATAGGATTACTCACACTTCCTGTATCTTGATAACTAGTTAGAAGCAGAAGTGGCAGAGATAGATACTCGTAGCTTAGGTGCTACATTCATACTTTGAGCACAAAGTAGTGATTGAAGGACCTGATCCAGAAAAATATCTAGACCACTCAATAGTCTAGAGTTTACCAAGAACCTTCTAGGAACAGACAGCAACTCAGACTCAGAAACTAAAGCTTCAGCATAAGCTGAAAGTACTCTACAACTGGAAGACCTTGATACTTACTCAGAAGAGAACCTTACTGCAGAACAGATCCTCTAGGGAGCAGCAAGAAGTGACTGTCCAGAGAAAAAATACAGATCCAGAAGCCTATTGGGAATAGTCTTAGGAGCAGAGTCCACTCTCAAGCAGCAAGCCAGTTGGTAAGTCAGTGAGTATACAAGGAGTAAACACTACCTCCATGAGTATCCCCTGAATCACCAGCAAAACCAGTCAACCCTGATGCAGCCAAAGGTGAGAGCAAACAACTCGAACTTCTACAACCCCTGGAAGACCCAGCATCAATACCAGGAGGAACCAGAATAGGTAATGTAGTAAAAGTACCAACTGGTGATGCAACAAAAAGGCCAAAAATCAAATTCCTTCAACCATTGAAGTTTTGTGGTGAAGGAGATGACTTGAAACCCAATGGACTTAAGAAATGGCTTAGAGAAGTATAGAAGTACCTCTCAAAGCATGATATCAATGATAATACAGAAGATGTATTTGATTACTATGGAGGCTATACTGAGAGATGAGTGCATAATGCATACAAGATACTACTAGATGAGCATGAAGACATATACAACCTTGAGACCTTTCAAAACTGATTGAAGTAGCTCTTTGAGGCATCTACCAATATGCATGAACTCTTCCAGTAGTGCAAGAAGATATTGCAAACTACAGGAGGAAAGCCAGAAAGGATATTGAAGGTTGCTAGAGAACTTGAAGACTTGAGACCTACTCTGCCTAGAGAATCTGTCTCTAACTACACACAAATGCAGTGGTACCTAGATGTAATGGATTCTCACCTCAGAAGAAATACTGAACTGCAGATCTGGGAAACAGATACCTGGAATGTGATATTACAGGTTGCATAAAGATATGATGCTACTATGTACAAAACTGGAGCTTATGGCAGTAGCAGCAGCTCCTCCACCAATAAGTCAAACAAACTAAAGAAAGAGTATCAACAAGTCCAAATGGCAAGCAGTAAAGCAACAGGAAAAAGTCAAGCCATGAGTAATGAAGACAAACTATGCAAAGAACAAAAAAACCTAAAAAGAAGGAAATGGATTCAAGGAAGAAAGAAGGAGCTTGCTCCTACTGTGGAGAAGGTAGAGATATAGCAAATGATTGCCCTGAGAAAGATGTTAAAACCAAAATGTTAGGATCACAGAAGACAATACTGACAGCATTGATGAGGAATATGAGCTAAAGAGAGACTCAACATAAGAGGTGGATAGACAAGATACTATAAGGACCTACAAGGCCAGTGTTGGGATACCAAATGACCCTGACGCACCCTTCCAAGCCCTCAAATTCAATATGCTAGTAAATATCAAACAAGCAAGAGTTCTAGTAGATACAAGAACCATTAGTGGAAGCTTAATAAGCAACCAATTTGCTACCACACATAACATCTCTTACCAACCATGCAAGTGTCTAGTCAGTCCAAAAATTGCAGTTAAGGGATTGAGATCAAGCAGTAACTGTAATAATTCTGACAATATTCAGATAGGGAAGATGAAGATACTGAGAGTCAAGATGATAGTTACCCTAGTTTCAGATTATGATTTTCTAATAAATATGGATGACCTTGTCAGGCTTGGAGCTATGATAGACTGTAGGCAAAACAGTTTATACCACCCTGACCACATAGTAAGAGTGAACTGTAATGTACAGTCTACTCAGCTAAGATGAGTGATGGCAAAACCAGAAAAAGTACCTGATGTCCTTGTGATATTCCTTAAGGTATTTGTCAATGAAGTACCTACAACTATACTACCAAGAAGGTACATAGAATACAGGATCCATATAAAGGATGCTAACCTTCACCTAAAAATGCCAAACTACAAGAAACAGGAAATGCTGCTACTGTTTTTCAAAGAATAGATCAAGAACCAACAGAAAGCAGCCATTATTTACAAAGCAGAAGCACCCAGTGGGTCAAGTATGTTTATGCAAGTCAAACCAAATGGTGGCATAAAATCAATAGCAGATCTACAGTAAAGGAATCTAAACACAATTATGGACCACTCACTGATACCCAACCAACAAGTAATACTGAATACTGTTCGCAGAGCAAAATATAGAAGCAAGATAGACTTCAGTGATGCCTATTTTCTGACCAGAGTTCACCCAGATGATTAGAAATACAACACTATCAAGAAACTCTTTGGAGCATTTGTATGCAGAGTAATGCTGCAAGGAGATACCAATGCCCTAACCACATTCATGTGGGTTATAGAGTACAACCTTTGAGATGAATTCGGTATTGTCATTTGGGTCTACATTGATGATATCCTCATATTCAGTAAAACATACAAGGACCATATGGAACACATTAAAATAGTCAGCAGGAAGCTAGAACAGGCTAGGCTATATACAAACCTAAAGAAGAGCATGTTCTTTGCTAAAGAGCTGGAGATATTGGATGATATAATTGATGATAATAGTAATACACTGAGCATCCAAAATGATAAAGACTATTAAAGATAGGAGCAGACTAAAAAATAAGAAGGAACTTCAACAATTTAATGGGATGGTTAATTATATCTCACAGTTCCTACCCCATATCACCACCATTACAGCCCCACTAACAGCACTCACAGGCAATATGGAATGACTTTTGACTGACCTGCAGGAAGCTGTATTCTAAGTGGTTAAAATAACTGCAGAAGAATATCAGTTCTTGCAACCAATAAATTATTCCAAACCAGAGATGATATGTCTGTTTACTGATGCATCCCCTACCAGAACAGGTACATGGGTAGGACAGGGAACAACAACTGAAGAAGTCATACTTGTGGCCTTCCATAGGTAAAGGTTGATACCCTCCCAAAGCAACTATCCCACAAACTAACAGTAGGTTCTTTTGATTGTTGAGGCTGTGAAAGCCTTTGCATACCAATTCTTACATACCAAATTCATTATAGTTACCAACCATGAGAGTCGAACTAAACTAATGATACTAAAGAATCTAAGTAACAGGCAACAAATGTGGCTAATGCATCTTAGCCACTTTGACTTTTCTATCTAATACATGCCAGGAGCAAAGAATTTCTTAGCATACTATGTATTGAGGATTCGTGAGGATGGGTTTTCAGCTTACGATATAATCCTCTAAAATCTCACTTCCAAAAATCATCATACCCAGATCACTACAGGCATCAAGGCATCACAAATTTGTACCAATTATACCTCCTCAAAATCATACAACTTAGAATCTGATAGTGATATGTACTCTTCAGCAGAAAGCCAATACTCTCTAACCCTCACTACACAAAACTGAATACTTAGAGCAAGCCCTGATTATATATTGAATACTATTTAAGCAAATGATGTCACCTGATTCCAGAAATTCAAGGACAGTAACCAAAGCCCTCCAGAGTGTGAGGCCAGTACTGATAGTTCTATCCCCAAAGGTAACTACTTGGGAGACAGAGTCACTCTCCCTAGGCTATCCAAAAAGAAAGCAGTATATACACTCAGCAGCTGGACAGCTTGCACTGATAATCAATGCGAAATACACACATCTGATAAGGAAGGAGCAAACTACTTCCCCATAGAACTTAAGAACAGAAAGCAGAGCAAGAAGAGAAAGACAGCCACAATTGCAATCATTTTCCTCTCACCACTAAGTAGCGCTCCACTTACCACATGGCATTCTCTTGCTCCCCCACCTTTACCTCCAGAAGTTATAGGAGACCAGAAGATGTTAGCAGATAAACTAATACTTGATCAATTACCCGATGCCTCCCCAGCATGCACTTCTGCACCTCTCTATAGTGGGACCATCTGGAGCCATCAGGAAACTGAAAACGTAAACACCTTTTTAGGTACAATTCACACAACAATCATATGTGATTTCTGCCCCTGGGTCATCAGAGGACTTAATCTGCACTACCACTTTGCTAAAGTCCAGGTGAGTGGCAACAAACCAAACTATTCCATCCAGGATGGCCTATTTATTGTACAAAATACCAACATATATTCTAACCTTTACATCCCTGTGGGAGCTTTGGAAAAGGAAATCTCCCTTCAGGATTTTATTGTGAAAACAGTTCATGAAGGCTTTGGGCATTTCTCAGCTCATAAAAGCTACAAATATGTCCCTTGTTTCTTTTGGTAGCGACAGATCCAGCAGGATTTTATCTGCTATTGTTGCTCCTGTGATCAATGTTAGATCAATAATAAACCAACTACCCCCTCAGCTGGACAATCCCTCACACTCCCAGATCCAGATGAAGCATACCAGTCCTTGGCTATCAACTTCACTGAACCATTCACCAAATCAAATAAATACAATACTATCATGTTTATCATGGATCATATCACATCTTACACTCACTTAGTACACCTTGGAGACCTTACCACCTTTCAGAAAATGTTCAAAAAAGCTTCAAAAGACTATCTTTGATGTTCATAGCCTCTTGCTTAGCATAATACTTCACTAGAACTCCCAGTTTACCTCTAGGTTTTGGTCTCAAATGATGAAATCATTGGGGATTCAGGTATAGATAGCCACCCAATACCATTACCAAAGCATGACCAACTGGAGTGCAGGATTCGTACCCTTAAACAAATGATGAGAAACTTTGTCAACAAAAGACAAAATAATTATTTCTAAGGCCTTCCCTCCATAGTAGCAGCCATGAATAGTACTCATGAATCCTTGACCATAGCACCCTACCAGGCTCTCTATAGATGTACATAGAAAATATTTAACCCAGTTCAACAATCAGCCAGCAAGATACTGGCTGTCGATAGGATATTGAACACACATGAAGCAACAAGAATGAAAGAAGATATGGCATGGAAGTATGTAACATTCAAGCAAACAGTACAAGTAGACAAGTAATACAAACCTCAGAGATGTGCCTTCCAGGTTGTAACCAGAATACTGATTAGAGGACAGCCTTACACCTCTACTCCAAGATGATTGAGGAAGCTAGAATCCAGAGGGTTCAGTCCCTTCAAGGTATTGGAACATGATGTTTATAACGACAACAACAAGCTTGAATTACCTTGTGAAATGGAGTGGCAAAAGCCCTTCTTCCATGTGTCTTCACTCAAGGAATACCAAGTAAATTATCTAGATAGATTTGAATCTTGAAGAATAGATATGCCAGCACCCATCATTGATAATACAGAAGAATAGGAAGTAGAGCAAATCCTTGATTATAGATGCCAGAATAACAGAGATGAATTCTTGTTGCACTGAAAATGATATGAAAGGATTGACGATTCTTGGGAGCCCATCAAGGGCCTGGAGAACTCCTTGGAAATTATCCAGGAATATTGGACTACAAGCTACAGAGTGGTCCAACTACCTAGGATCAATTCACACTGTCACAATGGTTTGGGAACCAATGGAGGTATCAGAAACCCTCTGTACAGCTGGATCTGTACCTGATGAATTTTGGAAACATTATGTTGAGGAAGAGTATGACTCTAGCTATTCAGAATCAGATTACTTCAGCACCAATGATGACTCCCTTCATCGGCACATAGATAGAAATGAGCATGGAAACTTTGACTAGAATATATGGTGTTTTAGAGTCAGGGAATGTAACATGTTTACATGTTCCAACAACTGTATACTGGTTATGCTAATGTTTCCTTTATTATGTTATGTTATTTATTCTTACTTATGTTGATTGATTTGATTGTTTCACTACTAGTATCATTAGCATTCAAGTAAATTGTTTATGATTTGTATTAGTTATGCTTTTATAGTTGCAAGGCTTTATCCTATGGATGTCAAGGGAAGGAATAGCTATGTATACTAGTAGTAGAGATAAGGCTTGGGTGAAGGATTGCCTTTCACTTTCAGGATTCTGGTAGGATTACAAGATTCTCGTAGTGTGAACTTACCAGTAATGATACTGGTTGCAGGTTTTCAGGAACCTCTATCTGGTGTAAAGGATATCACCTATTTAAGACAGACTTCATAACTAGTAGGATCTGTCAGACTTTAGACTTCAAACTTCAGATGGAACATAGATAAGTAATATACATAATTGAATGGTAATTCTATTGTTTCTTTTCCCCTTCAGTTCTTCTAAGACCTTCTTTTATTTATCTCTCTAGTCTCCCTTATGAATTGAATGCTAGCTGGCCTACTGTCGATCCATATTGTATTAGTTCATACCAGTTACCACCTGCTACAGGAGGGGAGTACTCAAATTGTGGGAGCTAATATCAGATAACACATTTTTGTCTAGCAATGCGGCCTTTAAAGACAAGAAAATTGAGAAATTGACTGTGGACTATTGAAATATTTACTCCTACTGGTAACAGTATTCCAAGCCATCTGTAGAAAGACAAAATGTGAAAACCTGACTGTAGGATTCACTAAGTGAGGCAAACTGAAAGTACTATAAAGGAGACAAGTGACATCATGAGACATACTAGGAGGAAGATGTGAGGTATTAACTACCCCAGGAGAGTAAACCTCAAGAGGGAAGCCAGGAGGAGATGCTGGAGTGCAAGCAGGAGATGGGAAGTATGTTTCCTGAACCCCCCCATGTAGGTGGAGGAAGGAAAAAGTGGTGATATTTTTCCACAGTCATGGTGTTGAGACATTCCTCAATAGGAAATAAATTTCAATGACTGGAGGTGCAGCAGAGATGGAGCATGTTTATGATATCCTTGCTCCACGACTATTATAATAATTTTGTCATGTATAATTAATAGCTTCCTATTTTCTATATTTTCATTTCTTGTAATTTCTGCTCTAGAATGTTTTTCATCTCTTTCCCGGGTACACTATCTGTAGCATTTCTCCCTTTCATTAGACAACACTTCTTTTTTCCTCTCACCTCTTGTCAACCATCTTTTAGAATTTGATTGTGTCATAATTGCCAACCACTTTAGAAATGTCCACTTCACTGCCGTAAAGATCTTTCTCGGATGACCAGCACTCCTTAATTGTACCGAACCCGCCCCGGGGGTCTACCTATGAGATATGAAATGGTATCTACCCTTGTTGGTTATGTTGATTCCGGATCAGCGCGGTATGATAGTGTCGATTAATACTTAAACTGCGATGCGTGCAGCTTTAGCTCTGGGTTCATAATAATTTCATCATTCTCATGCAATAGGAGATCAATCTTACCTGGTGAGGAGGTAGCTGAGAAAAGGAAAAGAATTTAGTAGCAAGTACGCCTAAGTTAAGATGTTAAGGTCATTTATGGAACTCATTCCGGGTATATTACAAACTCGGTATCTCCGGGAGGGAAATTACAGCATTCGGCAGCCTCAAGAGTGCTTGCTCATTGGTTCTTGTTCGTCTGTGCACATAATGCCCTGCGATCCCCTCCGGTTTCATGGAGATGCTCTGAGTATTATTTTTCCTATTATTTATCACTTTTCTTTGAATGAGCTTTGACGCTCAGTTAGCATTCGCAAACAATATCTCCCGGGGGTCTACACCTTCTCGGGGATGTCCTCGCAGATAGGTTTACAGATACCAATTGTCATAACACCGCATGCAATAGAGTTGTCACAAAAGACTCGTGGGAATAAACGTTCAATCTGTAACATTTTAAAAGAGAAAGTATAAGAAGGGGGAAATCATACCGCTGTCCGCATATGTACACAAACAGCAGGAGAAAGCGCCAGGCACAAAAATTATCACAGGAGGTGAAGCAGTTTTGCTGATCTAGGGAGATTCGTTCGCGCACGTGGAAAGCATCGTACAAGCATCAAATGATAAAACATAGCCAAAATCCAACCTTTAGAAACCTTTGCTTTCTTCTCTGCTAATTTTTTTTGGCCGTTAGGGAACCTTGTTACCAAAGCATTTCCAAGGATTGTGTTTTGTGAGGTTTTAATCGAATGAGCACTAGCCTGGCTTACGTTCGTCATCTTTAAGGAATTGAAAGTGTTGGAATAAGCTCTGAAACTACCATGACGGAAGGTCGGGTATGTCGAGGAGCGTGTAAGTATGCCATGAAATACTACACAGTGTGCTCAATCGAACTCACACAGGTAGGGAGGGTACTAGGTAGACAGTTAGTACAGCATTGTTATCGAGTTGGGGGCGGGTCAGGGTTCTTTGGTGGGTATTGGCACTGCAAGAATGTGGGTCCACAGTGTAACGATTGCTATCTGTTATGCGGCTGATAATGTATGGGCTTACCCCTGAGAGGACAGGTATTCTGTCTTGTCAAAACGCTCACAACCTCTGTCTAGTGTGGTTGTAAACTGAGTCCCCGAATTTATTCCTTAACGACCTGAAAAAGTAGAAGAGAAAAGAAAAATGAAATGTGACGAAGGAAAGTGCAAAAGTCCCTGAACTACCGTGAAGCACAGCTCGAACTATTCTCAATCTCACAAGCAGAATATTCTTCCTGTCCTGCCCCTGAGGATGTCCCGTTCTTCTCTCTCGTCCTCCCCTGAGGGTCTCAGAGGCCCATTTTATACTAGGATTATGCAAACAACACCCACAAACAATGACGTGGAAACACTACGACATGATTGCGAATTTCCTCGTAAGCCATTATGTGTCCTCCATCACACGTAACAGCATCCTATGAAACAATATTATCGGTTGCTGGTAGTGATAGTTCTAGCGAGAATACACGTGGCGAAAGCTCCAGGCAATTCGTATTGTAGAAGTGGAGGCTTAAGCCAATGATTCAAGCTACTGATGTAGTTCCTCCTTAGCCCCAAACCTGTGGGATGTATAGTCTTTCGTTGTAAACAAACTTCTTCCTTTGTCTCTCATATATTCCTATGATATGTCATTTCTTTAGACTTAAGTTGGTTTGATGGGGTAAAAAATGGTTGCCCAGCCATCGTACGAGGACTTCTCCCACAAGACTGTACGTTGACTATTGACTGTTGATTTACAAGCATGGCCGACAGATATAACCGGAACATGAGTCTGCTAAGCACAAATTAGCAGCTTAAGCTTTCTACGATAAGGCACGTGATGGGTGTGCCTTTCGACGGCGCTCGTATTTTCTAGTTATTGAGTTATGATCATTATCTCTAGCATCACCGCAAGTAGACAGCATACATATTGGGGCCCAAGGCCCTTTCGCAAGAGATATCCACGCCAACGTTTTCTTATGGGATCCCAGGTTATTCGCTCGTTACCTCTAGATTGTTGATTTTTGGGTCTATTTTTATTCTATTATCTGGCGTTAGTTTAGGCTCGGTAATGTGGGAACCATTAAGGAACAGACGATAAGTGCGGTAGCTAGGCATAACATTCAACGGAACGACTGTACCATGACACCATTACTCGAGGTTCCAATCATCCGTGTACTCTGCTCTATTTACAGGATGTTACAGCAACGCGATTCCTAGTTTTTACCTTCTCTTTACGTCTTCTTATTCTCATGTCATAGTCAGCATTAGAGCTGAGAAGTATAGCACAAATGGGGGATATAAGTAGGTGGCTTCTGCACTGTTAAGAAATAACAACGATCTGCTCATCAATTCATCTCTTCATTTAATTACCGTGAACAAGGTGTACCTTCGTTCTTTATTTTTCTTTCTTTTCTTTTCTTTTCTCTTTTCCGTCTAGTCTAATGACTTGTGCTGGCTTCCTCTTTTCACCTTTTGTTTGTCATCCACAACAAATTTCACAGATATGTTCTGGGGTCACATTTACAGGAATCACTCCCACAATTTCCCCTGGTTCCCATCTCATATAGAGGAAAGATATGTCGTGTAGGATTGGCTATTTGGAACAGCATTTCAAGATAGCCAAATTGGCTACTCGTTGTGTATTTCCTTTGGATGGACCAGGTTCCTCCCCAGGTATCTTGGACAACGAGGCTAGCAGGATGCTCTATGTTTCTCAAGCGCACATCATATCAGATCCCAAAGATAAAATCGCCTTTCAAGCCTACTATGATTGAGTTTCGGAAGTCCTGTTAGCTTAACTATATAACCATTGACACCCTCCACACAAGTACCGCTCCCTAGAAATATCGCTACAATCACACCCCTTACTTACCCTTTTAAACCTTGCTGAAAGTTACACTATCCAAAAGACAAGATCCTACCATGCCGGAATTCCTCTCCCTCCCCAACGAGCTCATCTTTGAGATAACCGAAAACCTCCCACTACACGATATAAGTGCCCTCCTCAAGACCAACCATGACTCTACAACCTCCTCACGACAATCTTGTTCACGGAACCTTTCCGCTGACGCTCGCTCACTCACGGGCGTCGTCCCCTATGCCAACTTGCCTCGCAGCGAGACTTGATAAACGTAAAGGATCTCATGGCTACGGGCATCCTAGGCTTCACTCAGCCACAAACGCTTCTCCACGAAGTGGTGACATCCCACAGTGTGCAGGCGTTACAGACACTCCTACACTTGGGCGTCAAGTCAGATTAGTATGACTCCGAGTGCCTCACGCCCTTAGGCCCCGCAGAAAAACTGGGGTGTGTGGATTGCGTTCGTGATTTGGCCACGAGGCGCGGCGTGGGTCCCGACTGGTCGAACTGCAAACACAAGACGCCACTGCTGCTTGCCGTGAAGGGGGGCCAGGAAGAGATTGTGGAGATACTGGTTCAGGCTGCAGGGGATGACCACCTGCGTTTTGGTTATTCAACGAGGAACCGCTGTCTCCAGCTTGCGGCGAGGGGGGGACACTTTCCCATAATGCGTTTTCTGCTGGACCATATGGACGCCTATGAGTTGGTCCAACAAGAACAGACGGCGCTGCACGCAGCAGGGCGCGCCAGGAATTGCCTTACTGTGGAATGTCTGCTGGCTGATGAGCTCGTGAATGCCAACATACAGGGTTATAACGGGCGCACGGCATTCCATAATGCCGTTAGTCGGCAGCATGTCGAGATTGTCAAACTTCTCCTTTCGTATCCGAGGGTTGAGGTAAATATAGTTGACCACAAGGGACAAGCCCCCTTGCATCTTGCGGTTGACGGTGGTAGCATTGACATTGTCCGTCTGTTGTTATCCTCGCCGAGGGTGGATGTGAACCTCCTCAACACGTCGCGGACGGGGAATACCGTGCTGCACAATGCCATCATTTCGGGCAGTCTAGAAATTGTGCAATTATTCGTTGAGCACATCCGGCTAGATATCAACCTCTCGAACAGCATGGGAAAAAGCCCCCTCAAACTTGCGCGGGAAGTTCAGTCTGTTTGGGTTGTCGAGTTATTCCTGCAGCGTCCAGAGATTGATCTTACGCTGGACCCAAGTAATGGAGGGGGGGCGTTTGATATTGCAGACCATGCCAGGAGCACTAGAAGGATGAGGCTTCTGTTGAAATTCACGATACTTCCAGACCGCTGTAATGTTAGTAGGAGTTGCAGGAGAAAGAGAGATGTTACAGGATTAGTGTGTTTGGGACATTGTTTGATATGTCATGCTAAAGGATGCAAAGAAAGGTAGTTAGCGGTAGCAGAAATGTTTGGGAGGTTTTGGGAGGTTTCAGGAATTAGCTAAGGATTAAGGATGTCATAGATTAAGAGTTTGTTTGAGGATGAGACGAATCGGTGTCGGACTATGGGAGAATGTTTTAGTAGAAGTTTGAAGGAGCTGATCGGAGGACATTGTGGAAGACTGGGAGAGAGCACGGAAGTCACTATGGATGAGGATGAGAGAAAATGTTGTTAAGTGACTATTTGTTATATAAAGGACACCTCCGGTAGCTTAGATAGAACAAGACACAAGACAACGAGCAAAGAATTTCCTGTACAATCCTACCTAATTTTATTAGCTTCTTCCTTTTATTAAGGCGATGAGGAGTGCAGCGGGTGAAGTGGGAGAGGGTTAGAGATGCAACTAGATAAAGTAGGACGTGCCTGGCTGGATTTACCGGGTGGAGGGCAGCACTTTTGGGGTTTATCAGTTGGGCAAGGAGGAGAAAGCATCCCCAGTCTGGGGGGGCTGTGTGGGCTATTGCGGTCTGCAGCAGGTATTGTGGATTGCCAAGATTAACCGTACACCCATGGATAGTAGTGGAAGCCTGTAAAACTACCCACTCAATACCATTCCTATCATACTATGTATTGCAATGAAAAGAAACTAGATATAGTTAAAATAAATACACTAATATTTTGTATAGCAAGCCTCTGCTTCAATAATAGCTTCTAGTCTACCAACATTGAATCTGCCAAAGTAAGAAGTAGTTGAGAAGGTAATAGTTCCCAAAAGCGAGTTACTGCATCCTCAATATCCAGTGATCCCAAGCAGCCAGTCGGACCCATGGCCGGCCTTCAGGTCGGCAGTTCCGCCAGTCCGGCCATGATTCTGAAGAGCCTGGGTCAGTCCGGCTTAAATTATTTCCGGCGCCCGAAGGCTGGCGGCGCCCAGGCGACCGCCAGGCCGAGTGGTTCGGCAACCCAAGCCAAAGCTCCCAGATGCCCAGGCTAAGCTTTTCGCATACCACTTATTTTCAATTCGACTGCATAACCCACAGATACCCAGGCCATCCATGGATATCCAACTTATATGGAATCACAATGTATGAGCCGCCTACAAAGCCTGTAGGCGACCCAGGCAGGGCCCGGCTTTAGTTTTGAAAAGCGGCTTTCCCACAGTCCGGCCGTACCCAAAGCCACCCGAACTAACCACTTAAGATCACTGTCAATAGCCTCCTTAGCCACTCCTGGCTCCCCTTCCATAAGATAAAGTGTAGGATAAAACTTATGAAGCATGTTTTTAATGAATAACTACATATGCTCAATTGGATTGAGATCTGGTGAGTAGATGAGAGGACCTTTTACCATTACCCCCTCCTCTTTAAGCCATCTTATCAGAGGAGGGTGAGTTTTGGCATTATCAATAATTAAGAAAACCTTCTTTCACATTTCCTCATTCACCTCTACTCTCATCTCCAGAAGAAAGAAGAAAAAAAAGAAAGCCACCCAATTTATAGGCTTGTAGTGTGCTATGTTCATATGTAGCTAAGGTTTGCATGCAGGTGTACGGTTAATCGTGGCAACCCACAATATTATGACAGAGATATGTAATAAAATTAGGTAGGATTGTGCAGAAAATTCTTTGCTCGTTGTCTTGTGTCTTGTTCTATCTAAGCTACCGGAGGTGTCCTTTATATAACAAATCGTCACTTAACAACATTTTCTCTCATCCTCATCCATAGTGACTTCCGTGCTCTCTCCCAGTCTTCCACAACATCCTCCGATCAGCTCCTTCAAACTTCTACTAAAACATTCTCCCTTTCCCCTTGACTGTTCTCCGACAGTTCTAATACCTTCCTGCTGCTTCTTGCGTTTCCTAACCGTTTCTTATCTGTTTCTTAACTGCCATAGTCCGACACCAATTCGTCTCATCCTCAAACAAACTCTTCATCTATGACATCCTTTAGCGTGACATATCAAACAATGTCCCAAACACACTAATCCTGTAACATCTCTCTTTCTCCTGCAACTCCTACTAACATTACAGCGGTATGGAATTATCGTGAATTTCAACAATATGTACTCGAGTACTCCCAGGGCCGAGTTGAAGTTGGACACCCACATAGAGCAGTGATTTGAGGGGAATAACAAACCAATACAGAGTCACACAATTAATAAACATATACCATAAAAAAGAAAAACTACAAACAATTCATTCTCGTACAGGTATCTGGCCTGGCACAGCATTACTTACCTATAAAAGCTGGAATGCAGCCATATGTGCATGCTAACTAAGAGAGATGATAACTGCTCTCATGAGTACAGGTACATGAGATGCTGTTCTATGTCCATGTCCTAGTATATTGGATAATTGGTCAAGCAATCTGAGTATACTTTAAGCTGGAAGTTATCATGTAGCAATGGATTTATTATCCTAGTTACTTATTTTCTAGTACAGTATAAATCATTTTACTCTGCTCAGTACTTTAGATATGCCAATTCATTGGCCCAGCAATCACTATTCTATATATGAGTCCAATTGCAACTCAGGCACTGCAGTATGGCAGCTCAAGTAAACCCTCTATTGAAACAAGCTAAGGCAGGAACTAGTATTTCAGCAACCTCATCAGAATCCTTTAGTGTTTTGTTTATAGTTAGTGGAAACATAGTATGTTAGTGGAAATATAGGATGTTGGAAAAGGAATTAGTTGATACCTTCTCTTTACTCTCATTGTATCAATATTGTTTTGTATTGTTTGAAGATTTGGGAGTGTGGAGGATCTCTATTTTTCATATGTTTTTCTCTTTAATATGTTTTTCTCTTTAGTGTATATTTTTCTTCTAGCTGACCCTGCCTATACAAGATACAGAACTTTGTCTTTTCTTTTCTTAATTAATCAATCTATTCAATTCATTCTTTCACTATATCGATAGATAGATATATTTCCTTACTAATTATATGATGTCAATCTTTATCTACTCTTTTGTCAATCTCCTTATTGCTCCTTTTAGAAGCAAATATATCAGCACTCAGATGTTACCCTCCTTTTATATTTTTAATACTCTCCATATGCAAAGCCTTATTGTATCTATAAACTTGCAATTTTGACATATAATGAAAGAATACAAAGTCCATGCATTGACTATCAAAGGTTTTGGCATAAGGTTAAGTTCACTATGACCTCTATTTTTGTATCTCTATCCTAGCTTCCTTTGAAATAAGTAGTAGTAAGTATGACCATAATAACTTATGATGAAGATTATAGATACAAAGTAAAGAGTACTTATATGAGCAGGCTTGAGTGAGGAGAACAATAAAGTAATAAAGTCAAACCTTAATCTTAGCAGTAATTACTAAGCAGAAGTATTCAGTGTAGGAAGGTAGAGTAGTAGGTATTCTGGTGGGTGATTCTCCAAAGTAAGGAGAGTAAAGCCCCCATTATGTATAGAACTATCTCCTCTATGTAATAAAGAGTAAAATAGAGAAAACTACAGAAGAACAAAAAGTGCTAACATGTTTGACCTTCAAACCCAGCCATGTAAATTCCAATAAATATGTGAAAATCTGAAGTGTTATGAGGGAAATTATGATTGGTCTGAAGACCAAAAAAATGTATAACATAAAAACTAAAATAATATGAATAAGAAAATAAGAAAATAACCTGCATAATTCCCAATCATTATGCTGAAATAATAATTAAATATACATAAGAAAACTATCTAAGCTGTAGTAATATCTGTAGTATTTAAGGTTATCTGAAACATTAACTAGTAAGAGATTATACAATATTACTATGAGAAATAAACATATAAAATGAATCAGAAATTTCAATACTTGTACTTGTTATCTACACCTCAAGAGTTCTATTAACTGAAGATGTATTGGTCTTACTAATCCTTTAGTACTGATATCAGAAAAGTTTTGTGAAAACATAACTTTAAGGAGAATGAACAAACTAGAATCAAGTTCTTCATATGTCTTATGAAAGTGGACATCAATCTATTTTACACATTTATTAAGCTTGCAGTCTCATGCCCGAAAATTTGCACCAATATTATTAGCATATAGAGTGGTCAGTATGTTGACTTGGATATCGTGGAGGCTATTTTAGAGCCATTGGATTTATCATGCAGCAAGTAACATGGCAATGTATTTAGCTTTAGTTATTGAGGTTACAACTAAAGCATGTTGTTGAAATGTTATGAGATACAAGAACCATTAAAGAGAATAATGTAGCTAGAGAAGGGGCAGTAAGTGTTCAGGTATATAGCAAAGTCAGTATCAAGATAAAAATTGATGGCATTGGTTGCATTGTGTTGGTAGAATAATCTAATATATTTTGTTCTGTTAATATATTAAAGAATATATTTAGGAGCCTTAAGATATTGCTTGATAGGTCAAGAAGATAATTGCAAGAGAAAAGAAATTGTATAAGCTACATCAGGTGTTATAACTATTATTAGATATATAAGTGATCCTATTATTGGTTGATAACTAGAGGGGTCTGATATCTATATATCTTTAGTCTCATCTATAAGTTGAATGCTATTTGGTAAGAGTGTAGAAACAGAATTTGAATTCTCCATGTTATATCATTTTTTCATGAATTTAATGTATCATTGTTGGATAAGATATATCCTATCTGTAGTAGATTTAATGAGCACGATGAGGAGAAATGAAGACTTAAGAAATGACTCAGAGAAGTAAAGAAGTACCTCTCAAAGTATAGCATCAATGATGATACAGAAGCTATGATTGATTACTATGGAGCCTATACTGAGAAGCAAGCGTACAATGCATACATGACACTACTCGATTAGTATGAATACACACCAAAACTCGAGTCCTTTTGAAACCGATTCAAGTAGCTCTTTAAAGTATCTACCAATACAGATGACTTATACTAGCAATGACAGAAGGTATGATGAACTACAAAAGGAAAACTGTTAAGGATATCGAAGATTACTGGAAAACTAGAAGATCTAAGAGTTACCCTCCCTTGAGAATCTGTCTCAGACTACATACAAATGAAGCAGTTTCTTGATGTGATGGATTCTCACCGCTGAAGAAATGTTGAACCACAAATCTGGGAAACAGATACCAGGACCCAGATAGTCCAAATTGTGGAAAGATATGATGCAACTATGTACAAAACTTGAGGCGATGGCCGCAGTGGCAGCCCCTCCACCAATAAGTCAAACAAATCAAAGAAAGACTATGAGCCTGCAGAAGCATCCAGCAACAAAGTGGTAGGAAAAGGCAACTCAGGAGCGAAAAGACAACCTATACAAAGAAGAAGAAACCCAGCTAGAGGCAAATGGATTCAAGGAAAAAGGAAGGAGCTTGCTTCTACTGTGGAGAAGGGTGACATATGGCAAATGAATGCACCAAGGAAGAAGTCAAAACCAACTATGTCAGGATCACAGAGGACAAGACTGACAGCAGTGATGAGGGATATGAATTAGAGAGTGACTCAACACAGGAGGTGGATGGACAGGACACCATAAGGACCTACAAGACTACTGTTAGAGTACTCAATGACCCTGATGTACCCTTCCAAGCCCTGAAATTCAACATTCTATTAAATGGCAAACAAGCAAGAGTGCTAGTAGATACAGGAACCATTGGCAGAAGCTTGATAAGCAACCAGTTTGTCACCACACATAACATCACTTATCAGCCTCGAAAGTAACCTCTAACCCTCAAAATGGCACTCAAGAGGTCGAGATCAAGCAGCAATTACAACAGTACCTTTTGTATTCAGATAGAGAAAATGAAGATACTGAGAATCAAGATGATGGTCACATCAGTTTCAGATTATGACATCCTACTAAGTATGGATGACCTTGTCAAAGTTGGAGCAAGGATAGACTACTGGAAACAGAGTCTATACTTCCCTGACTACAAAATTAGCATGAACTGTAATGGACAGTCTATTGACCCCAGATCTATGATGGCAAAAGCAGAAAAGACACCACATTTCCTGGTGATGTTCCCTAGGGTATTTGTCAATGAGGTACCTACCACCATACCACTAAGAAGGAACATACACCAGCAGATCCACCTAAAATATCGCAACCTTTACCCAAAAATGGCAGACTACAAGACAATGGAAAAGGTTCTATAGACATTTAAAGTATGGATGGAGAAGCAACAAAGGCAGGAGTCATTTACAGAGCAGAAGCAACTGGTAGATCAAGTATATTTGTGCAAGGAAAACCAAATAGTGACATAAGACTACTAGCAGATCTGCAGCAAAGGAATCTAAACTCAATTAAGGACCACTTACTGATACCCAACCAGCAGGTAATAATCAATGCTGTTTGATGAGGAAAATAATGAGGCAAAATAGACCTCAGTGATAACTATCTTCAGACCAGAGTTCACACAGATGATGAGAAAGACAACACTATCAAGACACCCTTTGGGGGATTCATATGGAGAGAAATGCTACAAGGAGACACAAATGCCCCAGCCACCTTCATGAGGGTTATGGAAGACAATCTCTCAGATGAATTGGGTTTTTTCCTTTGGGTCTACATTGATGACATCCTTATATTCAGCAACACATACCAGGACCATGTGGAATATATCCAAACAGTTTGCAGGAAGCCAGAGCAAGCAAGACTATATGCAAACCGAAAAAAGAGCATCTTCTTTGCAAAAGAACTAGATATATTGGCCAACATAATTGATGACAATGGCATACACCAAGCACCAGGAAAAATAAGGACTGTTAGGGACTGGACCAGACCAAAGAATAAGTAGGAAGCTCAGAGGTTTAATGGAATGGTTAATTATATCACAGTTCCTACCCCACATTACTACCATTACTGTGCCACGTACAGCACTTACCAGTAATGTAAAATGGCTTTGGACTGACCTGCACAAAGCTGCATTCCAGGCGATTAAAAAGGCGGCAGAAGAACATGATGTCTTGTAACTGATAAATTATTCCAAACTAGAGATGATATGACTGTTTACCAAAGTATCACATACCAGAATCAGTTCATAGGTAGGACAAGGAGCAACCAGGGAAGAAGCTAGACCGGCAGCATTCCATAGTCAGAAATTAACACCCTCCCAAATCAATTATCCCACACACCAACAGGAGGCTCTTGGAATTGTTGAGGCTGTGGAAGCCTTTGCAAACCTATTGTCACACACCAAATTCACTATAGTTACCCACAACGAAAGTCTAACTAAACTCATGACCCAAAAGAATCTAAGCAATAGGCACCAAAGGTGGCAAATGCACCTTAGCAACTTCAATCTTTCTATCCAGTATATGCCAGGTGCCAAGAATTTCTTAGCAGACTACCTATCGAGAATTCATGAAGATGGATCTTCATCTTATAATATAATCCTCCAAGATCTCACTTCCAAAAACCATGATACTGAGATCACACCAGACACTAAAGCATCAGAAATCCTAAGCAACTACACCTGTTCAGCATCCTATGGCTTAGAATCCTACACTGATATGTACTCTTCAGCAGAAAGCCGACACTCTCCAGCACTCACAACCTGAAACTGAATACTCAGAGTGTGCCCTAACTATATGTTGAATGCCATTCAAGTAAATGCAGGTACTTGATTCCAGAAATAAAAAGAGAGCAACTGAAGACCCTCCAAGAGCGAGGCCATCACTGATAGTTCCATCACTAAAGGCAACTCCTGGGGACATGAAGTCACACTTCCTAAGCTGTCCAAGAAGAAAGCAGCAAATGTGGCAAGTACCTGGACAGCATGCTATGATGATGAATGCAAAATACATAAATCAGACAAGGAAGGAGCAAGCTACTATTCTTGAAATCCTAAGAAGTGAAAGCAGAGAAAGAGGTGCAAGGGAAGGAAACTTGGAAGCGAAATCATTTCCCCCTCACCATCAAACACTTCTCCACTTACCACATGGCCTTCTCCCTCTCTCCCCCTCCCACCTCCCAGATTTATAGCAGACCAAGAAAGGTTGGCAGATCAATTAATACTTGACCAGTTACCAGATGCCTGCCCATCAACCTCTTCCTCACGCCTCTATAGTGAACCCTTCTGGAGCACTCAGGAAAACACAAAAGCAAACAACTCCTTAGCCACAATTGACACAATACTCATGGGCGATTTCTGCCTCAACGTCATTGCAGCACTTAAGCTTGACCCCTTCTTTGGCAGAGTTCAGGAGACTACCAAGAAACTAAACTATTCTATCCAGGATGGCCTACCTATTGCTCAGAATACCAATGGGTATTCTAATCTTTACATCCCTGTGGGACCTTTTCAAAGGGGAGTATACCTTCAGGATTTTATTCTCAAAACACTTCATCAAGGACTTAGACATTTCTCAGCCCACAAAAGCTACAGATAGGCAGACTATTTCTGTTTGTGGCCACAGATGCAGCAGGATTTCATGGACTATTGTCACTCCTGTGACCAATATCAGATTACCAATGAACCAACTAACCTCCTGGTAGCCCAATCTCTCACACTCCCAGAGCCAGAAAAGCATACCAGTCCTTGGCCACCAATTTTGCAAGACCATTCCACAAATAAAACAAATACAATACTATAATGGTTATCATGGCCCGGCTCACATGTTATACCCACCTTGTCCCTCTTGGAAACCTTGCCACCTGTGAGAAGATGTTCAAAAAGCTTCAGAGCACCATCTTTGATGTTCATAGCCTTCCACTCAGCATAATACTCGACCAGGACTCCCAGTTTACCTCCAGGTTTTGGTCTCACATGATGAAATCATTAGGAGTTCAGGTCTGGATGGCTACACAATACCATCACCAAACCAATGGCCAAGTGGAGTGCAGGATTCGCACCCTTAACCAAATGATGAGGAACTTTATCAACAAAAGGCAAAACAACTGGTCTCAAGATCTCCCCTCTATAGTAGCAGTAATGAATGGTGCACTCTATGAATCCTTGAGCATCTCACCCTACCAGGCCCTCTATGGATGGCCTTGGAAAATCTTGAATGCAGTTCAGCGATTAGCGAGTAAGGTACCAGCTGTCAATGAAATATTGAATACCCATGAAGCAACAAGAATAGAAGTGGATATGGCATGGAAGCATGCAATATTTAGGCAAACATTACAAGCAGACAAGTGGTGCAAACCCCACAGATGCCCCTTCAAGATTGGAAACAAGTACTGGTTAAAGGATGACCTTATACCTCTACTCTTGCACAATCTAGGAAGCTAGAACCTAGATGGTTTGGTCCCTTCAAGGTATTACAATATGATGTCTATTCTGACAACTGCAAGCTAGAATTACCCCAGCAAATAGAGTGGCAGAAACCATTCTTTCATGTATCTTCTGAGAAGGAATACCTGGAGAATAACCTAGAGAGATTTGCATCTTGAGCAATGGACAGGCCCGCACTTATCATTATTGATAATGTAGAAGAATGGGAAGCAGAACAAATCCTTGACTACAGATGCCAGGACAATAGGGATGAATTCCTGCTGCACTGGAAATGATATGAAAGGACTGATGAGCTTTGAGAACCCATAGAGAACCTGGAGAACTCTTGGAAATCATGGAAGAATACTAGACTACAAACTACCCAGTAGCCTCCCTAACTAGGATCAATTCACACTATGTTAGAATAGTTTTAGAATCAATGGAAGTTTCAGAAACTACATATGCAGCTGGACCTGTACCTGATGAATTTTGTGAACCTTATGATGAGGAGGAATATGACTCTAGCTATTCAAAAATTGTCTACTTCAGTAATGATGATGACTCCCTCCTTTAGCACATGGATAGGAATGAGCAGGAGGACATAGACTAGAGTATATAGTGTTTTAGATTGAGGCAATGTAACATGTATACATGTTCCAGAAACTGTATACTGGTTATACTTATGCTTTCCTTGTTATGTTATTTCATTTGTTCTTGCTTATGTTGCTTGATTGATTGTTTCACTACTGGTATCATTAGGATTCTGGTAACTTGTTATGTTTTGTATTAGTTATACCTTTGTACCAGCAAGGCTTTGCACTATAGATTTCAAGGGAAAGAATGATCATGTATAGCAGCAGTAGAGATAGGGCTTGAGTGAAGGATTGCCTTCAGCTTTCAGGATTCTGATAGGATCACAAGATTCTGGTAGTGTGCACTTACTGGTAATGACAGTAGTTGTAGGTTTTCATTTACCTCTACCATGGGTAGAGGAAATCATGTATTTAAGATAGGCTTCATGACTAGCAGGAACTGCCACACTTCAGACAGAACCTAGATAAGAAATATAATTGGTTGACTGGTGATTTTCTTGTTCCCTTTCCCCTTCTCTTCTTCTAAGACCTTCTTGTCTTTACCTCTCTAATTCTCCCTTATGAATCGAATGATAGCTGGCTTACCATTGATCCTTATTGTATTAGTTCACACAGGCTACCACCTATTCCAATATGGAAAAATAAAAAAGGTGTATATATTTCCAATGTTGCAGAGAGCTTGAGCCAAGACATATGCAACTGCAAACATGATACCTGCTTGAAAGTCATGTGGACTTATCCCTTTCAGTAGAAATCACATCTTGAAAGATCCAAGATGTCATACAAAGATGGTTCCAAAAGACCTCCTCTCTGCTTGCAGGCTGAGACTTAGAGCACAGAAATCTCATCTGAATGATTCTGGAGAGCTTGATCATATTCAGTCAAAAGCAAATGCTATTCTTGAAACTGAGTCCAATCGTGACATCAAATTGTTACATACTCATTATCTTAAGCAGGCAAGAATAAGTGATGCAGAAAAGCTAGTTACAGAGCAAGATATTGAGAAGACTAGGCAACTTCTCAAGCCTGCTAAAGCTGACTGGTAACAACTTCCAGGTGACCTTCTCCTGAGTATAAAGCAACTTAGAAAACTCTACTATAAGAGAGAGGAAGCTCATAAGAAGAAGTCTCTTGCTGTCAATGCATGTAAGGCAAAAAAGGTAGCCTTGAAAGTTAAAAACCTTACATATCAGAGGAAAAAACAAAGTCCACCAGGGAGGATAGGAGTCCAGACACTACTTGATAGTTTGGAGGATGTTACCAAGTCAGATGAGATGAGTGGTGGTGCAGAAAGTGATGAGAAAGTTGTTGCTGAAGTATGTCCTATAATATAACCAAAATTACCAACTTTGAATCTAATGACTCCATACTTACAGACTACCTCACCACGATTTAAAACCTGTACCTTAAGGCCAAGACCTCTGCATAATTGCACCACCAAATAGTAGTGTGATTTTAGTTTTTCTTTATACCTAGATTCATCAGTTATTAGACAATGACAATTTCTCATCTTCTTGATATCTTTAGATTGTAGTTATTTATTGAATCAGGTTTTAGCTATAATCTTTTCAATACAAATACATATACATTCTACAAGATACCTCTTAAATTTACTTTATCTAATATTCAGTTGTTGTTGCATTATGTGTTGTGCAGTTTAGTTGACCTCGATTTTGTAAAGTGTCCCATTACTAGAGCATGTCCCAATACAAGGTAAGATATGTTACACAGTTATGCATAGTGCATTCTGATTTTGGATATGATACTCAGTTGTAACCTGATTTTGGATGACATACCCAGTTGTGCCTACTATATCTTGAGTTTGTATTGGATGTAAAGTTGCATCTTGTAATATATTCACCACTTATTGTGAAGGCCAACCTGTAGTTGGATTGCAAAAAAGGAGAAGGGACTAATAACCCACATATTTAAGTCTATTTTAGTCTTAAAACTGTCAAGGGAGTGAATATGATAGTTACATTCATTGCAAATATGAGTAATATTTGTGATATCTGAGTCTAAAGAGGGTACTGTTATTTCTTTCACACATGCATGTTTTCATTATCCTGAACTACTATCATTACATCCAACAACTGCATCTGAGTCTACTATTGATAAATTCTCAACTCTTTAATCCTCTGCATGCATCTAATATTTGATCCTGACTCTACAAAATGTTGATATTATTACCACAATATATCTAGTTCAGTCAATCTCTGATAATCAGATACAGGAGTGCTAGGGGTAGTTATGGAGGTAGTCTTTATTGGTGAATTTTCACTAACTTCAAAGACAGATGTCTTGATACTCTAACATCAAGTAATACTGATCCAAAATCTTTTGCAATTTCCCCTGACCCCAGCTTTCTAATATAATCTTCACATACCTTCTAGCAGTGCTGTCTGCAATGTCACTAGCAGTTGTGGAAATGCTTTTTATTAGTTATTTTTAGCTAACTTCAAAGACCACAATCTCAATGCCTGGATATCTTGACACACCTGTTTCATACTTTCCCAAATTCTGTCAATGCTAGTCTTCTAACTCTACATGCTGCATCTACCTAACATCATACACCATGAAGCTATGGGTAGTTACAGAAGTAAGCATTACCTGTAAATCTTTACAATAATCAATGGCAGATATCCTGACAACCCTATGTCTGGATACATGTGTCGAGTGCTATCCTCAATTTTCTTGGTACCAGCTTTCTAACATAGCCTTCAACTTCCTTCTAGTACCGTTCCTTATCACTTTGCTACCTGCTATAGAAATACCTTTCATAGTTGAATTTTGATTAACTTCATAGATCATTATCTTGCCACCCTGATGTTGGGTCATGACTATCTAATGGGTTTCTGAATTCTCATATTATTAGCCTTCTAATAATACATGCTGGATCTATTTGACATCACTCTCCACTCAGCTACAGACAGTTACAGAAGTGTTCTTGGCTGGTGAATTTTGGCTAACTTCAAAGACTAATAGCTCTATGACCTAACCTTTAGGTAACCATGATTGATGCTTTCCTATATCCTCCCAATGCTAGCATTCCACCACATCTTTCAGCTACCTTCTGGCATCACTCCTCAGTTCATCACTGGCTATTATAGAAATGGCTTTTACTAGTAAATTTTGACTAAGTTCAAAGACCAATAGTTTGATGCCATGATGTCAGAGTATACTAGTCTGAGACTTTCCTATATCCTACTGATGTTGGCATTCCAATATATCTTTCAGCTACTCTCAGGTACTGCTACTCAGCACATTGCAAACTTTTATGAAAATGTCCTACATCAGTTAACTTTGAGTAACTCCAAAGACTGATAGAATGATGCACTGATAGTCAGGCATCCCCATCTAATGCTTTCCTGATTCCTCCCAATGTCAGTTTTCTAATGTATCCCCCAGCTACCTTCTAGCATTGCTCCTGGGTGCATCACTGATTGTTATGGAAATTGCCTTTACAGGTATCAAGAATATTTGCTCCAAAGTTAGCATGATATTCATCTTTTATACTAGTTGTCAATTGAAATATAGTAGATAAAATTAAATTTATTTTACAAAATGAATCTTGTGAACTAGGTCCTATATATCAGTTACATATCTGGTATTTGTGGCATAATGAACATCCTATAATATAATATACCTGTTATCTGGATAGAATGGTGCTGTACTAGAAGTTATCATGATGCAGTAGTTAAGCATCAAAAGTTATTATGATGCAAATATGATGTATCAGAAGTTGTCAGGATGTAACTGCACTGCATCGGATGTTATAAGGGTACTGTTGATGTAAGTTCCATCTCTAGGTACCATCAGGACATATCAGGTACACAACTTAATATCCTAGTACCAACTCACTTAGACATCAACTACTAGTTAACAGTTATCATTATGTGTACCCTGTACATCTGATTCTCAGGTCATACCAGGTGCAAGATATTATTTTTGCTGATGGTATATTTGGTTTTTTTATTCACCTCATAATAATATTGCAAACTGTAATCTGTAAATCAAAATAATAACATGATTGACCTTCAACTGATCACTCTAGATAGTATTTCAAATAATATCTTACAGTCTGGATGGGAGTTATACTAGTATATATTGGATTATTCTCTGAAGACAATACATACTATCTAGATACTCTGATAAGGAATTCATTGCTATAACAATAAAAACAAAACATAAAATATGAAATTAGAAAAGAAATTACGAAGATAATAACAGAAGAATATGAAAAACAAGATGATCAAAAATGCATGAGTATAAATAAAAGTGTAAGAAAAAAATAGGAAAACAGAAAACAGAAATAAAAGGAGGAAGAAGCAACAAAAAATGAGGACAATAAAGTATTCTGAATACTTAAGTTATTATTTAGAAGGTTCATTAATGTATAGAAGAATAATTATCTTACTATATTTTCGCTAAATACTTACTACTCAATAAGTTAACTAAATTTATCCAACTCCCCTTTGTAATGAGTACAGGTACTCCAGATAGTATTTGGTTTCAAGATATATAGTTCCATACAATCTTTCTTTTATTTTCTCATGTCATAGAATATTTGTTTTGTATTTAGTTTCAAGATATATTGTTTGATACAATCCTTATTTTATGTTATCATTTGATAAAATATTCATTTTGTATTTGGTTTCAAGATATATCACTTGACATAATCTTGGTATTATGTATTACTACATGTAACAGACAATCATGTCATTTAAAAAGCCTACTAGTCTAGAATTTGGAACAGCAGACTTCATCACACAATTTATTGTCAAATATACTTAGTTGAATAACTACTAATGTGATTCCTTACTTTATAGCTTAACAAAATGACTACCCAACAGACATAGAGTTTAGAATAACAACATTAGTCATCTCAGCTCCTGAAGGCTCTCTTAGATACTACTACACTCCAAATTACTAGTTACCACCTAACAGTTCATGTATTGTAATGATCAACACCATGATATTAGTAGTCACCCAAGTATAACTCATATTAGATATTTTTTGGCTTCAACATGTAAGTGGAGAACCCTAGAGTAAGGAACTAATCAGCTATAGGAAGACCCCATCTGGTTAGTAGTATTGGATGGTAGAATAATGACCATTCAGTTTAGACAACACTACTGACAAAATTGAAGAAATACTTAGAACTTATAGTAAGAAAGAAATCCTAAGAAAAGAACTAACTTGTAAGTGGGAGACCAAGCAGGAAGGACTAAAGACTGAGTAAGCCTCATAACAACTTATACAAAAAAGTTACAGTGACTCTTAGACTAGTAAAAATAGTAAACAAAACACGAAGAGAACCTATTTGTTAGGAAATATTCTCCTTCATCACCACTATAACCATCAAAAACATAGCAGTGTAAAGATACTCTAGAAAACTATGACGACTATTATAACTCAAGTAACTCAAGTGATAAAGTAGAATATAAGCTAATATTGGAACAAGAAGGATCAGTAGATCTACCTCCAGTGCTGCAGGAGCCAGCAGCTACTACATTCAAAATACCAATACCTGAATCATTTAGCAAAAAAGGGGATGACCTAAAACTAGAACTATGTACATGATGAATGAGATTGATCAACCATTACTTAATATCGAATGAATCAAACATAGGTAATCAAGGAGCAATACGGTTTTATAGACTATTCATTAAGGAATATGTCATGAAAGTATGCTTTAAAGTGTTTACTCAGCATAGAAATACACTTGCCTTATTGGCCATAATCAAGTACCTCTAGTTACAATTCTAGTTATCCAGAAATATTAATACACTATGTTTAGAGCGATGGACCCAGTAAAGGATAGTCCAATGCAGTATTGGATATAGGTTGCAATAGATCTACTGATATATAAGTCACAATTACCTGAAGGAACTGTCTCAGAATATGCTCTAAAGTGAAGATTCTATGGCAGTATACACACAAAGCTAGACCAAGCAGTCGAAGATAGTGAGGAACTAATTGAAGATTCTGCAGACTTAATTAGCCACACAGAACAAATAGATACTTCCTTATATGAACTTTGTATTTAAAATGAAAAACTAGCCAAGCAATATAGGGATTCCATTATTACAAAGAAGAAAAGTGAGAAATAGGAATACTTGTAACAAGAAGACAAATCAGTCAAATGAATCAAAACAGAAATAGAAAAAAGAAGTAGTAAATATTTCACCTGTGAGAAGACAATTTATATTTTATGAAACTATTCTGATAAAGAGAAAGTTAAAAAGGTCAAAAAAGAGGTATCATTGAACATAACAGAAATCAAAGAGCTAAAGAAACTAATCTAGTAGGTATGGATAAACATTATAAATATTTAGTGCCATCTAACTGAGTTACCTGAGTTAAGAAAGATAAATAATATTCTTGAAGGAACTGTTATCATCAATAGTAAAAATAGTAAAGTATAACTTGATACAGGAACAATTACAGCAAATATAATTAGTTCAACATTCACAACTTCTTATTACATTGAAACCTATAAGTTTTAAATACAAGCTACAATCAATATACCACTGAAGTGATGGTATGATAATTGTATAAGTTGAATGTTGGAGTAGAGATAGTATTTAGATCACTATTAGCACATATATAAGTGAGTAATTAGTATACATATAAGGAAATGCAGATACCTGAATGTGGGATGTGAGACTTGTACTTAACATTAGGTCATAATAGAAGCAAAATATTAGATATGGGGGGCCCCTACTATATAAGTAGATATTTAGCTAGCAATAGTTTAGAGGAGGGTTGTAAATAAAAACTACATATAATAACAAATAAAAACAGCCATGTCTGATCAACTCGAACCTGTCAATAATGACTGTGTGAGATCGTCAAACCTCTATCACGTTATGAGCATAGATGAATAATAATTATATGAACTGCATTATTATTTGGGAAGACAAAATAAGTAAACAAATTGGTTTACCATTGAATATATCCAGAGTAGTCTTGGATAAGTTTGACAGAATAAATCATCAAATCTGGTATCTACAGATAAATGATAGCATACTTAGAGAGGGACTTCAAGACCATATGCGCAGGTGGAAGATATTATCAGGCAGCCGAATGTAAATAATATAGACTAGAATAAGCTATAAGAAAAATACCTCACATAAAGCTGTTGTGTTCAGAAAGCTATCGGGATGCTATAACTTGTAAGTATAGATACAATGGCAATAAATTATGATAAATGTACTGGGGATTTGCCAAAGAAGATTTGGGACAATATGCAACAAACCTGCAAGACCATAAGAGGTGATGATATCAACTACCTTCATTGTGAACTTTATGAGTGCCAACTTGAGGTTTGGAGACCTGTATTTCAAAGAGATTGATGATAAACTCATTATCTGTGGACAATCTTACATACCAGCAGAAATGATTTTCCACCTATTCAATAGTCTTACAAAAAAATTATAATGGAAAACCTGGACAATGATCATAAAGTCATCCCTCATATTCAATATCACAATTCCTGATTTTGTCAAATTACGAACCTTACTCAGTATATATGTAGCCAAACTCAAGACACAGAAGTTGGATGAACTAAGTTAAGCACTGTTTACAACTGGAAGTAATCCCAAGTGGAAAAAGACCAGGCTCATTAGGAACACTGTAAAATCTAATAATGGAGATAGTGACTTTACCAACTTTAAGAAGTTCACTAGTAACTTCTAGAAGTGAGGTAAGAAAGGGTACTGTGAGAAGGAGTATTGACCAAAAGAGGTAAGTGGAGGAAACAAGAGTTCTGGAAAAGGAGAAAATCGTAGATCTTCAGACTCAGATTGTACTGAGATGATAGATGCATAGTTGTTGATTATGGAACATATCATAAGTGGAAAATGTAAAGTAGTTAAAGGTGAGGTACTGGTCAAAGAGATTAATGATGTATAGAGTAGTTGTGTAAGGAAGTGCAGGGCAGAAGATGTTCTGGACTGCAGTTTTATGAATCATATTACAAGTTCTAAAAAATATTTTTTCTTGAAGTGACAGTTAACACTCTACTAAAGCATCAGCAATAGATCCGAACCACTATGAGGGAGTAGGTCCTAGCTATTAGTGTCAAGAATATATGGATTTCAATATACTTATCAGGAGAAAAAGATATAGTTCAACTTGGAAATATACTTTAAATACCTGGGACAAGCAATGTGAATCTTATTTCAGTCAGCCAGCAGGCAGTGAAAGGTATAAATATGAATTTGTATCATAATAGAGCTGAAGTCTACAAAGATAGAATACTTTCTATAGTCACAATGAAGGTAAATTCTAAGTATACTAGCTAGTTTTTAAAGTATCCAGATACCTTGGCACCAAGGTTGGGCTTTTTAGCTGCCCAGATATCTGAATACTTAAAAGATAGGCTAGTATACTGATGAATTATAAAGTTTCAATTGATTAAGCATTTATTATATCGGAAAACAACTCACCATTGACATTATGGTATGAGTAATTTGGTCACCTCTATGCAGATGCTATACTGAAGATGAGCAACAAGAGATTGATAACATGAATGTTAATTTCACAATCTGCCAGTAGTCAACATTGATGTCATTGTTTTCCTTGTAGGAAAGATGAAATAATTATTGTTTAAATCACTAAAGTAGAAAACAATGTCACTACTCCAATTCCTTTATTTAAATTTGTGTGAACTGATGAGAGAGAAGTCAATTAGTGCAAGTTCTTACTTTATGGACCTGATTGATGACTTTTCAAAGTTTACAATTATCTGTTCATTGAAGTGAAAGAGTAAAGCTGCAGAGTATTTTAGGAACTACAAAGCACATGTCGAAAAGCTTTGTCTGGAAAAAGACAACTAATATGTGATCAAGGCTATCAGTACTAATAGAGGTGGAGAATGCAATAGAGTATGGTCTCCTAACCAACTTGAAAGATATAGCATTGAAGCATATGTAACAGTACCATATATATTATAGGAAGATGGTATCTCAAGAAACAGGAATGATGTCTTAGTGAGGGGTGTAAATTGACTTCATCAACAAGTCAGTGCACTAAGATTATATTTGGCAGAAGCTGTTTAGACTACTGTTTACGTGAAAAATATTTCTCTAATAAAGGGTACACAGGGAAAGGACAGCATACTCTTTCAATTATAGTTTGTGCCATAAATCCAGAAGTGGGAGTACTACTTGGAGAAAGATTAAGTGAGGATAAGATTTTATATGAGTTATAGATACATGAGTTATATGTTATATATTAGGTTGATCAGTAAGGGAAATTATGATTTGGTACTATGCCTGCCCATTATGAGTTATAGGGTTTCTCATAACTGTGTATTTTTGAGTCATAGTTATTATTAGTAAAATTATTCTTTGAATAACTTACAGTTGTGAGTCATATGATGTAATTGTAGAATAACTCAGGATTATGAGACATACAAGTTGTTTGATTGTATACTTTGGATATGACTCATAGTTATGAGTTATATAGATTTTCAAACTATAACACACTTTAAGTTATAAGAGTTTTTAGATAACTTACTTTGAGTCATAAAAGATTTTACATGACTCATGATTGTAAGTCAGAAGTGTTAAGATTGGCAGGAAGAAGTCTATATAAGGAGAGAGCTTACCTCAAGGAAGATAGCTCTTCAAACAAATACCTAAATTATTTCTTATCTATATACTTTATGAATAAAACAATTACTATGATTCTCTGATATTCAAGTATCTTTGAACACTTGAGACTACAAATGAGTAGGAAATATTGAATGATACATATTGAGACTATAAGGATAGTCTATCATGTAGTAATGTATACTCATAAGTAGTCTCAGAATCAATACAACTGAAACTATATCATTGTCTATTATATGATATAGATAGTCAAGAGTTAATAATAGCTGTATTAGGGAACGGTACTAGCATTGTGAATTTTGACCTTAGTTTTACCAATAGTATAGTAGTTCATTACCCATTACCTAGTTGAGGTATTGGAGGTATCCTTTATCACTGTAGTTTACTTCATTTATGAGTAGTATGATCTCAAAGAAATATTCAATAAATATTCAAGCTCCTTATTAGATCTTATCAATAGTATTGACTGCTATTTCTTTGTCTTCCTGATCTCTGAAAGTATCTTGTAATACTACCTTGAGGGTTTCATATATAGTCTATAATGCTAGTATTCATCCTTCAATAATAGTAACTAATTAGTTACAAATCTTTTCTTAGAAGTAGGTCTGTCTACAGTTGATGTTTATATTGTCACTATTATACCTGGAAGGATGTACATTCAATATAAGTTATAAGTTAGCCAGGAAGCCTCAGAATTTAGTTGATTCTCCTTCAAACTGTTCATATCCTTTAGGTTTGGTTTCTCTGCGATTGCCTCCTATATTTTCTTAAATGCCAGTAGAGAGTTGAGCTGTAAACTATATAGGTTGGTTGTTTGATATGTAGCAACTTCATGTAGGGTTGTAGCCTTCCTTCCCTATATTTTGAGGAATAAATAAGCTGTTTCTAAAAGATAGGGATTGTGATAGTGTCCTAATGTATCCAGGAGAGTCTGGTGCACTAGGTGACTTAGCTGGCACTAGAGCGACTTAACTGTGAATTGATGAACCAGCTCTAGTTAGGACTAAAGTGAGCTCTTTGAAATTGAAGTTCTCAGTAGTACTATTTGGTACTAAAATGTGAGCATAATAAAGTGTGATAAACTATAACTTTAACTCAGTAGGGAACATCCACACATCACTCTTAATATTATTGGGTTGAACCATAGATATCTCAATCAAGCAGTGGATTCATTATAAGTAATTAATCAGGTATTATTTCAACAAGTTCCTTCAAGTACCAGTAGATCCTTTTTCTTACTATTGTAAGATATAGGTTTATTGCATCTTCAGGAATTTAGTTTGTGAACCAAGTAACAGCTTATATGTATAAGCAATTGAATTAGGAAATTAACAAACATAGAGAAACCTAGACCTTATATATCCATCATTGGCTTCTTGCTGATTTAAAGATATCTGTAAGCTGTGCACCTAATTAATACCCATAGAGTTTAGTCCAGAAACTTAAAGAAATATAAAGGAACCTTAAAACATAATAATTAAGCCATCACTCAACTTCCTAAATTCCTTCACAGGAATACTGTTAAGAAGATGACTTTTTAAACAAAGTAAACATAACCATATAAGTATATTGAGAAAATCCTCTAACAGTTATAACTATTAATCCTATGACCATAGTAACTAAATCAAACATATAAGAAAGGAAAGCTGATAATTCTTGTCATTTAATAAATGCAAGTATTGTGACCAAATTGACATGTAGTTGGATGAACTCATATACCATCTAATCAAGATCTCTTATAATATTTTCTGTAATGCAATTCACCACAGTTTACTATAGATGTATGTAAGGAACATGACCACTAGTAAGGATACTCATATTTGGTATGTGAAAATGATGATTTGCTCTACAGTGAGTGAACCTTATTTCTATACTTTTATCATGTTGTTTCTTTTCATTTTTTATATTAAATGAGGTAAAACGTCATGAAATCTGATACCAATTATTAGTTACTATTTGTGAAATCCCCTTCTGAATTATAAGAACTTAGAAAATCACAATACCTTTTTTTATAATGTTAGATATTAGTCATTTCTCAAAAAAGAGAAGTATTTCTTTATATAACAAGTAATACAAGAAATGCTGCTAGCTGCATGATTATGGGGAGTGAAATGGTGAAACTTGATGATTTGGTTTTTCACCATCATAATGTCAATGAAAGCACTAGTAGCCAATCTGTAGCTTGTTAATTTCAGTTGTGGCTTGTGGATTTTCAGCTCAATATTTATCCACCTCACAGCAAACTAGATATTTTTTTTCTGAACCCTAACTTGAACCTAATAGGAGTTCAGTGCTCTAAACTGGTTTATTAGGGCGAAGCCCTAATAATTCCAACTAGTATTTTAAATCATGCCTTGAGGTCTTAAGGGAGGTTATGCTAGTATAAAAGTACTGTATAAGCAAAGAAAAGTAGGATAATTAGATGAAAAAGATAAATTCTTTTTCCAATAACTCCTAGGCCCTATTCGAAGAGACCACGCAAATCAGTTCCTCATTTGTCCGAGCAATGCAGGCTCACCGTACATCCAGAATATACACTCAGGATAAGCACGACTTTTCCAAGCGAGCGAAAAAAATTATATCTAAAGCCCGACCCCTGATAAGAAGGTGGGACTTTGGGTGCAAGAATGCACATGCATATTTGGCGAACTTCCGGTGGCCACGAAAATTCTCCCCGTTCCATCCCATCCCTCATATAAATACCTCCTTCAATGGTGTTTGATAAGAAAATGTAAGCCACTGGACACTGGGCATAAAGATCGTCCAGCGAGCGGTATAAGAGGGACAGACTGCAAAAATCCGTATTTACCGTTTCCAGACCAGCTGGCTTTGTGTTTGGCCTTTAGGTATTGGTGGAATGGGTTGGTGAAGAGTTGTGTGGTGTCCACCCCGTACATAGTATCACCCGAGTGGGGTGGGCATGGAAAATCACTCGAATCAAAGCCGTACTTTCGGGGTGTATTACTCTGGGAAGATTGTGAAGGGGTGATGACAGGTATAAACTTGTGTGGTTTGACAAAAATTCACAAGTAGTCCATACATATGATGGTTGTCTAAACATAAATGCTCTTTTTCTCTGTTTCTTTCTTTGTTCTGTCATTTCCTTTTTTTGTCACATTCACAACAAGGCAGTAACTGGACTACTTGTGCGAAGGTTGTGGCTGCCAGCAACAACCCACCATGGCTCGTAGGCTCGCAACCGTGGGCACTCTCAAGAGAATGCCCAACAGTCCAATGTAACAACCTTGCTCAACATCACTTTGTGGCTCAATGTCACTTTGTGACTCAAGAAACATAAAATTGAGGCTCAAGTAAACATCGCAGCTGAATGTTGGCTTGTAGTTTAATATAACTTTGTAGATTAATAAAACTTTAAATGACTATTATACATTATATTCTACCTTGTAGAGGTTTTAATTTTCCAGTGTCGAAACTGGGACTTCATGGGTACGGGCAATAGCAGCGAGGTTTGGGTAGTCCTCATCAGAGTTCTGGAGAACAGTGAGGGCAGCCTGAATTTGTATTCCGATGTCTGCATATGGTTCGACCTATTGGCTTGAAGGTATATGTGCCTGTGACTCAGGCATGATAAAGGATGATAGAGGAAGTATTTGATGAGGAAATGTCAAGCACAGGATAACCTTTATGGTTTTATATAGTAAGTGCTGAAAAAGGAACCTAGTTCTATTGAATCCAAAGTTTCTTTCCGTACAAAATTTCTTTGAGATACAAAGTTTTATTAAACTTCAAAATACCATTACACTACAGATTTCTATTGAGTTACAAAGATTTTGCTCGATTCAACTACAAAGTTACATTAAACTCCAAGCCAACATTGAGCCACGACATTTAGTTGAGTCTCAATTTTATGTTTGTTGAGCCACAAAGTGATGTTGAGCTAGGTTGTTACATTGGACTATTGGGCACTCTCTTGAGAGTGCCAACAGTTACAAGCCTGCGAGCAATGGTGGGTTGTGGCTGGCAGCCACAACCTTGGCACAAGTAGGCAATTACTTCTGTGGCATCTGCTTTACAACAAAAATAGTTTTCATCTGATCTGGATTCTACCTTGTCACAACTATATGTTTGGAGCAACACCCTCCTTACTCACATCGATGAATCAGGAGAGTCCAATATTGAACCCTCTTCTTCCACTAGCTCTTGCCCTGATGTTGCCAAAATAATTAAATTTCCCAAGTTACTTGTTCGATTTTATCCCAAGAATTGTGTTTTAATCTTGTTATTGGGCTATCTTTCAGAAGGGAGGGATATATCTTGGTAGACCTTGCAGTACACTTCAGGGCTGCTTTGGAATAAGGGGCCCATAAGAGATGTATCTGTGAAAATCGAAAAAACTATCTCTGTCAATCCCATATAAATCTCTATGGAGACAAGTGTTATATTTTCCAATTTTTATTGACATCCGAGTATGTCCAGGGGGTGAGGGAAAGTGATGAGTATTTTATGTCAGTACGTTTCTAGCTTAATTGATGGTTTTTATATGGGATCACACCACCACAAAATATCCATGTTACAGTTTCCCTCTGCTCTTATGCAAAGGTTTGATGTGAGATAGAGGATGGTATTTTAATTGTAATAAGAGAAAAATGTGGTGACTAAATGAAATGAAAATGCATTGGCTAGTCTCTTGAGTTACCTCCTCTTCATGAAAAATATGTAGGTATCATGTGCTGCCTGGCTATTCAAGGAAAAAGGTATATTTAGAATGGTCCTCCAACTATAGATTCCCATCATAATACCTGCTGCAAACTGTAATAGCCCATACAGTCTCCATCCTAGAGTATGTAGGTACCAAGAAAGCCAAATTGTTTTCTGAGCTCCTAGGGACACTCAGCACCTTTTGTTGGACATGTACAAATCAGTGCTTATCTTATCTACTTGTGTTTGATCATGATAAGATCTCAATACTTGGGCAAAAATATTTTATACAGTTGAGGAAAGAAACAAATATAAGATCAAAGCTAACAAAGATTTCTGGATTTTTTCTTCAATATATAATTTATAACTAAAGTGAGGCTCAATACCAATTTACTACTCATACACCAATACTTCTTACTGGTACCAACACTTCCATAGAAAGTCAATTATGTCAAGCAAGCAGCTTCCAAAATTAAATTCAAGTCAAGGGAGTCCAAGTAGATGCTCACCTGCACTAAGTGCTGATAAACACACTCAACAAAAGTCCAGGCCTAGCATAAAGGTAATTATAAAAGAAACTCTCAACAAAGGACTTAAAGTCATCCAGAATCTTGGATTTGATAGACCTGGACAGTTTCTAACTACTTTAATGGATTCAAAGAAATTTAATCCCTAAGTTGTAAAATGGTATAATACATGCACAGAGCTTTTGTAAAACTGTTTGAATCAATATAAAAAAAGCTGGTATGCTAAAAAATATGGATTCAATAATTCTACACAAGAGATAGCAATGAAATTATATGCGGAGGAAGTAAACCGATAAGTGATACTTAACCTTCTAAATAATCTTCCTATAACTTATGAAATATCAATAGTTATGTACTCATACCGAGGTTGTGGCTTGGGTACCACAAACTCATAATGCTCACAAGCTTGCTTTTCTGGGGCACTCTATTGAGTGCCTGACAGCTCAACGTAACTTTATGGCTCAACATCACTTTGTAGCTCAATGTAACTTTGTGGCTCAAACTTGTCGCTCAACATCACTTTGTGGCTCAATGTAATATATAATGCAACTTTATAGCTCAATATAATATTTGACGTGTATTATATAACTTGAAGGTAGTTTAATCCACATTTACTTTCCACAACCTTGCTTGTTGCTTAATACCAGCAATTATTACCTTGGATATCCTTGTTTTATATGCTTGAGTAATGTGACTTTCTCTTCTATAAGCCTTTATTTCATCGAGAAAAGGCTTATGTTCTGCTCGTTCTGCTCTTTTCTTTGTGTTCAGAGCTTGCCACAAGTGTATCACAGCCTTTTCCACCTCAGCTTCCTCCCTTCTCTTCATTATTTGCTGCGCTTCTGAAGTATAAGGAACACCTCCTTTTTCCACTTCTCTTTGTCTCTTGGTTCTTCACTATGTATTTCTTCCCTCTTCAGCTGCTCGAGTATGTTCCAGATGTTCTATAGCTAGAGCACCTGACTGTGCCTGACCCAACCCACTTTGGAGAACAAGTTGTAGCCTTCACTGAAAGGTAGGAGATAGATTTGCCACATCCCGTAGTAATTCCTCTCCTTGACTTTTCAGGCTCACAATTGTGAGTAGAATAGTCTATGAAGACTCAAGTATAGGTGAAGATGATTGGTGGGAATTGACAGTTGCTTCTCTTAACTTTGAAATTACAACATCATGATTATATAGTATAAGTCCAGAGGCCCAAAATGCAGATAGGATAGTAGATGACTTGAAAGTTTATTGGTGAATTGAATCAATGCAGTTTAACAACTCACATCTGTCAAGGTCTCCACAACCTGTAGGTGTTGCTGCTTCTACAGCCTCTGAGTGGTAGCACTTATAAGGTTGAAAGACTACGATGTCTAATAGTTGTAAGAGATGACTTGTATGTGTAGGAAGGCAGAATACAATAATTTTCTGCTTATCACAGTAGTCAAGAAACTGTTAGGTTCAATGTCAACTGAAACCATCCAGGAGCAAGAGTCTGTAGGTGCCAACTTGCCATTGAGAAGAAAACCTTTCAAAGTATATAAGTTACTCTATACTTAATTCATCATTATTGTACCCAGTCTCAGAGGTACCAACAACGTAATTATCTGGTATTGTGGTTGGAGTATAGCAGTTCTCCTGGCTCCTAGTGGATGATTCCAGGAAGGATCATCATTGGTGGTAAAACTGCTCCATCTCCACTAATAGGCTCACATACAGTGATCAGTTCTTGATTTGTAGAACTTGCTAAGTAAGACTATCGGTTGGGATCTCTCATAACAATGTATTGATCTCACCCAATTCCTATAGAGAAATCAGTTTCATCGAAGTTGTACTGATCACAATACTGAATGTGATATTGGTCGCAAACAGTATGGTACTTTTCAAACTTGACTTGTATGTGGTCAGGCTGGTGAGCATTCTTTCGATCGATGTCAAGAGTTTGTTGCTTGCGAATGAAGTATTCTGCATGGCGAGACACAAACTATGGGGCCAGTTACTTACTAACAACAGGTGCTGGTGACGAGCCAGTATGAGCAAGTTGCACAATTGTATTGGCACAGCCAGAAACCATTGGAAGCTTTGCACTTGTACCAACTGTATTGAGGTGGTCTAAGTACTGACAAACTGCAAGGTCTTTGTCTTCAGTAAGTTTTCAGTTTGTTCCTGCTCACTATTGTCTTGATTGGCGGTCTTGCCAACATGTGCGGAGTTGTGAAACTGGAATTTTATATTCACGAGTATTATAGCTACACAGTTTGGGTTATAGTATTTGGAGGAGTGAAGTGGGGCAAGTGCAGCCTGAACACGGGTCTCAATATCTTTATATGGGTCCACCCGTTGACTAGGGAGTACAAAAGGGGGTACTGCCAACATAATAGGTATTGGTGTTGGAGGGATGTTGTATATAGGTAAGGTAGGATGGACTGTGCAGTATGTAGTAGTTGGGGTTATTTTGTGTGTATTTTATGGAGGGAGAGTTGTGTGGGTATTGTTGTTTATGGATATAGTGTGGTAGATAATATTCATTGGAGATGGTTTAAAGGTTAGTATAGTTTGTATCATATATTACATTGAGCCACAAAGTGATTTTGAGCCACAAGTTTGAGCCACAAAGTTACATTGAGCCACAAAGTGATGTTGAGCCATGAAGTTATGTTGAGAAGTTAGGCACTCAATAGAGTGCCCTAGAAAAGCAAGCTTGTGAGCCTTTGGGCATTGTGGCACCCAAGCCACAACCTCGGCACGAGTATTTGTTGGTTTCCTCAACTCTGTAAAATATTTTTACCCAGGTATTGTAATCTTATCATGATCAAACCCAATGTAAATAAGATAAGTACTGATTCCTACACGGCTAACAAAAAGGCCTGAGTGTCCCTAGGGGCTCAGAAAACAATTTGGTTTTCTTGGCACCTAGGTTTCTTAGGTTGATACAGTCCCCCACACTAGGGGAGCCTCGTCTTCCCTGCGCAACTAATAAAGCCCAAAGTCCTGCCCCCACCCAGTAAATCCAGCAAGCCTGGTCCTCCATCGTCCTGTTGCATCTTTAACCCTTCCCCGCTTCACCCGCTGCACTCCTTGCCAGCATTTATGAATATAAGCAAGAGCCCTCATCCTACTAGTCCCCGTCTCAGGGTCTGCAGTATCCAACGCTCCCTGTCAATTACTTTGGTCCAGCATAAGATCAATCTCTGGATATGGCAGGAGTAATGCGACAACAGAAACAGAGTGAAGTTCCCGGGCGAGTTCGATGGGGCTTTTTCACATGAGGTTCGTAAGGTTGATATCTAGCGGGCTGTGCTCAACGGATGGTTGCACATTTTCTAGCCTTCCCCAAATCATGGCATTGGGCGGCACGGTATTCCCCGTCGGCGACTTGTCGAGGAGGTTCACATCCACCCTCGGCGAGCATAACAAGAGACGGGCCATGTCGGTGCTACCATCGGCAACCGAACATGCAGGTGGGTTTGCCCGTATTGGTCACCTAGATCTATCTCAACCCTCGGATGCGAAAGTAGAAGTTGTGTATCTCGACCTGCTGCCCGATAACGGCAATATGGAATTCCGTGCGCTGGTTATCATCCTGTTTGTTGGCATTCATGCGCTCATCAGCCAGCAAACATTCCACAGCAAAGCAATTCCCGGCACGCACTGCTTTATGCAACGGCGTCTGTCCTTCTTGGTCCAACTCATTGTGGTCTATAAAGTCTAGTAGAGAGCGCAATATAGGAACGTGTCCCCCCCGCGCCCCATGATGGAGACAGCGGTCTCCCGCTGTATAATTAAAACGGAGCGGGTCATCGCCTGCACCCCGAGCCAGTATCCGCACAACCTCTTCCTGTCCTCCCTTCTCAGCTAGCAACAGTGGCGTCTGGTGTTGTAGTTCGACCAGTCGAGATCTACGTTGCGCCTCGGGGCCAAAACACGAGCGCAATCCACACGCCCGAGCTTTGCTGCGAGACCTAATGGCGTGCGGCGCTCAGAGTCATACTCACCTGGCTTGAGGCCGAGGTTTAGAAGTGTCTCTAACGCCTGCACACTCTGGGATTTCACCACTTCGTGGAGAAGGGTTTCTGGCTCGGTGAAGCCTAGAATGCCCCTAGCCAGCAGATCCTTTACCCTTTCCAAGTCTGGCCGCGAGGCGAGTTGGTATAGCAGACGACGCCCATGAGTGAGTGAGCGTGAGTGGAAAAGTTGCTTGAGCAAAGTTGTCGTGAGGAGGTTGGAGAGTCGATGGTTTGTCTTGACGAGGGCACTTATATCGTGTAGTGGGAGGTTTTCGGCTATTTCAAAGATGAGCTCGTTCGGGAGGGAGAGGAATTCTGGCATGGTAGAGTGTTTTCTTTAGGATAGTTTAACTTTTAGCGAGGTTTAAAAATGTAAGTAAGGGGTGTGATTGTAGTGATATTTCTAGGGAGCGGTACTTGGGTGGAGAGTGTAATGGGTTATATACAGTCACTATACAAAAGTGTTCGTGAAACGGGATTTTCCTTTGACGGAGATCAAAGCAGCCTAAGGGGGGTATTGCGCAATTGGGGGCCTCTGGGCGGGAGGGGCCCATTCCCCAGGGCGAGGGAAATGCCGTTCCATGAACACTTTTGTCTGGTGACGGTGGCTGAACTAATAGGACTTTTGAAACCCAATCATGGTATGCTTGAAAGACGATTTCATGTTTGGGATTTCATATAATGCGCGCATTTGAAACATGGAACATCGTGTTAGCGCTGTATTTCAAGGTGCCTTGGAAGGAACTGGTCTACCCAAAGGAAATACACAACAAGTCCCGAATTTGCCTACGTTGAAATGCTGTTCCAAATATCAAATACTATGCCACATATCTTTTCTCTATATGAGATGGAAATCAGGGGAAATCGTTGGAGTGGTTCCTATAAATGTGACCACAGAACCTATCTAGAGGTAACGAGTGAATAACCTGGGATCCCATAAGAAACCCTTGGGGTCGATATATCTTGTGGATGGGCCCCAGGCCTCAATATGCATGCTCTCTACTTGCGGCGATGCTAGGGATTCAGATCATAGATCAATAACTAGAAAATACGAGCGCCGTCGAAAGCATACCCATCACGTGCCCATCGTAGCAAGCTGAAGCTGCTAATTTGTGCTTATCAGATTCACGTGACGGTTATATCTGTCGGCCATGCTTGTATTCGTGTCTCCGCGCCAAGAATTGGAACCCGTTTTGGAATAGTGACTGCGGACCCATACAAAGCATAGCGTTGAACCTGTTTGAAAGAGTGTGCAACAGGCATTATGTTGAGTGGGAGCATGATCGTTTCTGTATGAACTTTCATGTAAATGTATTACAAGTCCGCGGCGTGCGCAGTGATCCCAAACGGCCAGTCCGTCCGGCTTTGGGTACGGCCGGACTGACCCTGGCTTTTTCCGGGATGGCCGGGCCGGACTGTGGGAAAGCGGCTTTTCAAAACTAGAGCCGGGCCCAGCCTGGGTCGCCTGCAGGCTTTGTATGTGGCTGATATATTGGGATTCCATATACGCTGGATATCCACGGATGACCTGGGTATCTGTGGGTTATGCAGTCGAATCAAACATAAGTGGTATGCGAAAAGCTTAGCCTGGCTATCTATAGGTTTAACTAGGGCATCTGGCAGCTTCGGCTTGGGTTGCCAAACCACTCGGCCTGGCGGTCGCCTGGGCGCCGCCAGACTTTGGTAGCCGGAAATAATTTAAGCCGGACTGACCCAGGCTCTTCAGAATCCTGGCCGGACTGGCTGGACTGCCGACCTGCAGGACGGACCATGGGTCGGACTGGCCGCTTGGGATCACTGGGCGTGCGGAGGGGATGACGGGTTCAATGCTTAATCGTAGTATCAAGCTCTAGGGTTAAAAGACATTAATCTTGGCCATTCACCCCTGCTACCAGTTCGGAGTTTGCCTAACGTAGGCCTTGAGAAAAGCAGCTTCGGCACTATACTTTTAATGGGTCCACAGTCACTATTCCAAAACGGGTCATCATCAATTCTTGGCACGGAGCCACGAGCAAATCAACAGCAGTCACGTACAGTCATATCTAAGAAGTCCTAGTACAGTGGCGAAGCAACCATTTTTTACCCCATCAAAGCAACTTAATTGTTGGGCAAAGCCCAATCATCTCACTTTTTTGATTCACAGGTTAGGATTTGCAATATTGTTATGAGGTGGCCAAAAAAGAAAGATAAAAAACACACCCCTGCAAGTTTTGCTTGGCACCAAGAATTATAAAATAAACAAATTTGAGAAAGTTAAAAACTAATGGGTTCATTAGTGGTAAAAATACAAAGAGGAACTCCTTTCCTACGACTTGATTTTCAAGTGATTTGAATGGCAATCTTGGGCACATTTCCCTAGCCCAATCATGTCCTCTTAAGACATTCCTTGTAAAGAAATGACATAGGATAGCAATATATGGGGAACAAAGGAAGGAGTTTGTTTACAAAGGAAGACCATATGTCCAACAAGTTTGGGGCTAGGGGTGAACAACACCAGTGGCTTAAATCGTCGGCGTAAGCTTCCACTTCTACAATACGAATTGCCTGGAGCTTTGGCTACATGTATTGTAGCTAGAACAATTACTACCAGCAACCGATGATAATTTTCACAGCATGTAGTCCTAACTGTCTATCTAGTACTTTCCCTCCCTGTGTGAGTTCGATTCAGCCCACTGTGTAGTACTTCATCGCATATTTACATGGTCCTCAACATACACGGCCTTCCATCATGCTAGTATGAGAACTTATTCCAACACTTGTAATTCCTTACTGATCACTAAAGCAAGCTAAACTACAGCCCATTCGTCTAAAACCTCACAGAACAGAATACTTGGAAATGCCTTGATAACAAGGTTCCCTTACGGCAAAACAAAAAAAAAAAAGCAGAGAAGAAAAGAAAAGCTTTCTCAAGGCTAGATTTTTCGCTATGCTTTATCATTTGATGGTTGTACGATGCTTCCCAAGCGGGCGAACGAATCCTTCTAGATCAGCAAAACTGCTTCACCTCCTGTGACAATTCTTGTGCCTAGCGCTTTCTCCGGCTGTGTATGTACAAATGCGGACAGCGGTATGATTTCTTCCTTCTTATACTTTCTCTTTTAAAATGGCGTTACGGATGGCCGGAAGACTGCCAGCATTGCGCTCCGTGGACTATCCGATTCATAATAATAGTTGATATCCACATCGATCAAACGTGGTTTTTTTCAGTACCCACTCCACGTGTTGCCCCACCATCTGAATCATAATAAAGCATGGTTGTCAAGCAGAAACTGCTGCAAAGAACAAATAAAAAGAAGTCAAAAGTAAAGAAGAAATATGAAAAAGCAAATGATAATCCACTCCGAGAGAAAAACGAGGAAAAAATGGAAGATGGCATTGGTCGGGAACCCGAGCCCATGCAAACTATGAATAAAAGGAAAAGGACAAACACGATAGCAAAGATAGAAAAGAAAAAAATAGACGAGGAATTGGTATTCCGGAAACCCAAGCGAGAAAAAAAAGGTGAACATCAAACTAGTTACTAAGCACCTGTGGTACGATCCACACAGTGCCCGGAAAAAATAATGGAATATCATCTGGGGTGGCGAAATATATCAATCCCCGGGAATTGTGTCTATTCCAACAGATACAGGTGCCAAATAAGGTTCTCAAAGGTGTCCGTGAATCATGGGGAGTGTTGTTAGGGTCTGTAGGCAGGCTGGCACTTGGCGGCATCAACTGAGGGGTGGGTTGAGGGAGGTGGAAAAGTAATGGGGAGGCGCACTCCGGGGCTTCGTCAATGTCAAGAGGACTGGTGTCAGGGTCTGTAGGTAGACTCGAACTTGGGGGGCGGTAGAGAGGAGGCCGGAGGGAGGTCTAACAGCCCTGGCGAGGGGTGCTCAGGGGCTTCGTTGATATCTGATGAATTGGAGAGGGAGCATTTATGTTGTGAGAGCGACTTGACCACTGCTCAATGTCCCTTCGAGGTGGCTCGTGAAAGTGCAGTTTCGCCGCTGAAGTCTGTTGTGTGGTAATTAAGATCATGACATGTCAAAAGCATGTCTACCACATTATCATATCCTTCCTCTGCAGCCCACATAAGTGGCGTCCGGCCATCATCAGTCTCTGTTGGATTTGGATTGGGGCCCTCGCGTTCCAGAATCAGGCTTACGACTGCTACATGCCCTTGCCGGAGAGCCAAGGAGAGAGGTGTCCGGCCATATTCGGTGTCTGCTGTACTCGGATTGATATCGTTTCGTTCCAAAAATATCTTTACCACCTCCCCATGGCCTCTTCTAGCTGATCACATCAGTGCCGTGGTGCCTGTGCAACCGGCTGCACTGACGTCCTGTTTGTTCATATCCAATAGGGCCGTAATTATCTCGGAAATCCCGGTACAAACAGTACTGTGGAGTCTAGTAAATACTCTAGGGCCATTCCTTCCAGAGAATCCGGGGGTCAAACCAGTTTTTTTTTTTGTGTCAAATCCTTGGTTTTACTCGTAAATATACGAAAAACCAGGCATGCAACCTAAGGTATGGCCTAGAAAACCTAACTAAAACAAAAGAAACTTCAACTCCTAAAATAAAACAAATACCAGTAAAAATTAATAACATCTATCACAAGCCCAGAAGGGCTGAAATTCTCATTTAGGAACCCAAATTTGAACCTCTCCTAAAAGGAAATCCCCTAATCTTCATTGGAAAATTCACCAAATTGTTAGAAATAAACAAAGAAAATTTCTTAACTAAAACCTTCCCTGCCTCATTTTGTTTCCATAAGGCCAAATCCGGTGCTATATTAAAACTCTCTGGATCTAACTCTTCCCTCCATTTCTCCAAGGTTGGGCAATCCATGATGATATGATAGTACGTGTGGTCGGCTAATCTGCAACGGTCACAAATGGAGTCATGGTCCTAACTAGACCAATCCGATTGTGTATTTAGGTAGCTTTTATTCACCCTCATCAGGTGTATTTGCCTTGCTTGGAATTTAGGTAGGACTATAAAGTTCCAACATTTCCTAAAAGCAGGTCTGTAGGGGTAATAAGGTAGGTAGTCTGTTTCTGTCCACTCCTCTTGTATATCTGTCCTGACTTTCACCTTTTCCTGTAACCAGCCTTTCGTGCTTTCTTTCATAACAGGACCCAGTTTGCTGGGTTTCTTGGGAGAGCGTCACTCCTGAAACAGTGCTGCTATCCTTACCCCTATCTCATATATCAGGAGGTATCTTTGGATGTTAGACTTGGATGTCAAATTGTAGGTCTTTAGCTATGCACTCCCTTTCGGTAAAAAGAGTCAGCCTCCTTTTACTCCCTCAACAAAAGAGTCGTACTATAGGGTAGCCCCCAGGAAGCATTGCTGTTGCAATGTTGTTTTCAGGTAGTGTTGTCGTAATGAGGACCACTATCATGAGTAAGACTGGTTTGATGTACAACTTAATTGGTGGTAACCAAGCTTCAGCTGACAGAGTTTCTAGGTTGGTTGCAAAGAACATGGTGGTGATCCACCATTCTACCTTGGTCCAGAATGTCTGTATCATCTTCTTTATAGCTACTGTTGGGGTCAATATCTTAGCTCTATACAGTAGTATAGGTAGGATAATCCCCTTGATCAGCCTGCATGCCCAATTCACGAATAAGCCTTTGCTAGAGGTTAAGAGTGTTTTAATGCTAAAGCAGCCTCCCTGAGCCAAAGTAAGTCCTTTTGTAAAATGCATCAATGTTTCTGTATTGTCCAAAGGCTGGTAGCTGAGCCACTTGAGGGTCTACCATGCTGGTTCAACCCTGTGAGATTGGATCTTAACCTTGTATACCAGCCTTACCCCCCTCTCCCTAGGTGTTCACCGATGCATGAAGGAGAGTCCCAGCACATTTGCCCTCTATGTGATTGCGTGAACTTTCCTTTCCAGTGTCCTCGCATTTCCATAGCATCAGCTACCAGGCACCAATATGTGGAAGTCATCAATGTATGATGAAGAGTGTGTAAATTGGTCATGCTTATCTGCATGTAGTGAGCTCACATAAATTATGAACAGGAGTGGCGATGGAGCAGAACCCTGTAGTATGCATTTGTCAACTGTCACTGAGGTCTTTGGGGTACCTATATAAGCCAGAGCAATCTGTCAGTTGCTAATTAAGTTCTTGCTCTAATGCAGTAAGTATCCTAGCACATGAACATCCTGACCTCACCCCCCCAGAAGCCCCCAGTGATTCATGTTATCAAAGACACCTTTAATATCAAGGACAATCATGCTGGCTTTCTTCTCTGCAAATTACTCTTCACTCATAAAGTTTTTAAGTACTAGTACTACATCAATAGTTGACCTGTATTGAAATAATCCTATTGGATTTAGAATGTACAAGCTGGTCTGGAAGGTGATTCTCATCAATCTGGGGTTCAAAATGCTTTTCCCTATTTTCAAAAAGGTCTTCATCAAAGTGATGGCTTTAAATCTGCTATAGTTAGTATAGTGTAACTTGTTCAGTTTCAGAAGGATGAGAGCAATTGATTCCTTCAACATGGTGGGCTAGAGGCCCCATTTCTACATGTCCTCCACAAGTAGTGGTAGTATCTTTGAGTTGATTCAATGTATGTTCTTCCAAATGCAGTATCATACCTGGTCAGGTGCAGGAGCTGAGGTGTTACTGCACTTCTCCAGCATCTCTGACATGTCAGAAGTGGAGACTTGTTCCTCCTCGCAAAAGTTGATATTCTACTGATGCCAGCTGGCTAACTATGTCTAGGTTTGGCAGGAATACAGAGTGCATTATGATGTTATTAGTAGTTTTCAGGTAGTGATTATACACTTCAGATATTCTGTTGGGTATCTGTTATTCGTAAACTGGTAGGCCATCCTAACATTGTTTTACTTTGCTATAGCCAGGAATTCATCCAACTGCTATCTGTTCTCCCTTATGATTGCCAACCTATATGCCTTCCTGCTAGTTTTCCTCTCTTCTATTCCACTCTCTGCACTTTACGCTTCACATGCTAGGCAGATATCATGTATATTCTTCTCAATTCAGTTATCTCTGACATTCACTATACCATTGAGCACCTTGTTGGTCTTTTCATCAGGGTCCAGCTTTGTACCATGCCAATAGGACTCCACAGATTAATCTCAGAAACTTCTTGTACCTCCACCACCTATAATATAGGTTCAAACTCCTCTCTACCATACCAGTAGCTCTCCAAGGCCTCTTCGATTACCAATGTTCAGATTTTCTCTTCATTCTGACAATTGATCTTGTCTCAGACTGGGTCCTGTGTAGCCAGCCCCAGCATCTCTAAGGCAATCTCACTCAGGATTACTATCTTATCAGGTCCAGTTTGTTGGTACATATCCTTCTATTTTGAGATACTGGTCATCATGAATATATTAGCCAAAGTATAGTTGATTACAGAGGACCTGTGTAGCATTGGACTGTCGGGGAACCTAGTATGGACCCCAAACATGTTAAGTATACTGTAGCCTCTCAGGGCTGCCAGTCTCATGTAGCTTTCCTACTTCCTTCTTTCCTTCAAAACCAACAAACATAGAGGGTTAGTAAAGACAGTGTGTATATTTAAGTCTCCTACCACTAGTGTAAGCATGTTCATTTCAACAAAGACTGCTCCAGGGGGGACAGAATTGCCTCCCTCTACCAGTCTGTTGTGAAAATTCATCCAGCCAAAAGAATGATAGGGACCTAAAGTGGGTCCCTTGTTCCATAAAAACTTTTAAGTATAAAACATACTCCTCTCTTGGTAACAAAACAAAAGAAATATCAAGCAAAATTATCAAACTAACATAAGTACATATGCAAATGTGAGTATGAGTATAGTAAACACATTGATAACCTGGGCCGCATAAGGGGTTCCTATTGCACAATCAGGGGTTGTGAATACAAATGAAAGAAAGCTCAAAACTAAGAACTATGTGAAATAATCAAAGAAAAACACTATTGCCACCTCTGTAATTGTGTTGAACCACATTTATTCTCCATCCATTGCTGTCATCATGGTCTCAGTTGTCCAACATGATAATAACTATTGTGGGTCTATCCTCATACTGGTCCAGTTAGTTAAGGTTGCCATCCTGAGGTCATATTTCACTTTTGCCACCACCTTGACTTCAATCCTCTTTGGACACATCAGGTCCATCACTGAGTGCTCCCCATTCCAGTGAGGGTACTTAGCTGGCATTATCAGCCAACAGTTGTGCATTATTTTCCTATACCTATAGAAAACCATCTGTTGGCATTAGTGTTCTTTATACTAGTTACCCTTCAAACAGCTGAGGTATACTTGTATCAAGCTCTGGTAGATAGCCTCAGGATGACTGAACTTCCAGCACCTATGGCACTAGGTGGGTGCAGATACCTGCTACATGACTGATAGTTTTTTGTATTTTCATATAAACAGTACTGATGGTGTACAATTCAATACCTTAGCCTATAGGATGATAATTATTATTGATGTGGCTTTCTTCTTGGCCCTCTCTGTAGTGTTGGGCTGGAACAATTTTGCTGAAGTCACATGTATCTTGTGGGTTGCTTTGAAGGTATCCTTAACTGACTTCTCAATCTCAATTACCTCTTCAGGGAGTGCCTGCAGTGATATGCCATAAATAACCATGTCGATATATATTGAGACTCTGCTGAAGGAAGTTTAATGCTGTTGTCCTGGGGCAACAGTAGTATTGAGTGCCTCTAACATTTTCTCCAGGTACTTCAAGTAATGTGATCAGTCTATCCCAGATGTAGTTGTGATAGTGACAGTACTATTGACCTTGTTTTAGGTGATATGTAAATGTGTGGAGGTTGGACATTCATACTTGGTGAGTATATCAACAATCACTACTAAGATTCTCACTTCCTCCTTCAGTGCATCTGCCAGTCATTGGACTTATAATAGGTGATAACCTGTCTAAACCTAACTACACTAGGAATTGGTAGTAGGTCAGATATTATTCAATTCCTAAGTAACACTAGAGAGGTAAAGACAAGAAGGTCTTACAAGAATTAAAGGGGAAAGGGAGTAAGAGAATCACCATTCAGCCAAGTATATTTCTTATCTAGGTTTTGTCTGAAGTCTAGAAGTTCATGCTAGTCAGAAAGTCTGTCTTAAAGACATGATTTCCTCCATCCCAGGTAGAGGTTTCTGAAAACTGAGAAACACTACTGTTTCCGTTAAGTGTATACTACCAGAGTCCTGTGATCCTACTGGAATCCTGAAAGCCCAAGGCAATCCTTCACCCAAGCCTTAACTGGACTGCAGTTCTACATGACGATTCCTTCCCTTGGAATCCCTAGGGTAAAGCCTTGCCAGTATAAAGGCATAACTAATACAAACATAAATAAGTTACTGGAATCCTAATGGCACCCATAGTAAAACAATCAATCAATCAACATAAGCAAGCAAAAACAAAATAGCACAACAAGGAAAATATAAGCATAACCAGTATACAGTTGCTAGAACATGTACACATGTTACAGACTTCTGGTGTGTTAGTGAAAGGCCTCCTCTTCACTAGAATTTGGGTGGTAGTGTTGTTGACCCTGTGTTTCTTCCACTTCTTATCTGGGGTGGGTTCGTTGAGTGCATTTTTGCCTGTAGCCAATTTGGATTTGCGCAGCTGGGGTGGTGTAAGGACATCAACTTTATACTTACTCTTCTTCTTGTTAGGGGTCTCAACATTGTCCAGAGTGGGTTTTGCTGTCACACTCACATAGGATTGCTTTTTTTAGTCTTGCTGTTCCTTGAACTGCTGACCTTGTGGGGAGTACTACCTCTTAGGTGGTCTCTGTTTACCCTGCATGTCTTTTACTATCCGATCGAGATTCTGTACCATAATCGCCAGGTTGGAGACTTGTATTACCAAGGAAAACAACAGCATAGTACACATGATTTCCACATAGGAGAAGTCCACATCTTCGAGTTTCATGATTGTTTGCACCAGTGGGGTATCCTTCCCAGGTCCAACCATTCCAAAGTAGTCATTCATAAGGTTTATAACTTGTGTAAAATCCATGTGTAGGTCCTCGGTTCCTTTCTCTTTGGATCCCAATGGAGTACTAGGAGTTTCCAGGGTGGCTGGATGAGAGGACTCTGGTCCTGAGGTGTCCATGGCATTGACTATAGCAGAGGATATCACCTAGGATAAGCTAGGTCCTAGGGATATAGAGGTATTTTGGAGTAAAGTGCAGTTATCTGGTGTTTAGAAAAGTCCAAAAACCAAAAGGGAGGAAAATTTCGGGAAAGAAGCTGCCAGGGGTCAAACCAAGCCTTGTCTTTATCATGAAACAGTAAAAGCAGCGCAGAGGATATATGTTGATCATATTCATTCAGGGTTTTAATCGCTAGTGAATTTGCATTCTTGGTCATCTCCTTTCTTGCATCACTTCCCCAGTAACAAGAGGCATAATCTAGAAGCGGGCTGTCAATGGGGCTGAAGAAAGCGTTGGCGAAAGATCCCGGATGCTTCGAAAATTGATGTAGGTGAGGCTAACCTCCGCGATCAGAGATCGAGGACTTTGGGGGAGGGTCGGATAGTTGAGCAGATACTCCTGCAGGCTGTAGCTGACGAGCCAGATGGTGGGTGAAGTTTTCTCAGACTTGAGGAGCCAAAGCGCAGATCCCAAGGGTGTTTGTATCGCAGGAACCTTCTCGAGATCCAGATCCGCAGATCCTCTCTCTACCGCCAAGGCATGGCAGAGCTCGCTGGCATGTAAGGGCGGCTCGGCATCCATAATCCAAATCAAAGCTTCGACGCCAGGTCTGAGTCTCCTCCCACTCAGCGTCCTCATTCGCGCACTCGTTATCCCGTAGGCATCCCCGAGACCTTTGCCCGTTGTCATTTCCTTCAAGTGTTTTCTACTGTCCGAGGTGGTCGGCTCTGGCAGGATAGCGTCGATGGCGAGCGAAACGAGGAGAAAACAACACACAAACATTAACCAACCAAGCGGTAGTGAGGCTATGGGGTGAGGTTAGCGTGACTCACGTTCCGCCTATCTTTCCCCGTATAGCCCGCAGAACATCTGCACGCAGAGTATGATTCATTGCGTGCAGCTCGATATCAATCTCTAGCTTCTTCTCCACATATTTCTCAATATCATTAGAATCAGGGCTAATAGATATCACTATTGCTTTGGTGAAACATCTGGTGACTAGCTCCCTGATATAGGTTTCTCATTAAGGAACACTCGCACACTCGGATCTCCCGAATGATCTCTCTCACAGTGATCCCAAGCGGCAAGTCCGGACCATGGGTGGGCAGTCTGGCCAGTCCGGCCATAGTTTTGAAAAGCCTGGGTCAGTCCGGTGAAAGTTATCACCAGCCGCCAAAGCCCGGCGGTGCCCAGACAACCGCCAGGTCGAATCTTGAAGCAACCCAGGTCGAAGCCGCCAGATGGCCAGGTAATCTGAAGATATCTGCCAACGGCCTGCAGGCTTTTTGCTTTTAATTACTCCGAGAACAAGAATAAAAACAACCTACTCCTGGTACTATACATTTCGCTTAAGACAATTCAAGGTCATCTACCGATCAACCACCACGATACCCACATCTACTCAACCCATATACTGTCCAACCGCACGACCATCTATACAATTCTTCCCACAACTATCTAACCACCTCGGGTGAATGTATATTTACAGATATCTTTTGTCCCACTACTTTCTCACGTGTATCAGCAATTTCTCCCACCAATAGTTCTCGGATTCTAATTACTGATCGGTGTAACCGTCTTAGTGACAATGCTATTGAGTCTGTAGAATCTTTGAAGTCATGGGGGAAAGCCGCCCTGCAGAGAAATTAGATCATGTAGAGACAATCATTGAAGGGTTACAGAAATAGTCTGTTATGAACACTTTCTTCACAATGAAACACAAGCTATCACTTGAAACCGCGGCCTGCAGGTGACCCAGGTCGGGCCCGGCTTTTGTTTTGAAAAGCCGCTTTCACACAGTCCGGCCGTACCGAAAGCCGGACGGACTAGCCGCTTGGGTTCACTGCTCTCTCAGTGAAACAAGAATCTCCGGTAGTTAGTTAGGGGTGAACTCGTCAAGAGCATCAAAGCAATGAACTTTGAGATACCCGGTGCGAACATCTCGTAAACTCCCTGGAGACGTTCTATTTGGAGATTGCAGGTTGAACGAGGATGGGTTGGTGGATTGATGGATTGAAAAGTTCGGGGCGCGGGGGGGGGGGGGCTATACTTATTTTCAAATCACATGACACCCCTTAATTTAAAGCAAACATTGAGGGGATGATGTGTCCCTGTATTGAAATGGCGGTGGGGGAGGTTGTGTGGGAAGTCACGTGAAAACCGAAGATAAAGCCGCAGCTTAGGGTACGAGAACCAGGTTAAGTGTAATGCTTCCTCGAGTGATGGCGGATGACTGACGTCGAGCAGGTAGAACCTGAGCTGTTGCAGTATGCTAGTATTAGTTCTGGTAGACTGGAGGTTCTACCTTTAAACATGTGACCTTGTGGAACATATGGAACCCTAACTGTGTATATCGTGAGGACCCGCAATTTCTTTTTTTTTCTTGTTACTCACCCTAGACATTATGACAACTTACACACCGTAGATCCCGCGTTACACCAATGTGAAAAAAATTAAAAATACAATCTAGATACTTTACGAGCTCAGCTATCTATTGGTTTATCTCTCGTGCCCGTTACGTTTCTCTAGTTGTGAGAGTTTGCGTTATGGAAGACGGATCCCGTGGCCGTAGGCCGCCGGCTTCGAGTGATAGCCAATAACGCCCACACAAACACTCGCCGAAGTCGTCAACACATCAACGCCTCAGAAAATCAAACCAAGACACACGGGAGAACCGATCATGAAAGGGCAGTGCCACATTAAATCTACTGCTTTAATGCTTCCAGTGGATGTGGGGGCTGTGGGCTGGCACGCTCTTACTCTACAGAATATAAAGTACAATAGCTAATTACAGTTAATAGGTTGCCCGTGGATGCAGACATAAAAGCCTGGATCGCTGTGCGGATGGATTGAGGGATACATCTAGTGCTGGAAGCGAGGACTAGAGAAGATGCTCCTTCGATTCAATGAAAAAAGGAACTGTTCTCTGAGGGGGGGTTTATATTGTTTCCAAAATCACATGACACCCTATGTAAAAGCAATCATTGTTCTGATGATGCATCCACCATGATGATGTATTCAATCCACCAATGTTTCTCTCCCATCAAAATCTTCCCTGCCCGTGCACGTGAGAACATGGGATATTCCTTCTGTATCAAGTGTATAATCTATTACAATGGCATGGCTTGGGGTGCTGTGCTAGGTACAAACCATTAAGTCACTATCTAGCACACCATCAAAACAGCATATTTCGTATTTATATGGTGCTCCCGCCGCAAACACTGGATTTTCAGAATTTATCTTTTCTTTTCTTGATTATATGTAGCTCAACCTGCCACCTCCCTAATTGAATTCTGTTTTCATGATAATAATGGAGACATAGTGTGCTATTGCATTATCAGTTTGCCTTTTCTTTTATTTTATTTAATTTTATTTTTTTGGACCTTGTAATGCAAGCTTTTTACCAAAAATTTCAATACCAGTGAAAAATAGCAGATTTTTGTACAGTGTTATCTCACAGATTCTAAGTTTATGTTTTAAACTCACTCAAAAATGTAAAGTGACTACTACTATGTAAGATAATATCAGGATATGCTGGGTATCCTCCAGGTAACTGTTTATGAAAATATTAATATTCGTTTCCTAGAAGGAAGGATATATTACAAACCTAGTAAGGAATAAGGGTTTCATATGACATATATTTGGGTATCATAGGTTTGTAAGCTATTTTCACAATTTGAGTTATTATGAGTCATAGTATTTCACATAGGTCTAGCAATGATGAGTTATAGTTATTATATTAGATTTTGATTACACAATGACTCATTTGAGTTATATGATATTATGAGTTCATATGAGTTATATTTGTGACTCATAGTCATTATTTGGATTACTAAGTAATTGTGAGAAGGACTCTATAATAAGGAGGATATAACAAGCTAGTTAGTTCTTCATGCAAGTACCTACCTGCAGTCAAACATATTCAGAAGAAGATATTAGCAAATTATAAACCAGTTAGCACTCAAAGGAACATTGATGCAACCTTCAAACCAACAATGGAAAAAGAAGATACCATAGATGTAGATGCTTCTAATAGGAAGAGGTATAATACACTACCAATGGTAGGATCTAGTCAACAATGAAAATGGCCTGATAAGGCAGATGTGTTAAAAAGGGACATTTTGGAAAAACCTATCAGGTTAGGAACTGTAAGATTTGAGAATTAAATCTGAATTGAGACAAATAGGAGACTTTAAATGAAGAAGGTCCACTGTAAATAGTGGTCTATAGGACAACAAACCAGAAACCAGTAGAATATCATATCTAAGAATAGCATATGAAAATACGAAAACAATTAACTTGAAATGAATCACATTATAGTTAAGATATTCATATAAAAGAAGAATGAGGAAACAACAATAAACACATTGATCGATTCAAGAGGAACAGAGTATTTCATACATAGAGAATTCAGTATGAATCATTAGTTACTCCAAAAAGAACCTAAAAAACTATGAAATATATATATAGTAGTTAGTAAAGTATCAGGTACTCAACCAATCACACATACCATGAAAGTTATGATGAGGATCTGGAAAGATAAGGAAAGCATGACTTTTATTGTGGCTAACTTAATCAAACATGAAGTTATTCTAGCAATAATTTGGTTATAAAGACATAACTGAAAAACTAATTGGAAAAAGAAAGAACTTGAAGTTATCTTTGATAGTGATCTTGTTGGAATATTCTGAAGTTGGTTAGATAAGTTATGGAAGTAACTTGCTAATAGTTATTGGAGGTTCTTGGATCACGAGTAGTAATCAAGGAAGTTTGAGTTTCTTTGTTATGCACTCCAGAAGGTATGGACAAGAATGGGAGTTTAGAGATAAGAGTGAGAGTTGGGGGAGAAGAACAGGAGTTTGTTTAGAGGTATGTAAATTTGAACTGGGGTACATATAAGTGTAGAATTGTTAGGAAGATACTCATCTTCCATCTCTGCTACACCTCCAGTCATTGAAATTTATTACCTGTTTGGGAACGACTCAACATCACAACTGCAAGGAAAATCATCACCACATTTTCTCTCCTCCACCCCGCCTAGGGGAGGTTAGGAACAACACTTTCCATCGCTTATTTGCATTCAGGCATCCCCTCCTCACTTCCCTCCAGAGGTCTACACGCTTGAGGTTGTTCTTTCCTTCCTCCCAGCATCTCACGATGTTGGTTGCCTCCTTTACCCCATGTTTGCTTCGCCTCGCTTAATGATTGCTATGGTGCGGTTTTTTCATTCAGTCTTTCTACAGATGGCTAGGAACACAGTTAGCAGTAGGAGGAAATACTTCAACAGGCCATAGTCAATTTCTCCATTGTCCTTTTTTGCAGGAGGCTACCTTGTCAGACATGAATGTGATAACTGATAGTATGTCACGCCAAGTCAAAACTCCCCTCCCATCCTCCCCATCTCCGGATGATCAACTAGCATCCTACTGCCCCCCTATCCACTCCTCCTATGACTTCCTTACCCTGGGATCCCCTCTAGAAGTGACACCATCTCTCCTGTCAAAAGGGACTACACGAGAGACGTGATAATACGGTCAGTCAGCTTAGATCCTACATTGGCTAGTACCCTACTACCATTCTATCCTCTCCTTGGCTGGCACCCTACTGCCACCACCACCCCCTCTATTCAGGTGGGTGCTCAGGTTCCTCACTTCTGACATACTACTATCCTGAGGCCTGATCTCTTTTCAACCCCCCGGCTCTGACCTTTTCATCCACAGATATTATTATCCAACTTTTGCTAGGGCTTGCTGCAATATTACTGGTTTGGTTTACCTTAGGTTTGGGTTTTGAGTTTTCTTTGTTAGGTGCACTGGCGCGAGTTTGGTTTTCTTAGTTACTGCACAATGTTGGTGGGATCCTATACCTTTTGTAGCTTACTAGATGGTTGCTTGTTGTAACATGTGTACATGTTCCGGCAACTGTATACTGGTTACACTTAGGTTTTCCTTTGTTCTGTTATTTCGTTTGTTATTGCTTTGATTGATTGATTGTTTCACTACTGGTATCACTAGGATTCCGGTAACATGTTATGTTTGTTTTAGTTATGCTTTTGTAGCAGCAAGATTTTGCCCTAGGGATTCCAAGGGAAGGAATGGTCATGTATACCAGCAGTAGAGATAAGGCTTGAGTGAAGGATTGCCTTGGGATTTCAGGATTCTAGTAGGATCACAAGATTCCGGTTGTGTGCACTTACTGGTAATGACAGTGATTGCGGGTTTTCAGGAACCTCTACCTTGGGTAGAGGAAATCATGTATTTAAGACAGGCTTCCTGACTAGCAGGAAATGCCAGACTTCAGACAGAACCTAGATAAGAAATATACTTGGTTGAATGGCGATTCTCTTGCTCCCTTTCCTCTTTCGCTTCTTCTAAGAACTTCTTGTCTTTACCTCTCTGGTCTCCTTTAGGAATCGAACGATAGCTGGCCTACCACCGATCCCTATTGTATTAGTTCATAAAGGTTACTACCTGTTACATTTCTTTCACCTCAGCAGGTAAGTTAACCCTCTGCAGGTACTCACAGGTTCTCAGGATGAGAACACAAGGTAGGATTGATCACCCTTCCTGTATCTTGATAGCTAGTTAGAAGCAGGAGCAGCAGGGACAGACACTCTCAGCTCAGGTACTACATTCACAATTTCAGAACAAAGCGGTCATCGAAGGACCCTGTCCGGAAGGATATCCAGACCACCACACAGACTAGGGTTCCCCCAGAACCCCTTAGCAACTGATAGCAACTCACACTGAGAAACCGAAGCTTCAGCACAAGCTAGAAGCACCCTACAACCAGAAGACCTTGACTCTGACCGAGAGGAGGACCTAACTGTAGAACAGATCCTCCAGCGAACAGCAAGAGGTCCCAGGCCAGAAACAAGACACAGATCCGGAAGCCTCTTTGGAGCAGTCTTTGGAAGCAGAGTCGAATCTCAGACAGCAAGCGAAGCAGTAAGCCAGTCAGCATCTAGAGAGTGAACCCCGCCCCTGCGAGCATTCCCAGAATCTCCAGCCAAACCAGCCAAACCCGAGACACCTGAGGGCAAGGGAAAGCAACCTGAAGGTTCAAGACCCCCAGAAGACCCAGCATCACCACCAGGAGGAGCAGGAATGGGCGACGTGGCACAAAGACCTGCTGATGAAGCAGCACAAAGGCCAAAAATCAAATAGCCCCAACCATCGAAGTTCAGTGCGGAAGGAGATGACCTCAAACCAAATGGACTCAAGAAATGGCTCAGAGAAGTAAAGAAGTACCTCTGAAACCATAACATCAATGATGATACGCAAGATGTAGTTGATTACTATGGAGCCTATACTGAGAAGAGAGTACACAATGCATACATGACACTACTCAATGAGCATGATGACACACCTAACCTTGAGACCTCGCGAAACCGATTGAAGCAACTCTTCGAAGTGTCTACAAATACGGATGACCTATATCAACAATGGCAGAAGGTATCGCAAACTACAGGAGGAAAACCAGCTAGGATATCGAAGATTGCTGGAGAACTAGAAGACTTAAGAGCCACCCTCCCAAGAGAATCCGTATGAGACTACACACAGAAGCACCAGTTCTTAGATGCAATGGATTCTTGCCTCAGGAGAAATATTGAACCCCAGATCTGGGAAACAGATACCGGGACTCAGATTGTACAGATCACAGAAAGGTATGATGCAACTACGTACAAAACAGGAGGCTATGGGAGAAGTGGTGGCCCATCTACCAACAAGTCAAACAAACCAAAGAAAGACTATCAACCAGCACAGGCATTGAGCAGCAAAGTAGCTGGAAAAGGTAAGGCACCAGCGAAGAAGACAACTTATACTAAGAACAAGAAACCCAGCAAAAAGGAAATGGATCGACAGAAAAAGGAAGGAGCTTGCTTTGACTGTGGGGAAGGCAGACATATGGCAAATGAATGCACCAAGAAAGAAGTCAAAACCAACAATGTCAGGATAACAGAGGACGATACCGACAGCAGCGATGAGGAGTACAAGTTAGAAAGCCACTCAACACAAGAAGTGGATGGAGAAGACACTATAAGAACCTACAAGACAACTGTTGGGACACCTGAAGACCCTGGCGCACCCTTCCAAGCCCTCAAATTCAACATGCTAGTAAATGGCAAACAAGCAAGAGTGCTAGCAGATACAGGAACCATCGGTGGAAGCTTGATAAGCAACCAATTTGTCACCACACACAACATCCCTTACCAGCCTCAAAAGTGCCCTGTCACTCTAAAAATGACAGTTAAAGGATCAAGCTCAAGTAGCAATTACAACAGTACTGTCGATATCCAGATAGGGAAGATGAAGATACCGAGAATCGAGATGATGGTCACACCAGTATCAGACTATGATGTCCTATTGAGTATGGATGACCTTGTCAAACTCGGAGCAATGATAGACTGCAGGAAAAACAGCCTATACTTCCCTGACTACAAGGTGAGAGTAAACTGTAATGGGCAGTCTACTCAGCCTAGATCTGCGATTGCAAAAGCAGAAAAAGTACCGGAATTCCTAATGATGTTCCCTAAGGTATTTGTCAAATAAGTACCTACCACCATGACACCAAGAAGGAACATAGACCACCGGATCCACGTAAAGGATCCCAACCTTTACCCAAAAATGCCAAACTACAAGACACTGGAAAAACTCCTACCACCATTCAAAGAATGGATTGAGAAACAACAAAAAGGAGGAGTTATTTACAGAGCAGAAGCACCCGGTGGATCGAGCATGTTTGTACAAGGCAAACCAAACAGCGGCATAAGACCACCAGCAGATCTGCGGCAAAGGAATCTCAATACAATTAAGGACCACTCACCAATACCCAACCAGCAGGTAATAATCAATGCAGTTGGAAGAGCAAAATATAGAAGCAAAATACACCTCAGTGATGCCTAATTTCAGACCAGAGTTCATCCAGATGACGAGAAATACAACACTATCAAGACACCTTTTGGAGCATTTGTATGCAGAGTAATGGTGCAAGGAGATACAAATGCCTCAGCCACTTTTATGAGGGTTATGGAAGACACCCTCTCTGATGAACTAGGCATTTTCATTTGGGTTTATATTGATGATATCCTTATATTTAGCAACACATACCAGGACCATGTGGAACATATCAAAATGGTCTGCAGAAAGCTAGAGCAGGTGAAGCTATATGCAAACCATAAAAAGAGCATCTTCTTTGCAAAAAAACTGGATATATTGGGCCACATAATTGATGACAATGGCATACATCCAGCACCGGAAAAAATAAGGACTGTTAAGGACTGGACCAGACCAAAGAATAAGAAGGAGCTTCAGCGATTTAATGGAATGGTTAATTATATCTCACAGTTCCGACCCCACATCGCTACCATTACTGCACCACTTACAGCTCTTACCGGCGATGCGGAATGGCTTTGGACCGACCTGCAGGAAGCTGTATTCCAGGCGGTTAAAAAGGCAGCAGAAGAATACAAGGTCTTGTGACCGATTGATTATTCCAAACCAGATATGATATGGCTGTTTACCGATGGATCTCCCACCGGAACTGGTGCATAGGTAGGGTAAGGAGCAACCAGGGAAGAGGCTAGACTGGCAGCATTCAATAGCCGGAAATTAACACCATCCCAAAGCAACTATCCCACACATCAATAGGAGGCTTTTGCAATCATTGAGGCTGTGGAAGCCTTCGCACACCTGTTGTCACTCACCAAATTCACTATAGTTACCGACTATGAAGGTCTAACTAAACTTATGACCCAAAAGAACCTAAGCGACCGGCAGCAAAGATAGCTAATGCATCTTAGCTACTTTGAATTTTCTATTCAATATATGCCAGGAGCGAAGAATTTCTTAGCAGACTACCTATCGAGAATTCATGAAGACAGATCTTCACCTTATGATATAATCCTCCAAGATCCCACCTCCAAAAACCATGACACCCAGATCACACCAAACACTAAAGCAGCAGAAATCTACACCAACTATACCTCTTCAGCATCCTACAGCTTAGAATCTGATAGTGACATGTACTCCTCAGCAGCAAGCGGACACTCTCCAACCCTCACCTCACGAGATTCAATACTCAGGGCCAGCCCTGATTATATGTTGAACACCATTCAAGTCAATGCAGTCACCAGATCCCAGAAACGAAAGGACAGCAACAGAAACTCTCCCAAGAGCGAGACCAGCACTCATAGTTCCATCACCAAAGGCAACTCCTGGGGAGATGGAGTCACACTTCCCAAGCTGTCCAAAAAGAAAGCAGCACATGCGGCATGCACCTGGATAGCATGCTATGATGATGAATGCGAAGTACACAAATCCGATGAGGAAGGAGCAAATTACTTTCCCCGGGATCCCAAGAAACGAAAGCAAAGTAAGAAGGGCAAGGGAAAGAAACATGCAAGCGAAATCATTTCCTCCTCACCAGCGAGCACCCCTCCACTCAACACATGATCTTCTCCCTCTCTCCCCCATCCCTCTCCCAGATTCATAGCAGACCAGGAAATGTTAGCAGATAAATTGATACTAGATTAGTTGCCACCTGCTTCCCCAGCTCCCTCTTCTTCACCCCTCTATAGTGAACCTTTCTGGAGTTACCAGGAAACCGAAAAGGCGAACACCTTCTTAGGTACGATCCACACAACACTCATGGGCGAATTCCGCCCCAAGGTCATTGCAGTGCTCAAGCTTGACCCCCTCTTTGCTAGAGTCCAGCAGACCGACAACAAACTGCACTATTCCATTCAAGATGGCCTTCTAATTGCACAGAATACCAACGAGTATTCTAACCTTTATATCCCTGTGGGACCTTTGGAAAGGGGAGTATCCCTTCAGGATTTTATTCTCAAAACAGTTCATGAAGGCCTTGGACATTTCTCAGCCCATAAAAGCTACCGATATGCGGCCTGTTTCTTTTGGTGGCCACAAATACGGCAGGATTTCATGGCTTATTGTCACTCATGTGACCAATGTCAGATCAACAATGAACCAACTACCCTCCCAGCAGGACGATCCCTCACACTCCCAGAGCCAGATGAGGTATACCAGTCCTTGGCTATCGATTTTGCTGGACCCTTCACCAAATCAAACAAATACAATACTATCATGGTTATCATGGACCGGTTTACATCTTATACCCACCTTGTCCCTCTTGGAGACCTTGCCACCTCCGAGAAGACATTCAAAAAACTTCAGAGTATCATCTTTGATGTTCATGGCCTTCCACTCAGCATAATACTGGACCAGGACTCCCGGTTTACCTCTAAGTTTTGGTCTCAAATGATGAAATCATTGGGAATTCAGGTCTGGATGGCCACCCAATACCATCACCAAACCAATGGCCAAGTGGAGCGCAGGATTCACACCCTCAAGCAAATGATGAGGAACTTTATCAACAAAAGGCAGAACAACTGGTCCTAGGCTCTCCCCTCTATAGTGGCAGCCATGAATGGTGCACCCCATGAATCCTTGGGTATCTCACCCTACCAGGCCCTCTATGGATGGCCATGGAAAATCTTTAACCCAGTCCAACGATCAGCCAGCAAGGTACCGGCTGTCGATGAAATATTGAATACCCATGAAGCAACAAGAATGGAAGTGGATATGGCACGGAAGCATGCCACATTCAGGCAAACAGTACAAGCAGACAAGCGGCGCAAACCCCAGAAACGCCCCTTCAAGATTGGAACCAGAGTATTGGTTAGAGGGCGGCCCTACACCTCTACACCTGGACGATCGAGGAAGCTAGAACCCAGGTGGTTTGGACCATTCAAGGTACTGGAACATGATGTCTATACCGACAATTACAAGCTTGAATTGCCTCGGCGAATGGAGCGACAGAAACCCTTCTTCCACATATCTTCCCTCAAGGAATACCTCGAAAATGACCCAAATAGATTCGCATCTTGAAGGATGGACAGGCTGGCACCTATCATCATTGACAATGCAGATGAATGGGAAGCAGAACAGATACTTGACTACAGATGCAAGAACAACAGGGACGAATTTCTGGTACTCTGGAAAGGATATGAAAGGACTGATGACTCTTGGGAACCCATCGAGAACTTGGAAAACTCCTTGGAAATCATCCAAGAATACTGGACTACAAACCACCCGGCGGCCCCCCTACCTAAGATCAATTCACACTATGTTAGAATGGTTTGAGAACCAATGGAAGTATTGGAGACCCCCTGTGCAGCTGGACCTGTACCTGATGAATTTTGGGAACCTTATGACGATGAGGAATATGACTCTAGCTATTCAGAGTTTGACTACTTCAGTCCCAATGATGACGCCCTCCTTTGGTACAAGCATAGAAACGAGCAGGAGGACTTGGAATAGAGTATGTGGTGTTTTAGAGTGGTGGAATGTAATATGTGTACATGTTCCGGCAACTGTATACTGGTTATGCTTATGTTTTCCTTTGTTATGTTATTTCATTTGTTATTGCTTTGATTGATTGATTGTTTCACTACTGGTATCACTAGGATTCCGGTAGCATGTTATGTTTGTTTTAGTTATGCTTTTGTAGTGGCAAGGCTTTGCCCTATGGATTCCAAGGGAAGGAATGGTCATGTATACCGGCGGTAGAGATAAGGCTTGGGTGAAGGATTGCCTTGGGATTTCAGGATTCCGGTAGGATCACAAGATTCCAGTAGTGTGCACTTACCGGTAATGACAGTGGTTGCAGGTTTTCAGGAACCTCTACCTTGGGTGGAGGAAATCATGTATTTAAGACAGGCCTCCTGACTAGCAGGAAACGCCAGACTTCAGACAGAACCTAGATAAGAAATATACTTAGTTGAATGGTGATTCTCTTGCTCCCTTTCCTCTTTCACTTCTTCTAAGACCTTCTTGTCTTTACCTCTCTAGTCTCCCTTAGGAATCGAACAATAGCTGGCCTACCGTCGATCCCTATTGTATTAGTTCATACAGGTTACTACCTGTTACACTTGTTAGGATAGATTTTTCAACATGGCCTTCAGGTCATAGTTTTTGTATAGCTGTCTGGGGCCTGGTCCAGGGTGGAGGTTTTGCGACATGATAGCCCTGTAGACTTCATGTGGATTTTGTACCTTTAAATGAAACAAAAATAATCAGAAAAATAAAAATAAAAATGAAAAAATATTGTTAGGAAGATACTTATATAGATGTTTGTGGGTTATAAAGTAAGATAGTGGGATACCAAAGAATTCATCCATGAAGTTGGGCTTGATATTATATGTTACTTGGTTTTTGGTTAGTTCAATTTTAGAAGGTTGTGTGTTTTGATCTTTGTATTTACTAAACCAATATTATTATTTTTTTCTCTTTTAATATTTTTAAGTTGGAATACATTGTGAGCCTAGATTGCAATATAGCACAATTGATTTAATAGCTATACTATCAAAATTCAGAATGAAAACTGTAAGCTTAGAATCCAATGTGATTAATGTCAAAATAGTTGTTGAACTATTAAATGATATCAGTTATGAGTAGTAGGCTTGAGATATACTGATTCTAGTTACCAGGCCAGGATTGATGTTCATCTGTGATGGAATAGATATATATCCAGTAGTTACTACTTCCTCTACTTCTTCTATATCTACTACTACCTATACACCTTTGAGCAGAGGGGGATTGAGATAGCAATCCAAGAATATGATAGCAAAGGCTTTATTAGCTAGTTACATGGAACCACATTTTGGACAGAAGTACCTGGATTATCCTATAGTGAAAGATATGTAGGAGGCAGTGGGGAAAGATCAGAAATAGACTGGTGCCAAGCATTTTCATCAGATTAATGATGATATCTGTTTCCTTAAAGTTGGAGATATTGCTAATGTCCTCATGTTCAACAAAATATTTAAATCTCTCTTGAATGAACTTTATCTTTATGATACAGAAGGATATATGATGCATGACATGGAACATACTTCTATTCTGCTCTGTACCTACCCTAACAATGATCAATTATAGTCAATATTTTGTCAGATCCACTGATGCACATCTAAGCCTCAAGTACTGATAGATAATATGATACAGTATGAAAGTCAGTGGAACGCTGAAAAAGGTACCAGACAGTTATCAGAGCTTATGATATATGCAAATAGGGGGTATACCTAAAGGAGAGGATGTGTACCTAGATCCAAAGAGGCTGAGGAGAGGAGAAGTAATTCTCCTGCATGATAGGCAGTTGGCCCAGGGAGGTTTATTCCTAGAGGGGAGTGTTTGTCGCAATGTATTCCTGGAGAGGTCAGATGGTAATAAGATGATGATTTATTACCATTATAGCAAGGAGGGCCATATCAAGAAGAATTGTTAGGCATTAAATTGAAGACTCAGGGGTAACTGAACGGGCAATTTGTGATCTTCTGAGAGGCGGTCATGATGGAACCACTGGAGGAGGGTCCTCAGTGTATCCAAATGCTATTTGGGTATTAGAGGATGAGGAGATTAAAGAGAGAAATAATAATTAGTGGATTAAAAGTAGATACTTGAACTATGGGACTGGAAGGAGATCTTTCTTCACAGACTATCATATATATAGACTGGAGGAGTGAACTGTTTGTGTTACTAACCAACAAGATATAGAATGCTAGTGAATAGGAATAGTGAAACTACTTATATGCCTACCAGATGGAGTGAAGAAAATTCAGCTGAAAAATATTCTTCATGTTACCAGTTGCAAGAATCTTTTTTCATTGGGTCAGCAGATGGAAAGAAAGAAAGAGGTCAAGATTAACTCATAGTCTGAATGTTACTTATAGGATAATGGTGAGATTGCTCAGATGGTAAAGATGAGATAATGTCTTTTCCTATACAATGATATATCTCAAAAAGTAATAATGACTGATGTAAATTGAATTTTGAATAATGACAAATGCCACGAGCTTTACCACAATCATTTCGAACACCCAAGCTCCCTGCCAATAAATGGAATACCAGTGGTAGTTTCCTGCACAATGATACCCTAGAGAGTTGTTGCCTCTACATTGCACACTTGAAAATAATGTACCACTTGTATTAAGGTACAAAATTAGTACAATTGCCTTTCAAGATACCTACACATCTGATGAGGAGAACATTGCTTAGGATCTATAGTAATGTATATAGCCTAATAGGGATAGAAACTCTCGGTGAAAAGTGGTACTTAATAATATTTACAAATGAATATTTGAGATTTGTTATCAGATGCTTCATGAGGGAGAAGTGAGATACAATGGACCGGTTTTTTTTTTTGGAATACAAGAAACTTGTGGAGAAGATTCATAATGCAAAGATAGGTACCTTCAGGACAGATGCTAGTGATGAATAGCATAGTCAGAGTTTTTTGGAATACCTGTAGTCTGAGAGTATAGAAATGGAGAAGATTGTTCCATATACACATTAAGAAAATGGAATTTCAAAACAGATGACTAGGACTATCATCAATAAGGCATTGAGTATGATGTCCAATACTGAGTACTGAAAAACACTATCTTGACCTCTAGTCAGAATGGTGTACCTTGTGAAGAAATACTTCACAGTAGGAAAGGATCTTTAGTAAATCTAAGGTACTGGAAAGGAAAGGAAAAGACTGCCAGAAGAAAATTGTAGAGATGAAAAAAGAAACCTGTAAGTTCACAAAGGAGATCAATCAATTCTTGATTATCAAAAATTACTAAAGACAAAGATGGAAACCAGAATTATGCAACAAAAACAACTGTCCCTCATTGTTATTGTAAAGTTCATCCTCAACCCTTATTGTTCTCTAGCTACCCACTACTCTTTTTATACCTATCCTAGTATGCTAGTATGGTGACAACCAACTCTCTTTTCTTCTATAACCTCATGTGAAAACCTGCAAGTAAAAACTATAGAAAACAAGGATCCTCAATTGTATAAAAACAATTTCCACCACTGACAGATGCACCGCCAATACGAAAAACACATTGACCTGATGTTTTTTCATCTTCTGTAACATCTCTCAAGACCATGAAACTCCCCTTCACCTTCTAATAAACTTCATCCTCTCACAAATAAAGACAAGAAATCATTACTATCTATCTAGGTCATTCCTCTTCCATGACAAAACAAAAATCTGTCAGATCAAAACTCTACAATGCAGCCATCCATATCCTAGGAAAGCACCCTAATACTACACGCCTAGACTCTACTGCTTCCACCAAGTTGCCCAATATTTCTGTGATGGGGCAACTTCCATCTGTTGTAATGGACAAAAGAAGGTTGTCTAGATGGAACCATTTTGCATGACTTGGAGGATCATGAAGTTGATGTGCATGAGTTAATACCCTGGAGAGAGATTTTTTCCAATACATATGTCCTACTCTACTGACCATCCAACTTTCTCCCTGTATCCTTTGTGAGTTGAAGGTTCTGAATGAGAACAAAGTCTACTACTTTTGACATGTAATACCCTGCAGTCTTTCCAGTTGTTATATAGTCTTGCTTAGATGCTACTTTACTTCTACCACTTAGGCCTCATTCATCTCACAGGCCTCTATTACTGTGAAGACTATACTCATTCAGTACCATCTTTGTCTAGTTATCATTGAGAGTCTTCGTCACACATTCCTCAAGTCTACCTTTGGTAGTGCAGTGAGTTTTAGGATTAAACCAAAGTAAAACTTCTGCAGGTCTATATATATGAATCCAGATGCAGTGTGTATTGATCGATACTACCATATTCTTTATTTTATGACTCCAGTAGAGTGATGAGCTATGAGAGAAACAATTGAGGCATATCCTCCCTCTTATCATCTGCACATGGCCTTCACTCAAATTGACCAAATGACGATGTGATATACTTGATGTAAAGTGCATCACTCTAAGGTCCTTCTCCATCTGAGTGATTTATGATCCTGTGAAGTAACTTTCATTCTCAGTGTAGACTGTGAGTGGCTGTCCCATTATGGAGAAAACATGGTCAAACGAGGTCCCCATAGTTGAAGTTTAATCTAACTTCTTGACACTGACAGCCCATAGGAATCATGAAAAGTAATCAAGAAATATAAGGATGTAGACATGTCTAGACACCTTACAGGTAGGATTGATGGGCTAGATGTAGTCTATCCCCATCATATCTATTGACTTAAACTAGATAATTGACTATATCCCTCTAGCCTTCTGAAGCTTTGAAACTCTTTGATGAAATTCACAGGATGAGACCCATCAGCCTATATCATATACATGACTTGGAGATAACCAGTAGACTCTTTTACGTGCTCACTCTAGAGTGATCCTACTTGCAAAATGGCCATGATTCTCATAAAGGTTTACTAAAACCTTTATGATATCTCATTCCAACATGTAACTCACCAGCTCCCCATTCTTCTCCCTGTAGAAAACTTTCAGTTCTACCCCTTCGACCATCATGTATCTCCTCATCGTCCTTTCTAAAGCCTTCTTCTGACTCTTCCCCAAGTCTATCCTTCTTGCTCCAACTACAGCATCTTCCAATACAGCTAGTTTTGCTTGTACTATTACACCATACATGCCTGACTCCAGCCATTTTCTGCACCACTGTCTCCTTATATTATCTGCCATCAATTTCAACCCACTTCCTTCTTCTATCTCACCAACACTTGCTCCCCCTGATGTAACTTCCTCTGAAAGCACACTGAATACCTCCAGGGTTGGAATCTCCCCCTCTATACTCTCTCCTCTGATATGGAAATTATGAATCATACCATTCCTTCAGAAGTTCTTAGCTCCTCTCAAGGGTGCTGCCAAAATTGCATTTACTATCACATCTATCCCCAGCTTGGTAATTGGGACAATACTTCCAAAAAGAGGTCAACAACCTCTGAGTCCTTAGCTGAAGCAAACTGAAGTAGCCAAGTAAGTAACTGGGAGCATCTGTCTGCAATCTCCACAAAATGTATTTTTGATGACTGATGAAGAAGGCATAAGTTGTATTCACTCACTCTTTTTTGCCAATGTGCAATTCTACAGTACACATCAATATCAAGCCTTGTAAGAAGTGCTTTAAGGGTACTATTATTAGTATAAACTAGCAGTGGATGTTCAGCTGCAATGACCATCGAATGAACTTCAGCAAGGCATTGTACAACTGATAGTACTTGGTGTTAATAGTTCAAATATCTAGTTTTAACTCTAGTCAACCTGAATGAGATAAACATGATGATGTGCTCTACTACCTGTCGAATCTTTTAACTTCCTGCCTCTATTCTAGATAGTTCCTTCCCGCTAAAATCGTACTTTGCCAATCCATTTCTTACTAGCATCAACATCTAGATGATACTACACTTCTAGATCTGATAGGGCCATTAACTTGTTTGAGATAGCTTGCTTTATCACCTGGAAAGCTACATCTCTATCCTTACTCCACTCAAACTCTTCCCTCCTGCCTCTACTTTTTTTCTGGCCCACTTCTACTTCTCTTTCGACTCATAGGTCCTCTAGTCTATAATTCATAATATGCAACAGGTTAGCTTGACCAAGAATAAACTGATGCAGAAATGGTGTCATATAACAGAACACTTCTGCTGCCTCCTGCATACTCAGTGTTGGCCATTGCAACATAGTCTTTAATTTGCATAAGGAAGGCCTCAACCCAATGGGACCCACATGGAGAATGACAAAGTTCTAGGAATCATAGAAGAAATGTGGCTTGGAGTCCTTTATGTACATGGGTCCACATACACACCATGGAAAGAACTTTTCCCACAGGAACTGCCATATTACTTTGAAGGTAGTCAAACTACTATATGTAATGTCCATCATTTGATCAAATGATACATGTCCCTTATCACTGATCAGGGAGTCTGCACCTTCCAACAAGGTACTTGCAACAGTACTATTATCAAGCTCACTTGGGATAGTGGCAAAAATGTGGTCTTGGAACTGACTGGATATATGAGTCCCTCCTATTAATTCCTGACCTATGATATTAGGGCAATACATTCCATATGGTACGATAAATCCTAACTTTGTTTCATCATCAGGTTGAACTGAAATAGTCCAATAGAAGATGGTGGCATCAGTCATAAAGAAAGTGCTTCCTTCCCTTCTTAAACACCATGTAGACTATTTGCTGCAATCATAGCTACAGATACTGGGACGTCTTGGTTATACTATTTAGCAGAATAGAATTATACACCGTTCATACTCACAACTGCTTTGGAAGAGTTTCCCATGTTACCTTTAGCAGAAACTTCATTCTTGTACCATAATTGGAATCACAATGATATATAAGACCAACTTCTTCTATCTTAGTTATAGGACCTCTGCAGAATAACATCTTATCTTCTGAGTAAAGTTGAATATGAGCATGATATGGTTTGGCATTCAGTATGAATACTATGGTATGCTTGAACAGGTCTATCTTACCTATTCGTACCATTTCTATTTCAAACACATCCCTCTATGTGTACGACATCCACTTTGCTTTCATTGTTTCCTGAATATTGAGATATAAACCCAGTTGTAGTTTTGTAGAATTAAACTAAGCTTCAATCTCTACTACTGAGACCCAGTTTTCACTCATGAGGGATCATTTTTCTGGCCTCCTTGTGGTTGGGAATAGTGTAACCTGATTTCTTATCAAGGCAATCATTTCCAAGACCTTCTTTTCAACATACATTCCTTCTTCTACTTCACTACTTACCCTTACCTCACACTGCACCAAGATAGCCTCCTTCTTTTTCTTCCTCTCCTTCTCCCTCCTTTCTATTCTACCTATAGCTTCCCTCTCCTTCTCCAAACATTCCTGCTCATCTCTAATTCCCTTCAATTCACCACCTTTTATTTTACCTCTTCCTTATCTTACCTTTCCTTCCCTATTTCCATCTCCCACATAAAATAACCAATCTATCTCCTCCTTACTGCCTTCCTCTTCTAATACATTTAGTGCAATCATGTGTCACCCTGTCTCCTACTACAAAAGCGATGCCACTAGTTTTCCAAAATGTAGTTTCCTCCCTTGTCATCCTTCCAATAGTGCAATTCATTTAAGAGGGTCTCCAACTTGTCTTCAGCATCTTCATCATTAATGTCAAGGAATGATGGCAGCTAAACCTTATCCAAATTTACTTCTTTACCAATAATCAGAATTGCAGGAACCTTTCTCTGAACCCTATTGCTGTCTTTGATAAACAAGGTAAGACAGTTATAGTATTCTACTGCTGGAACTCTCTTTAACCATCTGTAGGAAAGCAACAAGTAGTATGTTTACCAGACCACTATCTTATATGCTTTCATTCTGACTAAGATACTCAAGACCACTATAACTAGCCACATCTAGCTTCTTATGACCAACAATTAATCATCAGCAAGATACATTCTGAGACCAGACATAGAAACCCTTTCAAGACATACCATATTTACTAGTTTGAAGGAAATGAGGTCCAACATTACACAAGCATCCACTAATACCTCTGGTATCTTTACATTACCTATCTAAGCCGTAATGTAAAGACATTCTATATTATCCTCAGTTCTGGTAGAGCCTTCACTGATCACTTCATCAGCAATTAACTGCCTTGATAAGTGGAGACTCATTGACTCCATTGACTGCTTGACCCTAGAATGTTTCTTCTTCCTAGTCTGAGGAATAGAAGGATACAAAAGTTCTGCTAGATCATGTCAGAGTCACAGAGAGTAATCTAATAACTATGGTATAGTTATCTGCAGTCTTGAGGTAGTTCCATTCAATACATCATGAATAGTGAATGGACTCTGACCTGTCATCCAGTTGATTGGTACAACTTTCTGTTGCTCCTTTGGATTTGTCAATGGGGCTTCTATTTCATTGGAATCTTTAGGATTTAACTCATAAACCTCTTTGATACTATCATCTACATTAATCACCTCCTCAACCTACAAAACTGAAATCACTTCTCTGTCCTCTTGGATTTTCTCAACTACTGCTATGATATCTGTCCGTCTCCCATATGCTAAACAGCTGTTTTTAGATGTAAAAGACCTGCAAAGTTTAGAGACCTGTGTGGTTTCTCACAGCCTTCTCATCACCTTGGTGCCACTTTGCCTGGAAATATGATCAGACTCAGGTTCCTCAGCATAAGCTCTCTTCTGTGCTAAGGCATTCTCAAAGATTGTCCAAACTTCAGGAATCTTTGATGCAACAACACAGGAATTACCAAGATCCCTCTAGCTGACTGGACATAAACAGATAAAGGAGGGAAAAGAGGTGGGAGCTGATGATGACTGTACCTCACTACCTTCAGGATCAGGATTCAGATATTGCAGAACCTCCATTGGAATAATCTCAATCATGGTGACACCAGATGGTAGTGACTTGTAGTAACTCTAGTCTATTCAATGATTGTAATACTGCAATTCCTATTCAAGTCAACTCCTGTCCTATATCTCTTGTTGTTGTTGAGATGAAACTGTGAGGTTATTGCATACATCTGAATAGTGTCCTCAGGCTTCACAATGATACATCAGCAAAAAGAAAACATGCAACTGATGTATGGGCATCATATCCTGACACACATCACATTTCCCATGCACCTGGTGTACCTGATGTATCCTGAGTTCCATTGCAACCATCTGTTGCACCTTATACATCATGATGTATGTTGGAATACAACCTCGCACCCAGTGCATCCTGTGTTGCATAGTAATACTTTGTAGTGTCAGGACACTACTTGACAACGGGTTGACATCCTAACACCCCCTAGACATCTGTATCTCTCTTGCAGCTTCTTCCCCATATCCTGATGCCTAGCTATTGCTGCTGTGTCATGGGAGTACCACTGAGTATGGACACACAGGGATGGCCTTCATCACATTCCTTCTGTCTCTCATTGTTATACCATAACTCTATCCTATCATCGACCACAGATGCCTTCCATCCCTCGATGTCCCCATCCTTGCCCTGAACCTTCCCAGTATCCTGATACACTACTGTTGTCAGTTCCTCAATGTGATACCACAGGGTATTGTGGCAATTCATCATAATCTGTCTTCTCTCATGACTCCTTAATACATCTCATTAAATGTCATTAAATCAATATGGCGGTTAAGAAGCCATCACTAGTTTGTCTCTGGAATGAGGAGTGATAGGCCTAAGATTATCCCTATGTCTACCATAGTAAACTCTCATGCATTTTCCTATACCTGTACCATGACATGGCCATGGACATTAGATATACATCCAGAGTTTACCATGTTCAATATTTAGACACATGCAAGCCTGCGAACTATTTCCTCATGTGTGTAGTCTCTAATTTTGAAGAGTACTAGCAGCTTTCTGTGGAGTCTTCCCCAGAGCTCACCATACAAAAGCTCAACACCCGTCTGTACCCAAACTGAATAATTGTAACTCACCAAGTTTCTGAAGAATCGAGTACAGTTGGAGTGTACCCTGTAGATGTCATAAATATTGGTTTCCTACAATGGTAGAATGGGGATTTCAGGTTGTATTAATAGTTCAACTGGAGGGAATCGAAGTGTGCAAGGATCTTGAAGAAGTTGGTAGATGGTAGGCACACTATCATAGCTATATCGAATCAATTCCTGAATGATGGTCTCTGGTTAGATACCCAAGACCTTGAAAAAAATCTATCATATCAGAAACATCATCACAAAGTACCTTCAGGATCCTACTATGATTGGTAACTGGTACAGATATAGCATTCGTTTTACCTAAATGTGCCACCACATTGGTAGTGAAATAAGCACTGTGATGTCCAAAGGAATCCAGGTTCAAAAGTCTGATTCAGATTGCATGCTGGCAATCATAACTGTCCAGGATCTGTCATGCAGCATTGCTTTTATGTGAACGGTGCCACCCCTCCTTGATTTGTTCCTTATGCGTGAGTTTGCCAAACTCCATAGAATACATCTGAATGTTGCCAAACTGGTATATGTGACTGTGAAAATGACTTAGTAGATGCATCTTAATGAAGTTGAAAATACATTCTATATGGATTAGTTCTATACATTGGTTGATCTCTTCTTCACAATCTGGCTTGCATACCTGATGACAGTTGGATTTTGCAACACATTGGTTTACCTCTATTCTCTGATATCATAGCTCTCTTTGCTACTCATCAACTATTGCCCATGTCATCTTTGATATTCAAAACTCCAAGATGATATCTTTCATATCTTGAAAACAATTCAGATATTGTTCCATATAATCCAAGCACTCAGATATATAGCTTCAATATTTGGCCATTAAAGTGAAATCAAGTAATAACCTGATACAGACAAGTGCGTATTTGAATGGACATACTTGTGTACTCTCAGGCTACCTTAATGCCATGGTGAGAACTCCTAAAAGACAATGCTTTAGGTTCCACATCTCCTTTCCTTGCTATTAGATAACCTCATGGTATACTTTTTTGGGTGCAAAGAATGACAGGTATAGTGGTAAAGCCTCTGAGGCATCATCTAAAGCCTACAGTCATGAATGTTTCTTCAGGAATCCATGAACCCAGTCCATCATATACTTGAATAGTCCCAAATAAACTGTATGGACTAAATCCATCTTGTGTAGATTGGGTACTGAAGTCCATTGAGGCCCATGAAAAACATTCTATCCCATCTTGATACCAAGTGCATTAAGGATATGGCATTCATGTCTCCTGACATACAATCTGTGGACCAATGCCCATTTTCCTATTGAAGACATTCATTTATGGTATAATCTTGCATCTGATACATCTCCTGTACATCAGTTCATAATCTATCAGGAGGTACCTCATATTTTGGACATGCATTTGATTTTACCCTGTCGAGTGCAAGGTTTTCCATATGGTCCACAACTGACATGGATATGATAGCGAAGCACTGTCAGACCTTCCTGTCCAAACAGTCAATTGAGATAAAGTCAAGTACCACATCTCACAAGGGTAACAGTATGAGTTCAAATACATCTTATAGTATGTCCACATTGATTGGTCTCTGCATGTTGTCTGCTCAAGAGAACTGTGGAAACTTGGGCAGAACAGGCAATAGTGCAAGAAGGAGAAGCGCTATGGATCCAGGTCTGTTATGCCTTGTCAATCAGAGATTTCCAGTCATAATAGTATACATAGGCCACGCTTTCTTGTCACCCAAGTAGTTGATAAGATGTGTCTGATAGAATATTCCAATGATTTGAACAAGAGTTGCACCATATAGAAGTGTATCCTATAAATGGTTATCCAGTGTCCTGATGAAGGATGTTGCAAAGTAGGGTGTATAGTGCTTGGACTTCCCACCACCAGTCCACCATATGCATTTCGGCATATATATTATGTCCATTCTGGTCATACTCATGCCATAATATGTAGACTAGGTCATCCCTATATGGTATCTGCTAAAGAAGGGATCTGATACAGTCAAGGTCATTCCAGTAGAAGAAATACTATGTTCTCTTGTCATTGTCAACTTCACCTTCACAACATGGTAGATAAGGACAGTAAGGGTCCAATGATTGGAGATGATTCTGCAGTGTGTGAATTAAACAACAGCTGACTAATGCAGAACTACCTGGACCACTGGAAAAGAATCTATTGATTCAAGACTTCGAGACATTACTCTTAATGAACCAAGATACATGTGTGAAATCAAATGTACTGGCAAATGGAGCCTGTAGATCATGGCACAGAGTATGGTATTCATCCTCAAATCTACTGATGTTACCAATCACTTTCTCGGTACCTGGGTAATGCACTTCTCTACCAGCCATCCTTGAGGTGTTATGGTTGAGTAGTTCAGCTTTAGACTTGGGCAAGATGTCATCATTTAATTTGTTGGTATTGCATCCAGGGAGGTCCTGATTAAATTCATAGTCTGAATCTGCCTGTTCATTCTCATAATTTACCTCCAGGTCTAGCAGTAGGTCTATTTCTGTGTCATTAATAGTGCTCATGGAGGGGGCATGTCATATGTTCAAGGCAAGTATGATGTGCAGATTGGCATCTGCAGGTCATAGGTGTTTCTCATATGAACTGGCACCCACATATCTTTGGTAACAAAATGGACATTCAACAGCCATGGTGAAAGTCTACCTAGTTGATCTTGGTGGTCCTCTATATATTATGAGGTGCAGGAGTACTGTATAGGGTTGATCTTGATGTGTGTCAGTGGAATACTCAGTCCAAGTATTAGCACATGATAAACTGTAACTAGTATCCAAACAGGCTTAGCACTTGTGGCCTGACAATTTGTATCAACCAATCTTGTAAGATCACCTCAACCTCTCTATTGTAACACAAACTATTTCACCTTCATGGTACATCACTCAATGTCAATTCATATTACAACACTTGTGCAAATTAGAAGCTTATTTCATGAATATTAGTTACACATCATGGTAGGATTCAGAACATTGTTCCGGGCTACATTATCAATTGTTCTCATATTATCTTTTTTATTGTGATCTGCCACAAATCTGTATATATACATATCCATACAGCCCGAAGTCCTCTAGGTTAATCCAATACAACAGAGATCAGATACATCCCATTATACAAATAAGCAGAGTTAATCTTTCAGAAAGGATTCAGAATTGGAACCCTCATTCTAGAGATTAGGTAGAGCAGCACCATTCAAATAATCATACTTCCACATGTGCATCTGCCCCCTACTGGCAGCTGCCTCTGTCTGACTCCGAAAAACATACTGCAGCAGGGACCCATGCATAGTCAAAACCAACAGGGGTTGGGAGCCAGTCCAAAGCCTTGTAATGTGTAGTAGCTTGTGACCATGGATGCCTGTGATCGAACCGGCAGGAAAGTAAAAGCACTGTTCCAAATCAAATATGAGAAACTTAGCCCCTTTAAACTGTCCCAATGGTGTACCCATTGACCAGTCAAGGTCACTGTAGTCCCCATGTAGCTCCATTTTTACCTTGATGTAAAATGCACATTGAGAAAAGCACTCATTATCATAATTGGTCAGGAGATTGTGGAAGTGATGTGGTAATAGCTCAATCGTGAACTGCATTGTGTCATGTTGTGGTCTGTCAATAGTCCCAAGAAGTAACAGCCTAAGCTCTATGATATTCTGGAATCAGGCAAGCATCACTTGTAGCTCTCCACATGTATTTGAACCGATGTAATTTGTATCCTTAGTCACAATGTGTCCACTGTCCTCATGTCCTAATTATGCCCAACTACCCCAATAGAACACCTCACAGTGTGAGTTGAGATAGCCATAGTGTCGTGGATTTTGCTGCTGTGAATACTTAGTATGATTGTGCCTTATACTACCAGGAAACCTGAGAGGCTGAATGTCACACTACTGGGTAATATAGTCTGTAGCTTGATTTATGATCCTTGCCCCAACCTCCTCACTGTAGATAGTAGAGGCTGGATTAGCAAATAAAACAAGGAGGCAATAGTTGGAATCGAGAGCTTCATACCGCTCACCTCCACCAGTGTTGACTTGCTGATATAAGGCACTGAGTACATCGCATTGGTCCAAGGATAGCACTTGTAGGCTGGCGATGTATAGATGGGAATTGTATGTCTTGATATCTATATTGAGGAAGACTTCGATAATGTTTCCTAAGAATATGTTATTTGAGTATTCCACAACATGTACTATTTGACTGCTATTACATACCTTGCTTGTACTGAATAACATGGAACACCTTCTCACATTTCTCCTTTGTCTCATCACAGGCCACCTGCTGCTCCTGGGTCAGGAAATTTCCATTATCAAACCAGCCTTCCATTTTGCTAGCGGTCCTTGGCCTGAGCCCTGGTTACTTGGCCTTGGGCTGAGAGAGCTTCATCAAGGCAGACCACACATCGACACAGGACTTCATCTTAGGATAAAGTGTAGTATCAATTATTACCAGCTCCTTGCTCCTAGGCCTTTGTTTTATACTGGTTGGTGTTTGGTGGTAGTGAGGATACAAAAGGTTTCCTAGTGTACCATTATTGATACAATACCAGAGGAGTTGAAAAAGATATAGCATAATATAGTATGTTTAGAATCTTGGAGCACAAGGTAGTCTGTTGCAAATATGGTCAGTTCTAGTATCATGAGTATCTGCACAGACAAGAGGCTCTACAAATAGATCTAAACCAATGGGAATGCCAATTCTCACAACATGAGAAATCTCACAACACAGTCCCAAAGGTATACCAGCCATGAAGACCTATATACAGAGATATATACTGGTTTGTAACTTTATCCCTCTGCCACCTATGAGTAGTTGGTCTGAAACAGGTTTCACAGAGGTTATCTCAAGACCCTGGTGCATATAGGAATTGGAATAACTGGATGGAATAGTTTGGTATGGGGAGGATGTAGCTAGAGTAGAGTGACACATGGAAGAGAATATGGAGTTACACAGGAGAAGGTATCAGGATTGGGATACAAGTACTGATATTGCGAACATGACACAATGGCCCATTATGCGCTTGTGACAGTGACATGATGGAATATCATGCTGTTGCAACTGTGACATCATGGAAGGTCATGCAGTCACAATACCATGAGATGTTGGTAATGTAGAAATATGTTACTATTGCCTTTTGGTATCATGTCAACAGTTCAATGAAGATGATAAGTTTATATAGTTTTCTCATGTTTTAGATGACATGTGAAGTCTAATACACATAGCTGTAGAGGGGGTGTAGGATCACTAACTATCACTCATTATTGAAGCTAAAGATTTTGCAGCAAAATGTTATTTTTAGAGTATTCAACATTATGTACATAATAATTAAAGCATTTAGAACTACAATTGGACTCAAGACTGTAGCATGAAAAGGTTAGATGAAATGAGAGTATTGCTAGGGTGTGTGGCTTGATAAAATCTAGCCACGAACAGTATTATTTACCAACACTATTGGTAATATGGTATTCTCGCATAGCGTAACTCACAGTAGAAGTGTCTCAAATCGTCTCTTGACATTGAGTCAACCTACCTGAATATCTCAGATGCTGAATTCGGGTAATCTAACCTACTTGTGTATGAATGTTAGTGATGAGAGGGACAGGGGTTATAGTCCCACTATTCCTGACCAACTTCAAACCCTGGTCTGTCTCATCACTAACATCAATACCCTCGTAGATAATCAACATACCATGGTCTGACTCTAGGCCAGTTAATGATAGACAATATAAAACATACCAAATCCAGAAAACAACCAATGCCAAAGTAACAGGGTATGATGCTATCACTATTATCACATACCAGGCACTTGAGATCAAAATAGCTACCAATATGAGAGGCCAAAGCAACAGCATCTGGCAGTATCTTTACTATCATAGAGAGGTACTCAATGTCACAAAAGATCCTACATTAGTTAGCAAACTTTATTTTGTTTTTAGACTAAGAGAAAAAGCACCCTATATGAAAACTACCAAACAAAAAGCTATTTTGCAAAAGAAAAAAATAAGCTACTGAAAAAAACTTACAAAGCGATTATTTCTGGGGACCTGGGTATCTTGTTCCTTACTGGGGTGCAGCAAGGGTCTTGAGGACTAGAGGAATTGGGTAGTAGTTGGGGGGTCCCAGTGCCATCGGAGAAGGTAACACAAAGAGGAGGCATGGTGCAATGGGGGGCTATCAGAGTCTAGACAACTGGTAGAGATGGGGAAGAAGTAGCAGGATTGCTGTCACCATGCCCAGACATGGCAGGGGGAGAGCTGCCAACAGTGCTGGGAGTCATAAGGTACATAGTCATTCAAGGCTACTGTCAGATAAGATCAAGCAAACTTCTGTGCTTGTCTTAATTGAACAGGCCTGGAGACTCATCGGCAGTGACAGGTGTGGAGTTTAGGTTCATGTTAGGAAGAGGGCTTGAGGGACCTGGATCCTAGTACATTTCTTCATCTTTGTTTGATGAGTTTATGATTAGCTAAGATAGCAACTAAAATATGGTTAGGGTTAGAAACTTACATCCTTGATCACAACAGCTCTCTTACAGGGTAGCCCAACAGTAGATAGTATTGGTTGGCCTAAGCCATATGCTTCTTGAGGTAAAGTTAGTTAAAGTAAGATGAAGATGAAGATCATCAAGGTAGGCTCAAAAGGTTGTGTGCATACTGAATTTTCCAAGAGTAAGTAATAAATATATTAATAAGATCCCTTCTCCCTTGATTGAAGTTTCTAATAGCTGGAAGTACCTTGATATTCATATTCCGTGTTGGGATTATTGCAGGCTACAACCAATTCCTATACTATCTAAGTACCTTCACTAAAAACATCTTATTTGTCCTGAGTGTGAATACTCTTGACTCTGAGAATATTTGCCGCTCTTAGCTTTGATCTCTTCAAACTCATATTATTTCTGGGGGTGTGAACACTCCAGCTGTAAGTAGTCCTCAATCTGTCCACCATATAAACTTATATTGAATATGCTGCCCTAATAGCAACTATACCAATCATTCTGTCTCAAAATATAAAGTGATCAGCTTTAATGAATGAGCATGGCTATTGCATTTTATTTTTATGCATTGCAAAGCCCATTGGACATGAAAGACCTTTGAACCGCAATTGAGCTAATAGCTCATTTGGCGAAAACTTCTCATACTGATTCTCAAGCAGACCCTCTTGGGGTGCTACTTCTTTCAAAGCAAAAGGCTAGGCTCTATGGCTACCCTTTAGTGCTATAGGCTTGCAATATTCAGGTCACTGATGTTTTCTTCCGAAATTGTCCCATTACTTATCGGCCATACTGTTTAATGGCTAATGTACAGGATAATAGCTTGCTCAAACCCTAACCAAAGTCCTTCAAGTTACTTCTCATAAGTCTCCAAAGATGCCCTCTCATATATCCTATCGACAGCATCTGGTCAAATTGATGGTGATGATATATATGGTGTTATGCTGAAGGTGTCGTTGATCAATGCTAAAGTGTTGGCACATAACTTGACTGTAATACTGTGATGATGCCCAGTCCGTACCTGGGGGCTGCAAGGGTATGGTAGAAATAATCCAGAGTGAAGGCCAGGTAATTTTGGTCCTTTTTTCCTATATGCCTAATAGTAGCTCCCCCTCCCAAGACTTCGTCTCGACTGTCTTTTTCAAAATAAAAACTAAATAATAAATAATAAATAAAAAGAAAAACTCCTTTCTTAGAAACTCAATATAGCAGGAGGACCAGCTTTGTGGGTTTGCTTACCAATGCAATAAAAACCTTGCAATATTATTACAATCCTGCCCATTCAGGCATTTCGGGGTTCAAACTATGAAATTCCGCCCATAATTCCACTGCATGCACTAGGTGCTCCAGTGGTTCCCAGTTGTTCTCATCTTCAGAACAACCTTTGCATTTCACAAAATATCGGAGCTCTTGGAGGACTTTATTTCATCTTCTAACTCTTCTTGTATAGGAGATTATTTCACTCCTGAAAGTTCTCTCCTCTTCCCATTTTAAATCGCCTTTAATTTCTTCTGAGTTGTGGGGTGGCTGTGCTCCTTCATGACAAGTAGAAACTCTGTAGGTCTCAAGTAGTGCTACATGAAATACTGGATACACCTTCCAGCAGTCAGGCATTTGGAATTTGTAGGCTCATTCAACTGTCTTCTACAATATTTTGAATGACCCATAGAGCTTCAGGCTCAACTTTTTGACGCCCTTTTTGATCGCATATTTTTGCCATTGAGCATGACTTGGTCTCCCACCTTCATATCTGGGTGCACCCTTACTTTTTGATTGTAATATCTTAACATGGTCTCCTGTGTAGATTCTAGTATTTCCTTGCACTGTCTATGTATATTCTTCATCCAGCATACTGAAATGACTGCACCAAGATTTTAAGGCTCACATTCTCTCATCCAATCGATCTATGGATGGAAACCATAGTTTGTAAAGAATGCAGTGATTTTATGTGTCTTGGTGGTAGAGTTGTTGTAGGCATATTTTGATAATGGGAGAAGTTGATACCAATCATCCTGATCATAGTTGACAAAGCTTCATAAGTAACCTTCCAGTACTTGGTTGGTTCTTTCAGTTTGCTCATCAATCTAAGGATAATAGGCTATTGACATTCTTCTATTAATTCCCAGAGCCTTGCACAATGACTCACAAAATTTCCCTTGAAACTTTGAATCAATGTCGGAAATGATTCCTGTGGGTGGCCCATGGAGTTTCCATACTTCTTAGAGGAATATGTTTGCAACATCCTTTCTGGTCACATTTTCCTTCAGACCAATAAAATGTGCTATTTTGGTGAACCAATCTACTATGACCATGATCTGGGTATGTCCCTGCAGCTCAGGTAGTTGAACAATAAAATCCATTGAGATAGATGTCCAGGCAGCATGAGGTACTTGTAAAGGTTGAAGTAACCCATACATTCCATGCCTTGGGGATTTATTGTGTCGACATTCATCACAGGATCTGATGTAATGGTTCATCCAGCTTGTTAACCCTTTCTAGTGGAAGTCTCACATGACTATTTTCAGAGTTTTCTCCTGGCTGAAGTGTGTGGTGACCATTGAATCATGGCATCCATTCATTATGAGGGTTTGGATACCTTCATCTGCTGGGATAAAAAGGTGGTCCTTATAGTATACCAGTCCATCTTTCATGGGACAAAACTTTGGCAGCTCTGTACCATCATTTCTGAATCTTTCGAACTCCTGCCTTCTTATGACCCACTCTTCATCTTGTTCGCACACTTCTTTAACTTTTGCTATGAAGTTGGCATTGAACCTTTTTATTTTCACTCTTGTGATGATGGCATTAGACAACATTACTATTTTCCCTGATAATTTGGGATTGTTTTCCTGATCATAACGGTCAAAATGCTCATTGTTTCTAGAGCTTGCTTGCAAAAAGAACCCTGTAGGCTTTTTTTCGAGCAGGTCACTGCATCTGAAACTAGTGTCAGCTTGTTCCATTATCACTAAGTCTACCACTTCCTGGAGCTCTTTTTTGTCAATTTTCTGGACAATCATTTGGGCAATTCAGTCTTCCTTTGTAACCTTGTAGTCTGCATTCATCATATTAACCATCAAAATCTTTGTTTCACCAGTATAGTCTGCATCTATAATGCCAACACCTATGTGTATGCTGTGTTTGAGCACCAATCCACTTTGAGGTGCAATTTGCCCATAGGTTCCCTTGGGGCGCCTTAGTGCTATTCCTGTTGCGATGAGTACTTGTCCCATTTGGGGGATGGTTGGTGTCTCCATGCTATATAAGTCATGTCCAACTCCAAATATTGATCCTCTAGTAGGAATCTTAGAGCTTTCTGCCAATTTATGAACTTGGATCCTTTATGGTTCCCTCCTGCTGTCTAAGTCTTCTGTTCCTGACATCCAATCATCTGGTGGCCTACGATCAAGTTCCATATCATGCGCGGGAGTTAATCTTTTGTCCCCATGAGTTTTCCAAATTACAGTGACTTGTAAGAGGTTTTCAGGCTTCAGTATTGACTGTTCCCTGTGGGTAGCTCCCACTTCAGGATGCTACTCTGGCCATCAACTCAGAATATCTGGCTTACTGCCTCTGGTTCCTGGTCAGTATACAATAATGAAATTAAAATCTACCAGCTTCTGAGCTGATAGAATTTACCTAGTACGCTATGCCTTGGTAGTAAGGAAGTACTACAAATTTTGATGATCTGTGTAAACCGTGATGGGGACCTCTTTCCCTGCTAAGTAGTGATGCTATTCTTTGAAGGCTTCCATAATTGCCAACAACTCATTATCATGAACATTGTAATTCGATTCAGCATGTGTGAATGTTCTCAAGGGAAATGCTACTGGGTGTAACTTTTTCTTTACCAGCTGTGATAAACCACAGCAGAGTACAAAATCACTTGCATCAATTTCCATGATTGTTTCTCTCATGGGGTCAAAATGACAAAGATTTGTTGGAGTTATGAATTGTTCCTTTAGGAACATACAACCCTCATCCCACTCTCTTCCCCAGGCAAAATGTTGGGAATTACCATTTAGGAGCTCCGTGATTGATTTGCAAGTTGCAGAAAAATCCTTAATACATCTTTGGTAAAGGGTCGCAAATCCCATGAAGATTTGTATCTATTTTATAGACTTTGGTTGTTTCTATTTTCAGATAGATTCTACCTTTTTCTCACTCATGAAGACTGCTTTCTTTGTTACAATGTAACCTAGAAATTCCACCATAGTAACATGAAAGTAAGAGTTTGCAATAGAGACTACCAGTTGATATTCCCTTAGGTGAGCTAAGACATTTTGGACTAGCTGAACATGGCTTGCCTTATCTGCTGAGTAGATGAAAATGTTGTCTATATAGAGCACAATACTGTGATCTAGGAATTCTCGTAAAACTGTATTAATCATTGCCTGGAAGGTAGATGGGGCGTTAACAAGCCCAAATGGCATGAATCTGTATCCAAAGTATCCATAGTGGGTCCAGAAAGCTGTCTTCCATTCATCTCCTTTCACAAACCTAATTAAATAGAACCCATCTTTTAGGTCTAACTTGGTAAAGATGGTTGAACTGACCACTCGGTTTCGTAGCTCCATCATCACAGGAAGTGGGTATTTATTAGATACTATGATCTTATTAAGGCCTCCATAATCGATGCACAGGCACCAGCCACCATTTGGCTTTGGTACAAACAATATCAAAGCACCACATGGTGCCATGCTTGGCCTAATATTCTCCTGTTCTCATATTTCATTTAGGTATATGTGCAGAGCTTCCAATTGAGAGGCTAAAAGCTTGTAAATAGGTCCCCCAGTTGGGTTTAGACCTTCCTTGAAGTCAATTGCATGGTCAAATGTCCTTCTTGGGGGTAATATTTCAGCAGCTGATGGCAGAAAAAGGTCTGTGTAATCCAGATATTCCTCTGGTAACCGGCTGATCACCAGTTCCTTACTCGTATTATTAGAGTTTACTAGTCCAATGATCATTACATCAAGGTCATGAGTTACATCATCGTCTCATTCAAACAGTTTGTCAATATCGCACCATGTGCATGAACCACAGTGGTCATGGCATTTTCTATCCTGGAATTCCCACCTATCCAGATATGTGATGTTAGATATAGGGTGATCCTTTAGCCAACCATAGGGTATTATCATTCCCTATTTATTTGTAGGTACCATCTCTTAGAAGATTTGAGTAGCATGGCAATTTATCCCTATTTCCATTCGTATGAGGGTAGTATATCATTTGCCAATTGATTTAGCGATGTTTCCTGTAAAGGTCTTACTCCCAATATGATTTTTTCGAATTACATAGGGTATATTCAATTTATGTATTAGCTTCTCATTTGAAACAAAAACATCGGCTCTTGAATCTAGTAGGATTTGGATTCGATATCATTTTCCTGCAACATAGAGGTGTGCATGACCATTCAGGTGCTGGTAAAGTATAGGTTGTAGGGTAATGAGTTTGCACTACTTGCCTGATGGCTTTGTCTGAATATGTCCTCACTTTGATATCTTTTATAACCAAAGTCGGGTTTGGATTTTAGTGGATTCTTTAATGTTTAGTCGGGCTTCCAGATTCTTTCTTGAGTAGAATTTTTGTCAGGATGAATATGTTGACTTAGTATACTTGGGGTACTTGAGCTCACTGGTGCACAGAGAGGAATATTCGGCACAATGAGATAATAGTACTATGGTGTACTTTAGTGTATTCTTAGATTTTTTTACAGATGTTCTCTGTGGGGTGTACAAAAGATGATCACCACCCTGGGACAAAAGATAAGAGCTCCTTGTCCCAAGTTAAAATTTGTAGCAGGTGAAGCTGTGTTGGTAGAAGGTGTAGTTAGTGTAGTTGTTAACTATCTTATTCTTGCAGCTTTGTATTGTTAGTTATAATAGGTGTAAAGTGTTTGAGTTTACTATAACGACCACATTAATTTGACCAATCAGGTCTCCTCAGGTAAACTGACAACAAAGTACTATTTTTAGTTATTGGGCAACCCACTGCTAGCAGTCTTTACCTCCTGCCAAGGGGTTCCCATTGTAACCTGACCAGTACTTTTTCATCTTGATAAAGCGTGGGTACAAACTGCTAGTGCTGTTAGCGTTGGCTAAGATTCAAGACTGCTGGGGTGTAGAACCCCATTTTGAATTTGTGCCATACCACAAATACTCATATGCTCTCACTGTGTGGTGCCAAAACCCTTCCCTGTTTACTTAACCACTTTACCTCCTCAAGCTTATGCAGAGACCCAAATCAGTGTTCGGGGTGACCCATTCAATTAAACAGTGACTAGTACAATACTCCTCAGCTGAGAAGAGGGTGTGTAGACCTTGCAAAGATTCCCCTCAGTTGGATCTTGGGTCAGATAATTCTCAAAGTTGTGGTAGCAGCCTAGTCATTGCCACTTGACCAACCTGTGGGCAACTCTCTTGTGGGGCCCCTACCTCCAACCAAGTATTCTATCTTTTTGGCTGCTTGCATAATATCACAGAGCTAACCACAGCTACTCTTCTACACATGCTCGACTTGTTGTTGGTAAGTCCAAAATGAGCACATGAGCTTGGAGTCTCTCACCTCTTGTTTATCACAGTTTGGGGGATTTCCTCATTTGCTTTCTTCCAATCTACATGTATCAGTGTTGGATTGCTTTCCCCTGAATTGGCTTTTTGTGCCTTCCACACTGTTGTGACCAGTTTTTGCAACTGAGGATTCTTATTGAACCTGGTATTGGAACCTTTATTATCACTACCACATTTTCTTTTAGTGGCATGTACTTGATACTTTCGCATTACCTGAGATGGGGTCTAGTATTGTAAGAAAGATTCCTCTAATTTGCTAAAGCCTCTTAGTGCCTTGAGTCAGTCTTCATCGGAATCATATATCCCTCCTGATAGTGTTCTCAGGATTTGCACTTGGAGCTTATCTTCTACTAGGAGCCTCCATCCCATACCAGATATCTTAGATTTGATTTTGAGCTGTTCAAGCAAAAGGAGGTATTCTTCAATGTCATTATTGTATGGGATTTTCTTCATGTCACATGCTGCCTCTCATTCATGCTCAATGCCTGAATACCTGCAAACTATTTCCTGAGTAAACCTTGTCCACAAGACTAATTTTGGACCAAAACGGGCTCCCATAGTACCTGTTATAGTCTTTTGGTACCATTCAGCAAAAGGGGCGACCTTTTTTCCCTTTGTTTTTTTCAAACCATAGACAATCTTGTCATGGTCTTCCTTCTATTGATTTAGATTTCTAGCAAAATAGTCTTCACAGTCCAGCCCCCATGTGTTGATATCTTCATAGATTTTACTCTCAAATATAGTTGGTAGATCAGCATGCCATTTCCTCCTAGTGATTGCAGTGCCCAATATTTCTAACATACCATCTGTATCTGAGGCTGTTTTTGTGGTGGGTCTGTCTGTGGCCCTAGTTGCAGGAGGTGAGGCTGGGCCTTCATCATCAATGGAGCTAATACTGCTGCTTGGATTTGGATTCCTGCCTCTAGCTCCTTGCATCATTGGGGGTCCTTTGCCACCTCCTTCTCTTCCTCCTCCTCCTCCTATAGCTTTTGGTAGCCCTTGATCAATCTCTTTTCCTTTCTTTGGCCTTCCAGCCAGGGAACCAGAGGAGGAAGGAGGAGCAGTTTCTCCCATTTCTTGTCTTGCTACAAGGGAAGGTTCCAGTGTGGCCACTGAGTGAGCCACTTGAATTCATTGTTGTTGCATGAGGTTCATCATCTCTTGCATCTTTTGTTCTGCCACCAGGCATTGATTTTGGTCGATTTCCACTTAAGCTTGCACTTACTGAATCAGTTTTTCCAGCTGTTGGTCTCATGAAAATGAGGCTTACCCTGTTAGGTCAATATTCTGATGCAACTGGGTACTTGCCACCTCTTGGTACTCATGTTGAGTATGATGTCTTTGTAGCTCTGCAGCTACTTGATCTTGGAAGTGCTTTTGAGATGTCCCCATTTCTTGTGTGAATGCATCTGTTTTTGGGTCTATTCCTGCTAACTTGTTTCCCCCTATCTGTTCACCTTGGTCAAGGCTATTTCTATAGCCTTATAGATCATTGACCTATGGTAGTCCTCATGAAGACAGCTTGTTATAGGCTATGTATTGTTTATTGATTGATGATGAAGTAGTGTGATCAACTTGATTAAGGTATTCTAGGAGGTAGTTTTGGATTGCTGGAACTTCTGGGTTCTGTGGGTGGCTGTCTCATCTTCCTCACTGGGTAGGTGTCATTTTTTCAATTCCCCATGATCTGCTACCTTGTAAAGAGTCAGCGGGAGAACCTCCACTGAAGAAAAATGAGGGGTTTTGTGTACTGATAGTAGCTAGTATAAATGTCAAATCGCTGGCTGGAGCAGGTGCCCCTTCTTCCATATGTATATTGGCCCTGGCTCTGTGAATAGCTAGGGGCATAGGTGAATCTCATCTAGGGTGATTCACGATGAGTTTAGGTAGACGTCAAAGGTGTAATGAGCCTAGGTAACGTGCAGAGTATTAATATACTGCTACAGGTTAGCCTAACTGTAGATGGTATTGGTTGGACTAAACCTTATGCTTCTTGAGGTAAAGTAAGGTAGAGTAAGATAAAAATGAAGATCGTCAAGCTAGGCTCAAAAAGTTGTGCGCATAATGAATTTTTCAAGACTAAGTAATAAACATATTAATAAGATCCCTACTCTGTTGCTGTAATGGGGGTGCCCTAAGGGAAGATGGATCCCAAGTTCGCAACTGCACTGAAGTGACTCAAAGATCAAAAGCCATAATCAATAGTAGAGTAAAGAAGAATCAAAACAGTAAAACTTAATATCATTAAGCCACAGCTTCACTCAGTAAGTTTCTCGAGAGGTAGTTGATTGCCAGAGTAGAGTGGGACTCACATATAGTTTAAGTAGAATATCATATACTGCTGGTTCCCACCCATCACTACTCTAACTTAATCATCAGCACACCTGTCTCCTCTGGGCTGGCCAACACATACCACCTAGGACATTATTCCTTTGTGGATGTTGGTCTGCTCTGGCTCAATCTCTTTCTGACATCAAGTGTTTCAGCGCTGCATCTCTAATGGGACCACAGGAGAAAAACTCTTCATATCGTTGACATACTAGTGGCAAACTATCATGCAACTGAGGAGATATACCATTTATGAACTCTCATACCCATATGCATTTCATCTATGAAAGCCTTTAGTAGACATAGCTCTCACGATTGAGCTGAACCTTCTACTTCATTCTAGTCAAGTCTTTGCCTGATAGGAAAGTCTACTCAGCTCCCCCGGTGGGGTACCTTAGTGATTGTCCTGTTGGGCACTACCCACAGTCAACTCCCTGAAAGCACCCCTACCATGATAAGAATCGTACTCTTAGAGTTCTCAAACAACCCCAATAGTCTTACAGCGATTGGACATGAGTTGTGTCTATGTGCGATTCACCTGCCCAGAGATGCTCCAACATCTTCTGGGCCACCCTGGGACTACCCGGGAGGCTCTGGACTACCCTTCCAGTATTACCTGAGTAACTCCTTCAGCCCTTGTCTGACTTATACATATTTGGTACCAGAAGATAGCCCTTCTTCTGTAGCACACCCTATGCCCTCTCATATATCCTACGGACAGCATCTGGTTGGACGGACGATGACAACCTATACGGTGTTACAAGAGTGCCTCCACTTAGTTCCTTTTGTAAGAAATGGGGCAACTCAACAACCGTAAGCCCAGGATGTGCGGTCCTTACACTGAGGCCGCAGGGGGGTGTTAGGAATACCTTTGTAAAATCCTGGAGCATTTGGAGCCCTGTAGCCCCTCCTATAGTCCCCCAAAGGCTACTAGGTTTATTGCCTTTAGATTTTACCAGGGTGCCCAATCCTTATAGGATCACCCCCTGCCCCAAGTAAGTACCTCTAAATGCTAGGTAGGGTAACTTGGGTGCCATGTCAGGGTAACTCAGACCTTATGGCAGGGTAACCCAGGCCTCATGTCAGGTTAACTCAGGCCTTGTTACATGAGCCTTTCCTGAGCCTGCCTTTTATACTATGATCTTATAGTATGGATAGTTATCTACCATAGTGAACCAACCTATCCTTACCCATTGACCTCAAAGTCTCCAGTATGGGTGTAAGAATAGTTTACTGTAAAACCCCCTCTGGTGGGTCGTTATAGTTGCTTGATGTTTCTAATAGCTCGGAGTATCTCAATATTTATATTCCATGTCTGGGTTATCACAGGCTACAACCAATTTCCATACTATCTAAGTACCTTCACCAAAAACCTCTTATTTTTCCTGAGTGTGAACACTCTTGAGCCTGAGAATATTTGCTCTGCTTAGCTTTGATCTCTTCAAACTCCTATTATTTCTGTAGGTGTGAACACTCCACCAATAGGTAATCCTCTCTACCATATGAACTTATATTGAGTATGCTACCCTAATAGCAACTATACCAATTGTTCTACCTCAAAACATAAAGAGATCAACTTTAATCAATAAGCACAGCTATTACATTGCATGTTTATGCATCACAAAGCGCATCGGATATGAAAGACCTTTAGACCTGGATTGAGCCAATAGCTCATTGGGTGAAAGACTCTGATACTGATTCTCGATGAGACCCTCTTGGGGCGCTACTTCTTTCAAATCAAGAGGCTCGGCTCTATGGCTACCCTTTGGTGCCATAGGCCTATAATATTCACGTCACTAATGGTTTCTTCCAAAATTGTTCCATTACATATCAGCCATAATATTTAACCACAAATGTACATGATAATAGCCTGCTCAATGTTTAACCAAACGCCTTCAAGCAACTGCTCATGAGTTGCCGAAGGTGCCCTTTCATATATCCTACAGACAGCATCTGGTTGGATGGACGGCGACTACATGTATGGTGTTATGCTGAATGTGTTGTTTATGATTGCTAAAGTATTGGGATGTAACTTGGCTGTGATATTGTGATGACACCCGGTCCCTACATGGGGGCTGCAGGGGTATGGTAGAAATAATCCTGAGTGAAGTCCAGGTAATTTTGGTCCTTTTTTCCCATATACCTAACAGGTTTATTTGCCAGGATCTTGCTCTTCTTCATCCTCCTTGGGCCCCTCCTCCTCCTCCTCCTCCTCCTCCTCCTCCCGCATGGCCTTCCAGATATCTCTGACCTACTCACAGTAATCTCAGACAAAGAATTGAAATCTGCCATTGGCAGCCTTGGGTATCTGGTCACAATCCTCTGCCTCACTGAGGCATGAATCCAGGAGTATCAGGTCCAAGGGGTATTTGCCATTGTTGGCAAGGAGCCACACCAAGATGTCCTTATCTTCACAAAGAAAGATAAGTTCCTACAGTGGCAGAGGATTGGAGGTCCCGACTAAGTAACAGAGTACCCTCACCAGTTACCCTGAGGAGATATTGAGGGCATTGTATTGCCCCCTCTACTGGGTGCCACTTGACTACCCCAAGTACAGTTTCATTACTCAGTGATTGCATAACTCCACAGGTAATTCCCTGGTTAGAGTCACTAGGATACCAGGAGTTGCCAAGGAATGGTTACCAAGTCTCTTGGGTACCTGAACGATGAACGATATGGATCCTTATTACCCATGGGCAATAAGGGGATTCTCTATCTGATTGAGCCACTGATAATATGTGTTAGTACAAGGATAGCATATAATAGATAAGAAGGTGCGACACTTACTTGGATGTCCCTTGAACTCACAAACAATATTCTTCCCCTCTAATAGAAGATGCCCTTTCGACATCTTCACATTCTTGGCCATTTCACATAATATGAGCCTGAGGTGGTGCTCCACTTCCCAGATGTCGTTGGCCCATTGCTTATCTTTAAAAAGCTCAATCAGGGCCCTGAACAGGGGCAGGGAGTGATCTTACCCAATGACTGAATCTAATTCAGATTCGGTCAAATAGAGGAGGTCTAGGGAGCACCCAGTCAATTGCACCTTGACATAGTCATGCCAGACACTCTACACAACAGTGAACTGGCATGGGTACATGAACACACACCAGGTTTTAGCATATGCTATGTCACCATAGCATTGCCTATGAGTGTTAGTTTAAATGTTCCTGACAGATGAGTCTAGGTTGGGTTTCACTTACAAGGAATCCTCCACTGCTGGCTCAAAGGTTAGCCTCTCCCACCAAGTTGACTGGCTTGGGCTGCCCGTGATGCTGCATGCCAGTACTCTCCATTTCCCACTTGGCCCATCCAGTTCCACAGGTACATCAGTAGGACTCATAAAAAAAAAAAGGAAAAGATAGTAATTACCACATGATACAACTTAGAAGGACTTTACTTACTTCCCCATCCACACTTTACTTCCCAGAGGTTGAACTGCAGGAAGGACAAAGGTAGTAGCAAGGACCGAGACAGCATGATGTCTAAGAGGAAAAGAAATGTTAATATTACTCACTCCAGACAGTCAATGGTGTGGTTGAGTGTACTTAGTTTCCAATGTTTGCTAGTTGTCAGATCAATGTCTGAGACACCATTGGAGTTGGAGGAAGGTGAAAATGAAAAATGAAAAGAAAAAATTGTAAAAAAAGTGAGAATTGCAGGCAGGGGTGGGAAGAGCCTCCAGTTAAGAGAGGGAAAGAAGAAGGGAAGAAGAGAAGAAGGGAAGAAGAGAAGGAGAGAAGGAGAGAAGGAGAGAAGGAGAGAAGGAGAGAAGGAGAGAAGGAGAGAAGGAGAGAAGGAGAGAAGGAGGGACAGGGTCTTCTTTTTATCTTCCCTTGTAGTGGAGTCAAGAGAAGTATTACAAACCTGACAGGGTTTGTAATGGTTTCACATGACATATGATTGTATGTCATAGTATTTCATTTGTTAAAGGTTTTTGCACATGTCTCCGTTGAGTCATACAATGGTATCTATATTGTACTGGAGTTGCTTTCTTGGCATGTACAACTAAAACATCTAAGCCACAATACAATAAAATACCACAACAAACTAAGATAGAATGAGCCACACTTCAATTCAAAAAGAATGCATATAATGGAAAAAATAAACGATATACAGTAAAAACATGAACGTAGAATTGTATAGTAAAAATAAAGAAAATGTTAAAAAGAAACTAGAAAAATATACATAAATTAAAAGATTTAGATTTTGAGGTAAGAATTCATAACCAACTCCTATACTTATGTAAGCAATGCTAAAGTTACAAGAACCATTGCATACATTCTGCCTGTAAAAACAAGTAAAAGAGATGATACAGCATATACCTTTACAACTACACAATATAAAGTATTATTATAATATTATTATTCCTTACATTATATTCAGACCTAATATACAGTATTTCATACTATATTACATTATATTTATCACATTTGGTAAGAGCTTATATTTCCATTTAGTATAAGTAGTGAGCATATAGTTGTGTAACTAATAAGGTCACATAGCACAATGTCAAACCAATAATGCAGTAGGTGTAAACAGCATAAGAGCCTATCAGAATTTGATAGAAATAGCCATGGATAAATTTATAAAATATATAGAGACTGTTTAGTAAGTTTTAATATCCTTTCACATAATATAACAAATATTATGATGTGTATAAAGTTACTAATAGGGCAAAGGCCAAACATCTGATACCCTGGAGAAGGGGACCAATACAGAGACTACAGAAGATAGATATTAAGGGAGAGAATGAATCAGTTATAGAGGTATGTCAAGTAAAGTAATACTTAAAATTAAATGAGCTAATATGAAATAGAATGCAAATATAGAAACTTACATACTATTATTACCAATATGGAAATATATATTTGAACCAACAATACTACTTACATTTATCATGAAGTGAGCAAGGTAGAAAGCATTGAATTTAGGACAAATGAACATGCTTTGTGATTTTTGGAATGTAAAACATTGGTTCAATAAGCACACATCAAGAAGTACAACAATATAGTCAGTTTTCAAACAATGTTATAAGAAAGGTACAGTTCAGTTGCCACTCCTATTGCCTCCACCAGAGCTACTCCAATCATTGATGAAAATCTAAGACTGTATAAGTCGAGTATTTTGCAATAAAATTCAAGGATATAACTCTGCACTTTCTTTTACTTTGAGTAAATATCAAGCAGATATATGTATAGTAACCTGGGAACCAGGAGTTCAATGCTTTGAGATTCATAGTGAGCTATATTATTTACAGAGTTCACTAGAACCTGTACTACATGGTATATCTCAATTTGCATAACTATTCCTGTATAATCCACAATATGCTATTATTATATGGTTTATATCTTTTTTAGATTTACATTTACACCTTCTTGAACAACTTACACTCATATTGGATGAGTGCAATCTATTTATTTGCATATATCAAACAGCAAAGGAAAGATTAGATACTGCAAATATTAATGCTGCTGATAGGATAACATGAATAGTATTAAACTCACAACTACAACTAATTGTTGAATCAGGAGCAGATAAGTGAAGATACAACTTGCCAACTGGTAATGAGGTGGCTATAATTATTAGAAATGAATATACAGAGAGTGGATTTTGTGACATTATTTTAGCATCAAGAAGTAATGATAATAGACTACATTTTTCTATAATAAATGGGAATCATACTTCATATATGCCTTTGCACTATATGTTATTCTTTTCAAGAGGTGAATCTGGTTATCATTGGGTACTACAATTGCAGGATAATTCTACAGTCAAAGAGGATCCTTTTTATTTTCTTACCAGTCTGTATTGATTTCTTAGCTTTATTAAGGGTTAGGTTTTATTTTATTTTTACACTCTACAGCTGCTTGCACGGCGAGTACATAGCTGAGGGCAGGGTGAGTGCACAGCTGAGGGTACAGCAAGTGCAGTATGAGTGCACAGCTACACACATTGCGGGGTACACAGTTAATCACACAACAAACCAAGCTCAACACATGACCAGCCACCCTCGAGTTCTCGCAGGCCTTTTGCTAGTGCTTTTGCACTATGACTCACATACGAGTTATAGGGTCTCACATGACTCACAATTATGAGTCATAGTTATTATGTTTGAATTTGATTGATATGTTGAGCATTGACTCACATGTGTCCATATGAGTCATAAGAATTAAGAGGCATGACTTCATTTATACAAGTCATGAGGTTTTGCACATGACACCTTTAAGGTCATGGGACTTTCGCGCATGACCAAGTATGTTCATTAGGTTATATGTTACATGAGTGTATAAGTCACAGTTGTGATTCATTTGATTTGTAAGCGGGTTGCTGGAAGACCTATATAAGGAGGTCAATAGGACCTGATGGTTAGTTCTTCATGGAACCACCTAAGTTATTTCCTATCTATTATATTATGAATAAAACATCTTTACACTCTTTATACATCAGATCAAACAACTAGAGAAAGGACTAAGACTAATACCGGTTGGCACAATAAGGATTTAGTATTGATAAGGGTTGATATCTAAGATGAAGCATAGGACAACAAGTATTAGAATTCTTGAAGGAAAGAGAATACAATAGAAGGTAAGTAAGATTACTGAAAGAAAAAGCTAACTACAGACTTGTTGCCTGTTGCGAGATATAAGATAGGAGAGATGTTATAGCCGATCTTAACATTTGGTTGTTTCTCAAAGCAACACCCAATGACAACAATGGCTGAAGCAGCAGAAGACCAACAGATGAACCACCCACCAGGAGATGAACAAGGACAGGAAGAATAAGGAGGAGGAGAACAGAACCAAGGAATACCTCTAGCACTAACAGCGGAACAGCTGACAAAAATCCTAGTAGAATTACAGGGAGAAAGAAGATCTGAAACAGAAAAACCAGAAACCTTTGACGAGAATGAAGCAAGCTATGAACATGGCTAGACAAACTCAGGTTCTACTTTCAAGCCATAAAATACCATGAGAACCACGACATGGACAAGATAGTATACATGACAAATCTGTTAAGAGGAGATACAGCTACCTGGATCACACTGTATACAGAAGGAAGCCTAATACAACCATAGGATAGATCATGGGAACACTTCCAGATAGCTATCAAGGAGCAATTTGGAGCCATCAATGCCAGAGGAGAAGCCTGAATGAAACCCAAAAAAGCAGAAGCAAGGGACAAGGCCCATGATGGAATATTGGAAAAGTTTCAGAATGACTGCCACTGAGGCAGAACTAGATGAGGCAACAAAAGGAGAATGGCTATTAGTGGGAATGGACACAATGCTACACAATACTTAGGGAATAGACACAACTGCCTTTGAGAATACGGAACTGCTTTCTCAATGGGTAATCACCAAAGAAACTAAGCTGGCCATGGTTAAGCATATTGAGAAATGGACACAAGATAACAAAATAAGTGACACCTCGAGGAACAACAATGGCACCTTCAAAATTACACTCAAGGAATGTCCACGAGGAGATCCTATAGGCCTGGATGCTACAAACTGACAGAGTTACCAAAGGTTACCTTAGGAAGAATGGAAAAAAGACACAAAAGAAGGATTGTGCTACCAATGCGGAAGAAAGAGTCACCTGGCAAAAAACTGTCGGGTCAAGAATGTCAACATCAAGGGGCCAAAGGTCTGAGAATTAGACATGGAAAAAGAGCAAGAAGAGGTTTTAAATGATGAAAGTCCTCAGGAATGGGTGGTCCTATGGACAACAAAATGAAACCCATCAACGGAAGAAAGACGTCCTCACAAAATGATAGGCCAGGGGATGACAAGACAGAAATCATTAAGATTGCACACCTCAATGCTACAATAACCGACAAAGAACTCAGGAACCTCGAATAGGACCACGTCATGGTCAAGGTGCAACTCCACAACCAGCAACAACAAATATTGATAAATGCAATGATCGACTCAGGGGCAACTGAAGATTTTATAGATTGCAACTTCGCTATAAATCATCAATTACACTTCACAAAAATCGAAAAACCAAGAGATATATACATGGTGGATGGAACTGTATCAGATGTAGGACCAATCATTCACATCACGGAAATCCCTATGGACATCAGAAGCAACAAGTAGAAAGCAACTTTCCTTGTGGTGAACCTTGTCAAATATGAAGTCATCCTTGGTATGACATGGTTAAAAGATCACAACCTAAGGATCGACTGGAGAAAAGAAGAAATCACCTTTGATAGCGACAGGTGTAAGGCAGTATGCCTTGATGCCTCCCCAATGATATATGTAGTACCAGAAAAGAAAGTAATTCTGCAGAATCTGAAAAGTTGGATTCTAAGACTCAGTACTGAAGACGAATCAAATCAGGAAATAATGGTCAAAAAACTGAGAGAAGACATGAGAATACCCACTAAAGGCTCACAAAAGTCAGCAGGCAGTGACCTGTTTAGCATAGGAGGAGCCATAGTCCCAGCAAGAGGATAAAAGCTCATCAGAACAGGAATCTCAATGTGACCTCCAGAGAATACCTATGACTGCATCGCACCCAGAAGTGGTTTGGCAAGCAAAAATAGCCTCACCATTAATGCTGGAGTTATAGATGCGGACTATACAGGGGAAATCAGGGTCCTACTGGCAAATCTGTCAGAAGTTGATTATGAGGTCTGCAAAGGGGATAGGATTGCCCAGATAATTATTCAGAAAATAGTCTCAACACCCTTCAAGGAATTACAACAACTTCAACCCATGAAGAGTTGCGACCAAGGATTTGGCAGTACTGATCACTAAGATAAAGAAGCAACTCAGAATAAGAAAAAGCTATCAATAACCTTTATCTCAGCCCAGGCATTTGGTAGGATGCACAAAAAAGGAGAAATCACTGGAATCCTAAAATGGGACAACGCAAGACTCATACTAGTGGCTACAACGATAAGCATAGAGCTAGCCTTGCAAAAGAAAGGGAAGGTTGGAAAAGAAACTTTGAAGCAAATAGTGCCTAAGGAATATCACAACTTCTTAGACATATATGAAGAAAAAGAGAGGACTGAACTGCCACCTTATTGGGCAGCAGACCACAAGATAGAAACAGAAGCACCACTACTATTAATGAAGCTCTACCCTTTAAGAGGGGAAGAATATAAGGAACTCAGAGAATACCTGGAAAAGAATCTAGAAAGATGATGGATAAGTCCTTCGTCCTCATCAGGAGGAGCACCCATACTCTTTGTCAAGAAAAAAGATGGCAGCTTGAGACTCTGCATGGACTACAGAGTCCTAAACGAAGTATCAAAAAAGGACCGATATCCGTTCCCATTAATAAGCGAAGCCTTGAACTGACTGCAAACAGCGAAATATTTCAACAATCTAGATGTCAAGTATGTATATCAACATATACAGATTGCGAAAGGAGATGAATGGAAGACAGCATTCAGGACATGATATGGACTATATGAATATATGATCATACCATTTGGATTAGCTAATGCACCAGCAACCTTCCAACAATGGGTCAACAATGCACTCAGCAAATACATGGATGACAACTGCATAGCTTACCTGGATGACCTGTTGGTATATTAGAATTCCATGGAATAATACCGAAAAGATGTGGCCATAATACTAGCAAAGCTCAAGGAAATTGGAGTTTGCCTAAAACTGACTAAATGCAAATTTCACAAGGCAGAAACCGAATACTTAGTATTCAACATCAACTCTAAAGGAGTACAAATCGACCCTACCAAAATGGATGCCATAAAAGTATAGACAGCACCGGAAAAAGTCAAAGACATCCAAAGCTTTTTGGGATTCTGCAACTTCTACCAATGATTCATAAAAGGATTCCACAGAATAGCAAAGCTGCTGTACAATAGGACAAAGAAGAATCAGAAGTGGGAATGGGGAGAGCTGGACATCAGTAAAAAAAAATCTTGCATCCAATGCATGGGCATTGCATCCTGACACAAGCTGCATTTCTCATACGCCTAGTGCGCCTGGTGGATCCTGTGTTTGGATGTTCCACTACATTGCACCTGGTGCATCCTGAGTTTGTGTGGGACACTTGGTTGGATCCTGAGTTGGGAAGCTACACTCAGTTACACCTAGTGCATCCTGAGTTCTGCAGGGATGCTTACTTGACTCCTGAGTTTGGATTGGACACACAGTTGCATCCTGAGTTTGGAAGCTACACTCAGTTGTGCCGAATGTATCCTGAGTTCTGAAGGGATGCTCCATTACTTCCTGAGTTTGGATTAGACACTCGGTTGCATCCTGAGTTCTGCAGAGATGCTCACTTACCTCCTGAGTTTGGATTGGACATAAGGTTACAACCAGGCACATATTAGCCACTGACTGTGAAAGCTAAACCAAATTAGGCACAAAAAAAGGAGAAGACTCAAATAGTATCTTATATTGTCAAATTGGGTAGTGTTGGGTCAAGGTTTGATCACCCAAGCACATAATTAACAATAGGTTAACAAAAGTTAAGGCTGCTTAATAGTAGTTAACATGATCTCCTTTGCCCCTTTTTGTTAAATTGTAGGCTCTATGGGGATTAGTTGTCTTGAAATGGAGTTTAGAACTGTGTATAGAGATCCTTAATTTGATGAAATAATACAGTACACTGATATCCAAGTCTATTTTATTCTCATAACTCTGAAGGGAGTGAATATGACAGTTGCATTCATTGTAAAAACAAGTGATAGTTGTGATATCTTAGGTAATACAGCTTTTTATGTTTTCATACATATATTTTCTGATCATTCTTTTTAGTTACACCTCCCACATCCTCCTGGCATTACTCTACATCAAGCGACAGGCTGCTATGGAAATAGTCTTGACCTGTGAATATCTGCTAACTTTGAAGATAGATATCTCGATGCACAAGCATTTGGTCATGCCTGTCAGATGAGTTTCTGAATCCTCTCAATGCCAGCCTTCCAACGGCAGCTCCCACGGCCTACTGGCATCAGTCCCCGCTGAGCTACAAGCTGCTATGGAAATGATCTTTACTGGTGAATTTCTGCTACCTTTGAAGACAGATATCTCGACGCTCAGCCATTCGCTTACGCTTGTCAGTCAGGTTCCGGAATTCCCTTGATGCCAGCGATCCAACGGCACCTCCCATACCCTGGTGGCATCGGTCTCTACCGAGCTACAGGCTGCTATAGAACTGGTCTTTACTGGTCAATTTCTGCTATCTTTGAAGACAGATATCTTAACACCCAGCTATTTCCTTGTGCCTGTCAGACATATTCTGGAATCCCCTTGATGCCAGCTTTCCCACTGCAGCTCCCACAGACTCCTGGCATCAGTCTCTGCTGAGCAACAAGCTGCTATGGAAATAGTCTTTACTGGTGAATTTCTGCTAACTTTGAAGACAGATATCTCAATGCCCAGATATTCTCTCGCACCCATCAGACATGTTTCTGAATCTCCTCAATGCCAGCCTTCTAACGGCGTCTCCCACAACCTCCTGGCGTCAGTCTCTGGGAAGGTATAACCTGTTAAGAAACTAGTATTTGTCGGTTAAAGTAATGCTTATGCGAAATCTATCTTGCTCATGTATACTAGTTATAAATTTATATAGAATAGATGAAATTTCAATAGTTTTACTAAAAGAAACTTTGTGACCTAAGTCCTACATATGGGTCACACTGCTGGTATGCTAGTGTCAGGAGTTTTGAATTTTAGATACTCTCCTCAGATGTTATTATGATATACTCGCTTAGGACTAGACGGCCTTAGGATGCAATAGTTGATGACCAGATGTTATCAGGATGCAACTGTGAAGTGCCAGGTGTTGTCAGGGTGTACCAGGCATAGGGGTCCATGTTCAGATTCTGTCCAGATGCACCCGCTGTATGCCTCAATGTCAGGATGCAATCTCACTTCAATGTCGCATCCTGGTTAACAGTTATTGTTATGTGCACCCTGTGCATCTGATGCACAGGATGCAACTGGTGCTAGACGTTATTTTTGCTGATGGAGCAAAGGACCTTTGAAGGCCTTAAGGAAAGACTCACCACAACTCCAATACTAAGGCACTTCAACCTGGAGGCACCCATTATGATCGAAACAGATGCATCCAATTATGTCTGTTCTCGAATAATATCACAACAAGATAAGGAGGGACGGTGGAAACCGATAGCCTACCGGTCAAAAACAATGACCAAGGCAGAATGCAACTATGATATCCATGATAAGAAACTCCTTGCAATCATGGTAGCCCTCAAGGAACGGAGGAAATATCCAAAAGGAAGCCCATACACAGTCAACATTCTTACAGACTACAAGAACCTTGTCCCGTTCATAACCACCAAGGCCCTAAATGTAAGACAAATATAATGGAGTGAGGAGCTCAGCCAATACAACATCAAAATTGAATATCAACCAGGCAAGGAAGGGGCAAAACCGGATACCGTCACACGAAGAACAAATGATATATCAACGGAAGAAGACGATCCCATTACCCAACGACAAAAGATTCTGTTGCCCAAAGAACAATTTTTCAAGGATGAAAGATATGCTTTAGGTTTGGAAGAAATCAATACTATGGAACAATGGATGATAGAAGACCAAGGAACAGAAAAGAATATCAAGGAAAAAATATCACAAGATGCATTGCTTCAAGATATTCGAAAAGCCATAGGAAGGAAAGATAAGGAATATCCAAAGGTTGCATTATGGTCATGTAACTGGAAAGAAGAATATATATGGTATAAATGAAAAATCTGGTTACTAGAAGACGAACCGATAAGAACCAAAGCAATTAGAAAGAATCACGACACACAACAAAATGGACCTAGTGGAAGGTCCAAGACCTTGGAATTAACACAATGAACATACTACTGGCCAGGCATGCACCAAGACATTAAAAGATATGTTAAAAACTGTGACATGTGTCAATGGATAAACCCAAGTCATCACGCGCCATACAGACTACTGCAACCATTACAGATACCAGAAAAACCATGGAAATCTATTAGTATGGATTTCATTACAGACCTATCACTATCGGACAACTATGATACCATATAGGTCATCATAGATCGCTTGACCAAGATCGCTCATTTCATACCCTGTCACAAAGATATGAAAACCAAACAATTTATGCAGCTGTATATGAAAAATATTTTCAAACTGCATGGATTACCAAAAGATATCATTAGCGATAGAGGTTCAATATTCACATTGGACCTATAGAAAGAGATGACAAAAGGATTGGACATTACATGGAAGATAAGTATGACATTTTACCCCCAAACAGATGGTCAAACAGAATGAACAAATGCCTCACTAGAATAATTCCTAAGGGCATATGTGGAATATTCCCAACACCATTGGGAAGAATGACTATCATTTGCAGAGTTTGCATATAACAATACAAGACAAAACGTCATTATGACAACACCCTTCTACGCAAACTATAGACATCACCCCATCAATGAACCTATTGGACACATAGGTTTACCAGAAATGTTGGAAAAAGATGATATCAGCCAACTACACAAACTCATCCAGACAGAAATACAGATGGCACAAGACAAAATGAGGGAAAACAATGATCGCCACAGAAAACCAGATCCAAGACTGAAATCAAGAGATAAAGACTGGTTAATCACGAAGGATATTCAGACTATGAGGCCATCAAAGAAACTTGATTTGCGGAAAATTGGACCATACAGGATCATTGAAAAGATTGCAGAAAAAGCTTATAAGCTAGACATCCTGGCTCAATGAAAATGAAACATGCAGTTTTCTACATCAGCAAACTTGAAAAATATTCACACAATCCTCTACCATTACAAAAGAAACTTCCCCCTCCTCCTACCGAGATAAAAGGAGGAAACAAATACGAACTCAATCAAGTCATTGATTCAAGCCTACATTATGGAAAAAAAACAATACTGGGCTAAGTGGACCGATTACCCCACACAACATGATCAAGAGTGGTAGCCAGCCACCAACTTCACCAATACCGAGAATGCAGTCTCCTCCTTCCACCAAGAATATCCACATAAGCCTAAACCCCAAAAATGAAGACTGGACCGAGATATATTTCGAAGATGTAACATGTGTACATGTTCCGGTAACTATATACTGGTTACGCTTATGTTTTCCTTTGTTATGTTATGTTGTTTGTTTTTGCTTTGATTGATTGATTGTTTCACTACCGGAATCACTAGGATTCCGGTAACATGTTATGTTTGTTTTAGTTATGCTTTTGTACCGGCAAGGTTGTGCCCTAGGGATTCCAAGGGAAGGAATGATCATGTATACTGGCGGTAGAGATAGGGCTTCGGTGAGGGATTGCCTTGGGCTTTCAGGACTCCAGTAGGATCACAAGATTCCGGAAGTGTACACTTACCGGTAATGACAGTGGTTGCGGGTTTTCCGGAGCCTCTACCTTGGGTGGAGGAAATCATGTATTTACGACAGACTTCCTGACTAGCAGGAAACACCAGACTTCAGACAGAACCTAGATAAGAAATATACTTGGTTGAATGGCGATTCTCTTGCTCCCTTTCCCCTTCGCTTCTTCTAAGACCTTCTTGTCTTTACCTCTCTAGTCTCCCTTAGGAATCAAATGATAGCTGGTCTACCGCCGATCCCTATTGTATTAGTTCACACAGGTTACCACCTGTTACATTTTTTTCGCCTCAGCAGGTAAGTTAACCCTCTGCAGGTACTCACAGGTTCTCAAGACGAGAACACCAGGTAGGATTGATCACCCTTCCTGTATCTTGATAACTAGTTAGAAGCAGGAGCGGCAGGGAAAGACACTCCCGGCTCAGGTGCTACATTCACAATTTCAGAACAAAGTGGTCATCGAAGGACCAGGTCCGGAAGGATATCCAGACCACCACATAGGCTAGGGTTCCCCCAGAACCCCTTAGCACCTGACAGCAACTCAGACTCAGAAACCAAAGCTTCAGCACAAGCTGGAAATGCCCTACAACCAGAGGACCTTGATTCCGACCCAGAGGAGGACCGAACTGTAGAACGGATCCTCCAGCGAGCAGCAAGAGGTCCCAGTCCAGAAACAAGACACAGATCTGGAAGCCTCTTCGGAGCAGTCTTTGGAAGCAGAGTCCAATCTCAGACGGCAAGTCAAGCAGTAAGGCAGTCAGCATCCAGAGAGTGAACTCCACCTCCAGGAGCATTCCTGGAATCCCCAGCCCAGCCAGCCAAGCCCTAGACACCTGAAGGCAAGGGCAAGTAGCCAGAAGGTTCAAGACCCCCGGAAGACCCAGCATCACCACCAGGAGGAGCAGGAATGGGCAATGCAGCATAAAGACCTGCTGACGAAACAGCACAAAGACCAAAAATCAAATGGCCCCAACCATCAAAGTTCAGTGGGGAAGGAGATAACCTCAAACCAAACGGACTCAAGAAATGGCTCAGAGAAGTAAAGAAGTACCTCTCAAAGCATAACATCAATGATGATATGCAAGATGTGGTTGATTACTATGGAGCCTATACTGAGAAGCGAGCACACAATGCATACATGACACTACTGGATGAGTATGATGATACACCAAACCTTGAGACCTTTCGAAACTGATTCAAGCAACTCTTCGAAGTATCTACAAATACAGATGACCTATACCAGCAATGGCAGAAGGTATCACAAACTACAGGAGGAAAACCAGCAAGGATATCAAAGATTGCTGGAGAACTAGAAGACTTAAGAGCTACCCTCCCAAGAGAATCTGTATCCGACTACACACAAAGACAGCGATTCTTAGATGCAATGGATTCTCGCCTCAGAAGAAATGTTAAACCCCAGATCCGGAAAACAGATACCTGGACCCAGATAGTACAGATCGCAGAGAGATATGATGCAACTATGTACAAAACTGGAGGCTATGGCAGCAGCGGCGGCCCATCAACCAACAAGTCAAACAAACCAAAGAAAGACTATCAACCTGCACAAGCATTGAGCAGCAAAGCAGCAGGAAAAGGCAAGGCACCAGCGAAGAAAACAACCTATACAAAGAACAAGAAACCTAGCAAGAAGGAAATGGATCGACGGAAAAAGGAAGGAGCATGCTTCTACTGTGGGGAAGGTGGACATATGGCAAATGAATGCCCCAAGAAAGAAGTCAAAACCAACCATGTCAGGATCATAGAGGACGATACCGACAGCAGTGATGAGGAGTATGAGTTAGAAAGTGACTCTACTCAAGAAGTGGATGGACAAGACACTATAAGGACCTACAAGACTACTGTTAGGACACCTGAAGACCCTGGCGCACCCTTCCAAGCCCTTGAATTCAATATGCTAGTGAATGGCAAACAAGCAAGAGTGCTAGCAGATACAGGAACCATCAGTGGAAGCTTGATAAGCAACCAATTTGTCACCACACACAACATCCCTTACCAGCCTCAAAAGTGCCCTGTCACTCTAAAAATGGCAGTCAAGGGATCAAGATCAAGCAGCAATTACAACAGTACCGTCGATATTCAAATAGGGAAGATGAAGATACCGAAAATCGAGATGATGGTCACACCAGTATCAGACTATGATGTCCTACTGAGTATGGATGACCTTGTCAAACTGGGAGCAATGATAGACTGCAGGAAAAACAGCCTATACTTTCCTGACTACAAGGTGAGAGTAAACTGTAACGGACAGTCTACTCAGCCCAGATCTGCGATGGCAAAAGCAGAAAAGGCACCGGATTTCCTGACGATATTCCCTAAGGTATTTGTCACAGAAGTACCTACCACTATGCCACCAAGAAGGAACATAGACCACTGGATCCGCCTAAAAAATCCCAACCTTTACCCAAAAATGCCAAACTACCAGACACCGGAAAAGCTCCTACCACCATTCAAAGCATGGATTGAGAAGCAACAAAAAGCAGGAGTTATTTACAGAGCAGAAGCACCCGGTGAATCGAGCATGTTTGTACAAGGCAAAACCAAATGGCGGCATAAGACCACTAGCAGATCTGCGGCAAAGGAATCTGAATACAATAAAGGACCACTCACCGATACCCAACTAGCAGGTAATAATCAATACGGTTGGAAGAGCAAAATATAGAAGTAAAATAGACCTCAGCGATGCCTATTTTCAGACCATAGTTCAACCAGATGACGAGAAATACAACACTATCAAGACACCCTTTGGAGCATTCATATGAAGAGTAATGCTGCAAGGAGATACAAACACCCTAGCCAAATTTATGAGGGTTATGGAAGACACCCTCTCAGATGAACTAGGAATTTTGGTTTGGGTTTATATTGATGATATCCTTATATTTAGCGACACATACCAGGACTATGTAAAACATATCAAAATGGTCTGCAAAAAGCTAGAGGTGGCGAAGCTATATGCAAACCCAAAAAAGAGCATCTTCTTTGCAAAAGAACTGGATATATTGGGCCACATAATCGATGACAATGGCATACATCCAACATCAGAAAAAATAAGGACTGTTAAGGACTGGACCAGATCAAAGAATAAGAAAGAGCTTCAGCGATGTAATGGAATGGTTAATTATATCTCACAGTGCCTACCCCACATCGCTACCATTACTGCACCACTTACAGCTCTTACCGGCGATGCGGAATGGCTTTGGAGCGACCTGCAGGAAGCTGCATTCCAGGTGGTTAAAAAGGCAGCAGAAAAACACCAGGTCTTGCGACTGATCGATTATTCCAAACCAGATATGATATGGCTGTTTACAGATGCATCTCCCACCGGAACTGGTGCATGGGTAGGACAAGGAACAACCAGGGAAGAGGCTAGACCGGCAGCATTCCATAGCCGGAAATTAACACCCTCCCAAAGCAACTATCCCACACATCAACAGGAGGCTCTTGCAATCGTTGAGGCTGTAGAAGCCTTTGCACACCTGCTGTCACACACCAAATTCACTATAGTTACCGACCATGAAAGTCTAACTAAACTTATGACCCAAAAGAACCTAAGCGACCGGCAGCAAAGATGGCTAATGCACCTTAGCCGCTTTGATTTTTCTATTCAATATATGCCAGGAGCAAAGAAATTCTTAGCAGACTACCTATCGAGAATTCATGAAGACAGATCTTCATCTTATGATATAATCCTCCAAGATCCCACCTCCGAAAACCATGATAACCTAATCACTCTAAACACAAAAGCATCAGAAATCCACACCAACTACACCTCTTCAACATCCTACAGCTTAGAATCCGATAGCGACATGAACTCCTCAGCAGCAAACCAACACTCTCCAACCCTCACCTCACGAGATTCAATACTCAGGGCCAGCCCTGATTATATGTTGAACACCATTCAAGCCAATGCAGTCACCCGATCCCAGAAATGAAAGGAAAGCAACAGAGGCCCTCCCAAGAGTGAGACCAGCACTGATAGTTCCATCACCAAAGGCAACTCCTGGGGAGATGGAGTCACCCTTCCCAAACTATCCAAAAAGAAAGCAGCACATGCAGCATCCACCTGGACAGCATGCTATGACGATGAATGCGAAGTACACAAATCTGATAAGGAAGGAGCAAATTACTTTCCCAGGGATCCCAAGAAACGAAAGCAAAGTAAGAACGGCAAGGGAAAGAACCATGCAACCGAAATCATTTCCTCCTCGCCAGCAAGCTCCCCTCCGCTTACCACATGGCCTTCTCCCTCTCTCCCCCATCCCCCTCCCAGATTCTTAACAGACCAGGAAATGTTGGCGGATAAATTGATATTAGATCAGTTGCCAGACACCTCCCTAGCTTCTTCTTCTTCACCGCTCTACAGCGAGCCTTTCTGGAGTTACCAGGAAACCGAAAAAGCAAACACCTTCTTAGACACGATCCACACAACACTCATGGGCAAATTCCGCTTGAAGGTCATTGCAGCGCTTAAGCTTGACCCCCTCTTTGCTAGAGTCCAGGAGACCGGTAACAAACTACACTATTCCATTCAAGATGGCCTTCTAATTGCACAAAATACCAATGGGTATTATAATCTTTATATCCCTGTGGGACCTTTGGAAGGGGGAGTATCCCTTTGGGATTTTATTCTCAAAACAGTTCATGAGGACCTTGGACACTTCTCAGCCCATGAAAGCTACCAATATGCAGCCTATTTCTTTTGGTGGCCACAGATGCGGCAGGATTTCATGGCTTATTGTCGTTCCTGTGACCAATGTCAGATCAACAATGAACCAACTACCCTCCCAGCAGGACGATCCCTCACACTCCCAGAGCCAGATGAGGCATATCAGTCCTTGGCTATCGATTTTGCTGGGCCCTTCACCAAATCGAACAAATACAATACTATCATGGTTATCATGGACCGATTCACATCATACACCCACTTGGTCCCCCTTGGAGACCAGGCCACCTCCGAGAAGACATTCAAAAAACTTCAAAGTACCATCTTTGATGTTCATGGTCTTCCACTCAGCATAATACTCGACCAGGACTCCCGGTTTACCTCTAAGTTTTGGTCTCAAATGATGAAATCATTGGGAATTCAGGTCTGGATGGCCACCCAATACCATCACCAAACCAACGGCCAGGTGGACCGCAGGATTCGCACACTCTAGCAAATGATGAGGATCTTTGTCAACAAAAGACAGAACAACTGGTCCCAGGCTCTCCCCTCTATAGCGGCAGCGATGAATGGTGCACCCCATGAATCCTTGAGTATCTCACCCTACCAGGCTCTATATGGACGGCTATGGAAAATCTTTAACGCTGTCCAACGATCAGCCAGCAAGGTACCGCCTGTTGATGAAATATTGAATACCCATGAAGCAATGAGAATGGAAGTGGATATGGCATAGAAGCATGCCACATTCAGGCAAACAGTACAAGCAGACAAGCAGCGCAAACCCCAGAAACGCAGCTTTGAGATAGGAAACAGAGTATTGGTTAGAGGGCGGCCCTACACCTCTACACCTGGACGATCGAGGAAGCTAGAACCCCAGTGGTTTGGACTGTTCAAGGTACTGGAACATGCTGTCTATACCGACAATTACAAGCTTGAATTGCCCCAGCGAATGGAGCGACAAAAACCCTTCTTCCACATATCTTCCCTCCAGGAATACCGCGAAAATGACCCAAATAGATTCACATCTCGAAGGATGGACAGGCCGGCACCTATCATCATTGACAATGCAGAGGAATGGGAAGCAGAACAGATCCTTGACTACAGACGCCAGAACAACAGGGACGAATTCCTGGTACACTGGAAAGGATATGAAAGGACTGACGACTCTTGGGAACCCATCGAGAACTTGGAAAACTCCTTGGAAATCATCCAAGAATACTGGACTACAAACCACCCGGCGGCCCCCCTACCTAAGATCAATTCACACTATGTTAGAATGGTTTGGGAACCAATGGAAGTATCGGAGACCCCCTGTGCAGCTGGACCTGTACCTGATGAAATTTGGGAACCTTATGACAATGAGGAATATGACTCTAGCTATTCAGAGTTTGACTACTTCAGTACCGATGATGACGCCCTCCTTTGGCAAATGGATGGGAACGAGCAGGAGGACTTGGAATAGAGTATGTGGTGTTTTAGATTGGGGGAATGTAACATGTGTACATGTTCCGGCAACTGTATACTGGTTACGCTTATGTTTTCCTTTATTATGTTATGTTGTTTGTTTTTGCTTTAATTGATTGATTGTTTCACTACCGGTATCACTAGGATTCCGGTAACATGTTATGTTTGTTTTAGTTACGCTTTTGTACTGGCAAGGTTGTGTCATAGGGATTCCAAGGGAAGGAATGATCATGTATACCGGCGGTAGAGATAGGGCTTCAGTGAGGGATTGCCTTGGGCTTTCAGGACTCCGGTAGGATCACAAGATTCCGGAAGTGTACACTTACCGGTAATGACAGTGGTTGCAGGTTTTCAGGAGCCTCTACCTTGCGTGGAGGAAATCATGTATTTAAGACAGACTATTACAAACCCGGCATGGTTTGTAATGGTTTCACATGACATACAATTGTATGTCATTGTATTTCATTTGTTAAAGGTTTTTCACATGACTCAGTTGAGTCATACAATGATATGTTTTCACACTATGACTCAGGTACGAGTCATAGGGTTTCACATGACTCACAGTTGTGAGTCATAGTTATTTATGTTTGAATTTGATTGATATGTTGAGCATTGACTCATATGTATGCCTATGAGTCATGAGGATTAAGAGGCATGACTTCGTTTATACAAGTCATGAGGTTTCGCACATGACCCCTTTAAGGTCATGGGACTTTCGCGCATGACCAAGTATGGTCATGAGGTTATATGTTACGTGAGTGCATTAGTCACAGTTGTGACTCATTTGATTTGTAAGCAGGTTGCTGGAAGAACTATATAAGGAGGTCAGTAGGACCTGATAGTTAGTTCTTCATGCAACCACCTAAGTTATTTCCTGTCTTATAAGTTATCAATAAAACACCTTTACGCTCTTTACAAACAAAGACCAACCAACATGAAGAAGAGACGGAACGAATACTAGTTAACGCTATAAGGACTTAGTATTGGCAACGGTCAATATCTAAGACATAGCATAAGAGAACTAGTATTAGAATTCTTGAAGGAAGGAGAATACAATAGGAGATAGGTAAGTACTATCCCTATAAGAAAGCTAACAATAGTGTCATTACCTGTTGCGAGATATAAGAAAGCAGAGATCATATAGCAGATCGTAACACAGACTTCCTAACTAGCAGGAAACGCCAGACTTCAGACAGAACCTAGATAAGAAATATACTTGGTTGAACGGCGATTCTCTTGCTCCCTTTCCCCTTCGCTTCTTCTAAGACCTTCTTGTCTTTACCTCTCTAGTCTCCCGTAGGAATCAAATGATAGCTGGCCTACCGCCGATCCCTATTGTATTATTTCACACAGGTTACCACCTGTTACAGAAGAAAAGAAAGACAAGCATGGAGCATACCACTTCACAGCATGTGTGGATGATGAATGCCCAATCCACAAGGATGCAAAAGATAGACACGACTTCTGACCCATGGCCAGAACAGCAACTACTAGCTCGAATGGTTCCAGCAATACCATCAGCTGGCAAAAGAACTGGGAAATCATTCCCACCATTCATACCAAAGGAATCAAAACATGAGAGGATTGATGCAAAGGATTGCATGTGAACCCGATGCTCTTTCCACAAAGGAGGAAAGAAAAAAGTCAGATGGGGGGAAAACCAGGTTTCAGGGACGAAGCCAGAGGAAAAAGAGGGGGATAAGAAGTTCATATCGAAGGAGGACCTATGAAAAACAATTGAAGACCAGGGAAGGTGGCTGGAACAACTATAGAGAACCATACATGGAGCAGGAAGGTCCATCGAATGTCGAAGAGGGGAAGAAAAAGGCTTGAGACTCAGGAATAAGACCTGAGAAAAAGAGAATCAAAGGGAAAGATATGCAAGGAGAGAAGTAAAAAAAAGGATCAGGAGAATCTCCCATGAAGTGAGAAGATTGTGAGAGAATATGAATTGAGACATATACTATAAAAGGTATCGTCACAGATGCTCAAGGGACTGAGGATTTAGGAAGAGGGGAGCTAGTATTACAAACTCTGCAGGGTTTGTAATGGTTTCACATGACATAAGATTGTATGTCATAGTATTTCATTTGTTAAAGGTTTTTGCACCTGACTCAGTTGAGTCATACAATGCTATGCTTTCACACTATGACTCACATATGAGTCATAGGGTCTCACATGACTCACATTTACAAGTCATAGTTATTATGTTTGAATTTGATTAGTATGTTGAGCGTTGACTCATATATGCGCATATGAGTCATCAGGATTAAGAGGCATGACTTTGTTTATATGAGTCATGAGGTTTTGCACATGACACCTTTAAGGTCATGGGAGTTTCACACATGACCAAGTATGGTCATGAGATTATATGTTACATGAGTGTATGAGTCACAGTTGTGATTGATTTGATTTGTAAGTGGGTTGCTGGTAGAACTATATAAGGAGTTCAATAGGACCTGATAGTTAGTTCTTCACACAACCACCAAAGTTATTTCGTATCTATTATATTATGAATAAAACACCTTTATGCTCTTTATACATTAGATTAAACAACTAGAGAAAAGGACCAAGACTAATACCAGATGGCACTATAAGGATTTAGTATTGATAAGGGTTGATATCTAAGATCAAGTGTAGGACAACAAGTATTAGAATTCTCGAAGGAAAGAGAATATAATAGAAGGTAAGTATGATTACCTGAAAGAAAAAGCTAACTACAGACTCATTGCCTGTTGCCAGATATAAGATCAGAGAGATCTTATAGCTGATCTTAACCAGAAGAGAAGGAGGAAAGGAGGGAAGAAGAGCTGAGTTTATATACCCTACATACATGAGGTGTGCACCTCACGAGTTTTCCTTATGTGCACACCTCACATGTGCACCTTATGTGTGTAAGGTATACAAGAAACAATGTCTTTGTGTTTCCTGGGGTGTACAAACTAACCAGGAAACACATATACAAGGTATAAGGATCTATTCTTCTGTATATATAATATATTTGAAAATCAATTGTAATATCTACAAAGTGTAACATGTTCCTAACTTTTATAATATAAGATTTTAAGTTATACTGGTAATGTGACACCAAGGGGTTACTAGTGCGACTTAAAACCTTATTTCATGAAACTATATATGCAGCATGACATCTCTGGTATTGCTACAACAGTATGGTGAAAAGTACATTTTAGTTCTATATTCAAAAGATATTTCTATACCATGATAGGTATAGAAATATCTTTTCAATCGACAAATGAAATGAGATTTTGGCTGTACTGTTATTGTGATACGAAGAGGTGTTGATAACAAATATTTCTGTATTATTAACACCTCTTGGTAGAATTCGTGCATGATGTCTCAAGCATCATGACATCCCGAGCATCAAGACACCAGTATGGTGAAAGTTGTATTATTTTGATATCCAAAATCTAGTTCTATACCTATTATGGTATAGAAATACCTTTTTGATATGCAAATAAAATCGGATTTTCACCATACTGTTATCGCCATACTAAGAGGCATCAATAATATTTATTCCTGTGTTCTTGACACCTCATAGCAGCAGAGCTACATGAGCTCCTAAGCATCACAATGTCCTGAGTATCAAAATACCAGTACAGCAAAAAGTTGAATTTATTTGTCCATGCAAAAGATATTTCTATACCTATCATTGTATTGAAATATCTTTTGAATGTACAAATAAAATCATCTTTTGGCAGTACTGTTATCACAATACCTAGAGGGGTTGATCGATAACATGTATTTCTGCGTTATCGATACCTCTTGGCAGCATCACCCCCACTGGCCCAGGTATCATCACAATAATATGGCAAATAACCGATTTTTATTATGTATTGGAAAGATATTTCTCTACCTACCACGGTATTGAAATATCTTTTGCATGGACAAATAAAAAGAGCTTTCCACCATGCTGTTGTTGCGATACTCAGAGGCATTGATAATATATATTCTTGTCTTATCAACACCTCTTGGCAGCATCACTGCATGATGGTCCCAATGTCAGTAATATATATTTCTGGGTTATTGATATCTCTTGACTACATTGCTGCACAACAGCCACAGCATCACCACAATCATACAGCGAAAAGCCCCTTGTATTTGTATATTTAAAAGATATTTCTCCATGATGATATGTATACAAATATATTTTCAGTATACAAATAGAATAGACTTTTAGCTGTATGGTTGTCATGATACCAAGAGGTGTCAATAACATATATTTCTATGTTATCAATACCTCTTGGCAGCATCACTGCATGACTGCCCCAGTGTCACCATAACAGTATGGTGAAATGCTGATTTTAGTTGTATATTGTAAAGACATTTCTATATGATTATATGTATACAAATATCTTTTCATTACAGAAATAAAATCAGCTCTTGGCTGTACTGTTGTCACAATAGCACAAGCTGTCCATAACATATATTTCTGTTTTATTAACAGACCTTGACAGCATTGGCACATGACTCCCCTGGTGTTGCCACAACAATACAGTGAAAAGCTGATTTTTGTTGTATATTGAAAAGACATTTGTATATGATGATATGTATACAAATATTTTTTCAATATAGAAATAAAAAGGAATTTTGGCCATGCTGTCGTCACCATACCAAGAGGCTTCAATAATATATATTTCTTAGTTATCAATGCCTCTTGGCAGCAGAGCAGCACCATGTCCCTACTGTCACCACAACAGTATGGCAAAAAGACAATTCTAGTTGTATATTTAAAAGATATTGCTATATCATGATAGGTATACAAATATCTTTTGAATATAGACATACAATTGGCTTTTGGTTGTACTGTCGTCACGATACTATTTTATTTGCTTACATAAAATAGTATCATGATATGTAGAGACATTATATAGTGATATATATTTCTCCAGTGATCAATCATGATCTCACTTGATATATGTGACTGTACAATGTTTCTACATATTATAACACCATTTTATATAAACAAAATAATTATTCCTTAATGTAAATTTCCATTTTTTCTTAGGTAGAATTTTCTTAGTCTTTTTTTTTGTTTTTTTTGTTTTTTTTGCTATCTGACTTCACAAGTTTTTCTATTATTTTTGTTTCCTATTTTGGGAATTATTTACTAGGTTTAGCTTGTAGTTTTTAGCCTGTAGTTGTTAGCTACTAATGATACCAATTGATACCCCTGGTATCTCCTATTGCTAGATGTTTCAATCTCCAGTACCTAGTATATGATACTAATGACACCATTTCATGTGCTTGCTTTGCCATCTCTCATCCCTTGCTATTTTGATCTTGAGTGCCTGGTACAGTTAACTACAATATGTGATTGTAGTAATAGCCTTCTGACCCATTGGTTTGGCCTCTGATGTTTCACATAGCATTAGCTAACCATCTGAGTAGATTGTTTACTAGGGTATGGACATTTGTGATGAGATGGAGCAGGGTTTGAAGTTGGTCAGGAACAGCTACACTATAACCTCTATCTGTCTCATCACTAATATCTATGCATGAGTAGGTTGGATTGCTTGAATTTAGCTTCTTGGGTATTCAACTGTATTGACTCGACACTGGGAGATGATTTCAGACACTTCTAGTGCTAGTTAGGCAATGCGAGAATACCATAGCGCCAATAGGATCAGTAAACAATACTATTCATGGCTAGATTTTATTAAGCCATCTACCCTAGCAACACTTTCATTTTATCTAACTTTTTCATACCAGAGTCTTGAGTCTAATCATAGTTGAGAATGCTTTGATTATTACAAACATAATGTTGAACACTCTACAAATGCCATTTTGCAGGAAAATCTTTTGCTTCAATAATGAGTGATAGTCAGTGATCTTGCATACATACTTAGGGAGCCTTGTGTATAAGACCAGATCCACTGTATACAATACAAGGAAAATATACAAACTTCACATCTTCACCATACTATGCTTGAGATGCCTACGATTTTACTCTAGCCTGAATCCTAACTTACCTTACCCTAACTAACCTATTAGACTATAAATAAGAAACAGGCTTATACACCCAGTCAGCCAGTATCCTGAGTCAGTAATCTATATAGAGGTAGATGCAATGTGCAACTCAGTAAATGGAATTGGGAAAAGGGAGATCCAGAATGCATCAAAATGAATCTCAAGATGCATCCTCAACTCAGGATTCTTCTGCATCCCTGATTGCAAGACAACCAGGAAGAGCATAATGTGGACTACAGTATATGCAGAACCTGAAACCGAACCCAGTGATCAACTAAATACCCAAACAGTGCTTCTATTGGATAATAGTAGTGATGAGTACCATATCTCACATGGACTAGATGAAACATAATCAGATAACGATCCTGATGGGGAAGGCATCAATATTGCATATGGTCCCAGATCAAGATGTGATCATGGCTCACAAGTAGCTAAGAGAAAGGGAGACAATTGGGTGAAAATAATATGCATTTCAACCATATCAGGGTCTCAGGAGATAGGTCCTGCTGAGCTTAAAATCATGGATCTTGGATGCATAATTTGGTAGAGAGCCTATAGTCTTCCAATATTTCTATCATCAAGTGATGCATGGTTATCATCACCACTAGGCTGTCTGCATGGTCTGGCATCTGCTATCCTGATCTCTAGTCCAGCTCCTCACTCTCAGTGAAATATAGTGACATGTGCTGTAAGGTCCTTATTACATAATGTGAAGACTCTGATTCTATAGTACAACCTGTTTAAGCAGCTCCTCTGAAGTGTTGTTGCTCTGATGACCCAGGTGCACAAAGTTTAGGATGTGTGCTTGCTAATATTACAGATGCTGAAAACATCAAACTCTCACAGTAGTTCATAATTTTAGTAAGTAAACTCAGGCAGATATGAGGTAATGCAGAATGCAATACTAACCTAGAAAGATACACCAAAAACACTCTGAGGTACGATTCCAGTCTGTACATTAGGTGAAGAAAGTGATCGTGGAATTATATAGTCTGCCAGATGATCCTACAAATATAGCATGCAGAGTCAATTATTTGCTAGAATGAGATAGATTTATATGTGATCCAAGAGGGTAACAGGTTTGTCTCCACTAGATACCTACCATATAGTGACCACTACTAAGCATAATTAAACATAATCCAAGGGCTGACATGATGATTCCTTATGCCTCTGATTCCTGAGGTGATTTTCCATAAGTACTTTGCAGGGAAGAAGATGCATGGTATTGTGGATCCTGAGTTTCTTCCACTCATCAATGGTACTATGATCTGCTTGATGTGTATCATAATCTGCTATACACTGCAGGTATGGCAAACAGGGATATATCACAAGCCTAGGGACTTCAAGCCTGTGGCAGATGGGGGTGAGTCTTTGAAACATTCAACTGCGCATTCATGACCTGGGAAGCTCACCTGTTACTAAATACATAGGACCTTTTTGACAAGCAAACAGAAATATACGGCAAGTTGCTAGAGAGTATCCAGGATATGATTGTCCAAAATATTCAAGAAACAATGGATAAGAAGGATGGGCAAGTTCGTTGGGAATAGTAGAACCACTGTAAAGGATATGAGGATGATTGAGAAGCTGTAAGCACTGAGCCTGAGAGTTGAATATCTGACTACACTTCTATATAGCCTATATTACAATACACTAATCACCAGAACTTGGACCTAGTAGGACATCAGGAATATGACAATTTGTCATCAGAAACTCATAGCTAGTTTGACTTGAGCTAGATATTCATAGCCCAGGAGCTTTAGTTACACGATTCAGATTCTCTAAGTTCGGATGATTCACATGATCCAACTGTAGGACTTGCAGTGGATAGAGTGATGATCACTTCTCTATCCCAAGGAGTCTCATTGAGCCTTTGGGATTCTCAGGAAGTGCAAGCAGTACCTGCAGGGATGTCATCGTAAGTCGGATGATGATGAGCAGGGGGGGTGTGCCCATCATTGAGGTTGATTAAGGGGAATTAAGAATATGTAAAGATTATATGTAATAGATTTAATTTAGCTTACTAGGATGACACAACAATAGAAACTGAAGGATGTAGTGTAAAGGAATCATCAGGGCAATATTCACTGTAGAATCTATGAAAGGCGACTGTCCACAGGGTGTTCTGATAATCACAATGTAGCATATCAGATATCAGGAGGAAGTGGGAAAGGTTGGACAATATTGCACACAACATGTAAATGGTATCAGGATTAATTTACCATACTTTGGAAAGCATGCTGAGGAGTTCCAGACATGAAACAGTAGCATCAAGATGAGACATCGTGGTTGAGGTAAAATCTGGATGCATAGTGTATGCAGGTAGAGATCTAGATGAGAGGAGCATCACATAGAAAGAATCTGGATAGAAAGGCCTGATGAGAGGGGGCTCCAGGGTACATATCATGTGTATTGTGGAATCCTGATGGGCACAGCTGATATTGTGATATCAAGTTCAAAGATGTCAGAATTAGGTGTCATCATGATGTAATACCTTATGATCAAGTACCATCTGGATGCAATATGCTAGGACCATATGGTGTTAGGATGCAACACTCAAGAATCAGACATTGCTATGATGCCTCACCTGAGGATCAGATGTTATTAGGACCTAAGAGCACAGAATCAGACATTGTCAGGTTGGACCTAGCCTAGGTGTCGGTGTCTGGATACCGTCTGGACACATCAGGTGTACAACTCGATATCAGGACAAGATGTTGGTTTGACAGCACATCCTGGTTAATGGTTATCATTATAGGCACCTTGTGCATCGGACTCACAGGATGCACTCGGTGCCAGATAATATTTTTGCTGATGTAGCATGTTACGGTTAGGTTAAAATACTAATTATTCACTATATTCCTTGGTGGTCCATATGTTTGCAGTGATCCTCATCCCGTGATGGCATTATATGATGAGATAAAGGTATTAAACTGTTCCTGCATTATTACCATAACAAGAGGAGCTATTGAAGAAGGTATATAAAGAATGTCCATCTTCCAAACAGTGTTCATTGGTGGCACTACTAGTGCAGAATGAAGAGAAACTGAGTTGGGGTTTACTTTATGAGAAGGCTGGCTGGGTCTAAAAGGATCCAGTTCATCAATCCTGTGAAAAGTATACTTTACTATGATTAAAGCATTGAGAAACAAAAGGTTCAGAGAATCCTCCAAGGAAACAAGACTCTCTGTTTCCTTTCCTGGTCTCTCGTGCCTTTGGCAAAGGAAATGTCAAACAATAAGTCCATGTCCTTGGGAATCTTTCTTGATACCTTTTCAACTCTGTAAATGTAAGACCTAATGTGTTCGATTTCTCCCTAATAGAGAGAGAGCATCTCATTCTGTACAGCTAACAAGGATGAAGCTTGCATTGCTTTAACTTCATACCTATCTTTAAACTCTGCCACAATTTTGCCCTAGTTTTTTTTGTCTCAATCTGGAACTACATAGTACCTCCAGTGCCACCCATCCCTATTCCTTTCTAAATTCTGACAAAACAAATAAATTTTAGATCAGTCGCTATCTTCCATAATACTCAAGGTAACAAACAGTTTCCAGGAAAGAGCAGCCATCTCGAAATCATTGAGATATTCACCCACACTTTTACTGACATCCGTGTTTGCCCTGTAAAACTATATGATGTTGATAAATGAAGTCATCTTGAAAGCATGACTCTATGATCAAGAAATAGGAAATGAACCAGAAGGAACAGGAATTATGACTGGTGTCAATAAAAATGTTTGAGATAATGTAAACTTAGACGATGGATTCAAAAAAAAAGGGTGAACTGCAAAGTGCCTAGTATTCATGAAGTAATTCCCTATTGATATAGATGGCCTTGCTATATGACAAAGGGGTATCCTTCTCCAGATTGACAAATATTAAAAGAAGAAAAGAAAATAAACAGTCTTTCTCATACAGTAACAAGAAAAGTCTGTTTTAGAGCACCAATGAAAAACACTATCTTGAGCCCTATGCAGAATAGAGTATCTTCTGAAGAAATACCTAAGGGTAGGAAAGAATCTTTGGCAAATCCAAAGTACAGGAAAGGAAAAGAAATGACTATCAGAACAAAATTATTGAGATTGAATAAGAAACCTGTAAGTTCACAGAGGAGATCAGTCAATCCTCAATTATTAAAAATCAGTAAAAATAAAGATGGAAACTGGAATTACACAATAAAAACAACTGTCCCTCATTGTTGTTATAAAGTTAGTCCTCATTCCTTGTTATTCTCTAGCTATGTACCATCTGTTTTATACCTATCCTAGTATACAACTATGGTAATAACCCATTCTCCTTTATTCTGTAACCTCACTGGCATGTGAAAACCTCTAAGTAAAAAACATAGAAAACCAAAAAATCATCCAGTCCAAAAAAAAGACAATTCTTACCCCTGACAGTACTAACAAGGATTTCTGGGTGTTGGCTTGCGAGATGGTATTTTATCTACATAATATATCACCTTAAAAGGCTATTAGAAATCATATATCATATGAGATGTGGTATGGGAGATTGCCTACAGTATCACATGTATGAGTATAGAGGTATTGAGTATTTTATAGGTTGCCTAATGAAAGATGACAGAAGCTAGACAATAAATCAGATGCAGGAATATTTGTAGAATACTGCTGCAGTACAAAGCAGTACAAGGTCTATGATCTGGTGAGGCATGTGATGGAAGTGACAAGGGATTTGGTTTTCCAGGATAAGGAGTCATACAAGAAGAATAATCTGGTATAAGATGAAAGTGGCTTTGGAAGGGAAGTTAGAATTGAGGGATTGATTGAGGAAATGGAAATAAAGTTGGATAGTGACAAGGAAAAGGGAGAAAAGATTATTATTGCAGAGGAAGAGGGATGGAGTAAGAGCAGGGAGCTGGAATGAGTTTTAGGAGTTGATATTATACCAGATGCCAGTGTCTAACAGAGAATAGCTGAATCATTCCCCTCATCCGTGGTACTTATACTGGTAGTATCCTGAATTCCTGTATTGACTCCTCCTACTGCTAGTTGACAATCTGAAGGGGTTTGAGAAAATGGTGAATAATGGGAATCTGGTCACAATATTACACCTGCTCCAGGTGCTAAAAGGCTGTATGCACAGTTATTAAACCATGAGATAAAGAACCTCAGTTTGAACCTTAGGATAGTATGGAAGGTATCAATTATGCCAAGCAGGAATACCAGGTCAGAAGAACCCAGATTATGGCATTCTATATGCTGAAAGCACAAGCAGCCACAGGCAAATATTATCAATTTCTTAGTAACGGTACCGGTTGGTCTGACAACTCTTGAGGAAGCTTTGGGTAGTGCTACCAGTCATCCCATTAGATAGCAGTTAATAGCTATCTGAGGATACTAGTCCTCATCCTGGATTAAATGATGCCAAGCCCATATAGACAATAAAGATGAGGACTCCAAGTAGCACTATTGGATAGCTATTGATAGCTATTGGATAATAATACCTGAGTTATTTTCCTAATATCTTTCTTTTCTATACACTTGACTTCCCCTCCTGTACCCAATACTCGCCATAGTTTAAACACTACCATCAATGCCTTTCATATCTTTTGTTCACTACTATTTTCTATCCTCTCTCCTTCCCACCATATTCTCACTCCCAGTCTTCATCTCTACTCTACCTTCACTCTTGACTGCTATTGTTTTCTCTGTTCTCCTCTCCAAATCTACCTCCTCTCTCTACTACTGTTGTTTTTGCACTCTCTGCCCCCAGCCTAAGAAACTTAGTTACCAAGAAACCCAAATTGTTTTCTGAGCCCCTAGGGACCCTCAGGCCTTCTTGTTAGCTGTCTATAAATCAGTACTTATCTTATCTCTGTTGAGTTTGATTATGATAAGATCTTAATACCTGTGTAAAAATATTTCACAGACTTGAGGAAACCAACAAATACATAACTATTGATATTTTACAAGTTAAAGGAAGATCATTTAGAAGGTTAAGTATCACCTACTCATTTACTTCCTTCTCATATAACTTAATTGCTATCTCTTGTCTAGAATTATTGAATCCATATTTTTCAGTATCAGGGTTTTTTTATATTGATTCAAACAGTTACACAAAAACTTTGAGCATGTATTATCCTATTTTATAAGTTGGGGATTAAATTCTTTTGAATCCATTAATGCAGTTAGAAACTGTCCAGGTCTACCAAATCCAAGATTCTGGATGACTTCAAGTCTATTGATGAGAGTTTCTTTTATAATTACCTTTATGCTAAGTCTGTATTTTTGTTGAGTATGTTTATCAGCACTTAGTGCAGGGGAGAGTCAACTTGTACTCTCTTCACTTGAATTAAATTTTGGAAGGTGCTGGCTTGACATAATTAACTTTCCATGAAAGTGTTGGTACCAGTAAGAAGTCTTAATGTATCAGTAATCAATTGCTGTTGAGACTCACTTTAATCATACCTTATATATTGAAGAAAAACTTCAGAAATCTTTGTTAGTTTTAATCTTATATTTGTTGGTTTCCTCAACTGTATGAAATATTTTTACCTAAGTATTGAGATCTTATGATCATCAAAGCTAATCTACATAAGATAAGTACTGATTTGTATATGGCTAATAATAGGGCCTGAGTGTCCCTAAGGCTTCAGAAAACAATTTGGTTTTCTTGGCAAATAGGTAACATATAACATTTCTAGTCCCTTCAAATGCTCCTCCCACTGTATTTCTTTGTAATTATTTAGCTATGATACCACTTAGTTTGATTTTTTTTTGCATTGTTTTGGCTAAAACAAGACCAATTTGATCGACCTGAAAGAAAGTTAAGATAAGTGGGTTGAGTCAGAAGAGAAAATACAAGGAAGAAGTGATAAGCTAATTTTAGAATTGAAAAGAAGAAAAGAAAAAAAAAACAACAAATGTAGTGACTGCCTGAAGATGACCAACCTCTATGATAAAGATACAAATAAGGATCATAAGTATTTTACCTTTGCAAGGCAAGTACCGAAAAAAATATGAACAAATAAACAAAATCATCTTCATCTCATATTTACAAATATAACTATCTCAACTTTCAATGTACAGAATAAAATGACAGTGTTAAGAAAAATACATACTCTAGACATTAAGGTTCCCAGTTTTGAGAAGCCAAATGAATGAAATTTCTAGTTGATTGATGACCTTAATGTCATTATTTGAGATAACTTTGGTGATTGGTAAGTTAATTCATTCAAGTATATTTAATTATCAACCTTGATACTAACATAAATAGTGACTCCATTGATGGAGAGATTCTCACTCTTAAGTTTAGAACTTTGATGAAAGAAAGTCCAGCTGAAGAAACTACCATTCTTAAGGAACTTCTTAAGTTGCTCCATACTGGACTATTTAGCTTTTAGGCAGTGGACCCTCTTGCTGGTGATGAAAACAACTAATACAAGAGTTGCATGCTAATGGAAAACACCTTGCAGTGTGAAATTATAACAGATAGTAGACCAACTATACTGATACAAGAAACAAATAGTCAATACATTGATATCTAAGCTTAGTACACTGCAAGGAATGACTATTCAATAAATAATATCAAGTTGAATTGAGGACCAAGATGTATATAGGAAACAATAAGAGCATAATTAACTGACCACCAGAACTTCCTCTAGTCAATCAATCCATTGACAAAATTGACCAAATGCATCTTTGAAGCTGTTCTTCTAGACCTTTTTTGGCAAAGTACAATAAAGTACACAATTCTTTATTAATAACATACCTCACATAAGACAAGAAAGACTGTGTTGCAATTTGGACATCAAGAGGAACTATTTTGTTTATCTTTACTGATGCTCATATTGATATTAATAATATTTCCCTTGACCTTTGTGCTATAATTCAACTTGGAGAGTTTACTGATAGACATCTTTGCCTTCTAGGTTTGGGTATCAAATTCACGTTACAGCCTAGTAAGTTTAAGTTATTCTTTTCTTTACATTTGACTCTTATACCTCATTTCAAAATAAAACTAATATTAATATAAATTATAGGCTGTATTCTGTTTCTGAGATCACATTTACTGCCATACTATGTACATAAATGGACAGAAAATTGGTTTGGTATTATTCAGTCTACTCATCAGTCTGTTTTTGATTCTTTTTACTGGGTAGGTTGGTAAGACTCTATTTCCCATGGCAGATATGCCTCAATGGTATCAAGAAAGATATAACTAGAATAGATTCTTAGTATTTTGTTACCTTTATTGGCAGTACCTGTAATTTCTACTCAAACTTGGATTGTTTAATTATATTTTTATTTTAAACTGTGGTACTTCTGCTTTCTATATAAAATAAAATAAAAAATAATTGCATAACTTTTCTCTAATTCCATCAAGTATTTCCATTATAAATGATACTGGATAATACTAAAGAAACATTTTGAATTACATAATTGAAAAAAGAATAAAACTGAAGAAGTGGATGAAATAATTATATTGTTGTAGTATATTAGTGGTTAGCTTACCCCACTTTTAATTAGAATAAGTATTTATAATATCATACCCAACTGTATACTTTATAATAATTATTCTTACTACAATTCCTACCCCAAAACCAATTTGCTTTTATCCTGATCATAATCAAATATCTTTTATTATAATTGCTAAGATAGATGATACCAACAATCTTGATGTATTGTACGTTAACAAAATTAACCATACATCTATGATCCATGGCAATGCAACCCTCCTCATCACCTCTCACTTTGAACACCACCTAAAGAAATTCCTCTACATCAACCAAAGCTCAACCAATTTTCCTAATTCTTTTGTTTTAAGAAACTATGCCTCCTATTCTTCGTAGTCATGCCAAAAAGCCTATTCCCTCCAAGCATCTCTCAGAGTTTACCAGGGGGAGAATTCTCGGGTTACACGAACCTCAAATGAGCTATCGCCAAATTTCCCACTACCTTGACATCCACCTCAACACTATTAAAGATAGTATCTTAAAAGGAGATCAAGAGGGCCAGGAGAGAAAGGGTTGAGGAAGATATCCTAAAACTACCAAGTTGCAGGATGATGCTATGGTGGAGGAAGCTCTCACTATTGCAATACTAGCTATTCTGAGATTGCCAAAAAAGTTGCTCCCAATATCTCTTCTATGACAGTGATGAGAAGACTTCAACAAAAGCATCTAAAAAAGTAGTTGGCACAAGAAAGGGTTCATTTGGATGAGGATCTAGCTCAAGTGAGATTGGAATGGGCATTAGCTCATAGGCATTGGACAAGAGAGATGTGGAGAAGAAAGGCAATGTGGGGAGATAAGGTAGCTGTGGAGAGAGGAAGAGGAAAGAGGAGAAAATGGATATTTAGATATCCAAAAGAGAAGTGGAATAAGGATTGTATTAAGCCTGCTGCTAGGAGAGGAGAGAGGAAGATTAACCAAATGATGACTGGTTGTTTTTATGGTCAAACTCATGGTCTCTTTTTAACTGTTTTTCCTGATCCTACTTCTGCTAGGGGTGGAGTGACTGGAAAGTCAATTATTAATGTTTATGATGATTATGACTTTCTATGGATATGGGAGGATATCAGAGAAAGGGTTGGAGATGAAGAGGTATTTTTTATCATTGACAATTCTAAGACTCACTTGCCCTTTAGGAGATGGCTCAGAGTGCAGGGAATTACTCTTCTGGAAATTCCTGCCTATTCACCAGATCTCAATCCTATTGAGAATGTTTGGTCTCTGGTGAAAGATAAGCTTCACAAGAACTATCCTGAGCTCTATCTCATGAAGGGTCCTGTTGATGAGGTCAAAAAAGTAATAGAGGAGGCCATTACTAATTGTTGGGAACTTCTTGACTCAAAGGTTTTTGATACTTTGGTAGGATCAATGGTAGATAGGGTGGAAGAATTTATTAAGGCTGATGGATGGTATACTAAATATTAATTTCTACTATGTATTTACATTTTTTTAATTTCTTTTTGGTTTTCATGATGGTGGGGTTGGTGGGGTAGTGGGGTTGCCATGGCTGAGTTTTTCCATCCGTTGATGTACAGTTATTTTTGTTAATGTACAATACTAGTAGCAACTTCAGCTCATGTAATAACTTCTACAAGTACTATAGTAGGACTAAACTTTGATCCTAGCTTGTCCTCACACTTGAACTCCACATCACTGTAATTATGCAATCAAAAGTGTCTACCATTCCAGATTAATGAGAATATTTTTTATGGTTCATGAAATCATACAAGCTGGGTGTGGAGGCCTGAAAATAGTATCCAATTCAGGGTACTTGATATTAATGAAGTTATTTGAGAATGCTGAAGATGGGTACAATTTATATTAAGATAAATTATTTATGAATATATTAATTATATTCTGATAGCTATGAAGCTCCTGATCGTGAAATAGCAAATACATATTCTGAAAGTACAATTAAGAATGTGATTGATCATCTCATTTAGATACATAGATTTAACTGAAATGCTATTCAACATGAGGTGACTGGTTATATACCTACTGGATCCCATCCTGATTGAAATACAGCTGTTCAAGCTACATTTCCACAGATCAACTTCAATTCTGATTTTATCAAAAGTCTCCTCCTTTGATGGATTGTTTTGAATTGAATTGCATTCAATTAATTTATTTCACCATCTTGACACAATGTTTTTAGTTATCTTTATATAGTTTGAGCCTCATTTACCAATTATGCTGATACAATACAAACCTTTTCAATAACAATTAGCAACTGGTTGATTGACTATTTTCAACAAAATAAATTGAAACTTCAAGTTCTCTTAATGGAGAAGGTGATTTCTTCTATTCACTGTAGTTTTGACATTTGCACTTCTGCCAACTGCCTTACCCTTCTTGGTTTTGTCATATTTTGGATTGATGAGTTTGCCATTGTTCAGCATGCTCATTTGAGCCTTCCCTGATTATTTGAAAGTTATACTAGAGATAATCGAGGCCAAAGATGTGGGAATTAATTACAAATTATGAAATTCTGCAATCTTTAGGATATTTCTGCTAGGACAATACATCCAATAATATTACAGTACTATGATATTTGTCTAAGCAGTACAGATCATATGTTCTAAGTCATATTCCTTTTGATATCGCACAATGATATGTTCAATCCTATGGATATATCATGAATTTTGTCATTCAAGTGTTTGTTTATGGAAACAAATTAAATTAGTTGGTCACCAATAACAAGGAGTGACATTTTATTGAAAAGGAGAATTATGATCTCAAGTTATGGCATAAAGTTGGTCCTATTGAAAGAACGAGAATCATTATTGTATGGATATAATGTAGTCCACAGTATTGCAAATCATTTGCTCAAGTAGTAAATACTATGAATAGAAGTTCAACCCATACACAAGAACCCATATTAGGCAATGTAACACATTGGACTGGTGACCATGATACTTTTAACAAAGCTATATACTTCAAGAAATGATAAGCTTTCAGGTTGAGTACAGAATTAATGATGATCCTCAAGCATCCATGATGAAAGATAAGTTATTGTTAGATAACTGAGTATTTTTCCATTGAGTTCTGGAGTTTCTTACAACATTTCATGATGAAACATTAATATTGAAAGGAAATCACTTAAATGGTACCTTTAATGATGTTTATCCTTCTCCTAAGGTAATAAGAACTCATATTTCATCTGTTCTTTCCTAATATCATGATTCTTCCTCTCATTTGCACCCAACCTTAAATCTGGCATTGTATAAACTTGATAAGTATTATTAATTTAATACTTTATCACCAATTATTTGTAGATCAATTGTGTTGAATCCACATCTGGATGAATTTATTGAGTCATCAGAGTATAGGTAGGGAAACACAAATGACTGGATAGATAAGGATATGAAGTCAGTTCAGTAGTTATGGTAACAAAATTACAAACTTCTTTCATTAGAACATCTTGTAATTTCTTTTTATTTGCCACAAAAATAGAAATTAGAAGGTACAGGGAGAAACTTTAAAAAGGTTCAGCTTAGAGGTAGGTGAAGATGCACAAGAAGAGTTAGAATGTTACTTACATTGGTGAATGAGAAATGACAGAGAATCAGCTGTTGAAGATATTATCAATTGGTAGTTTATGGCTTGTTCTTTATACCTAAAGCTTTCTACAATCCCCTTAGATATACTTTCAATTTCTGCAATTTCAGCTGAATGTAAAATGGTATTCAGTAGGTATATTTCACATAAGTTTTTTTTTTTACTCTTCTGACAATAAAAATGTATAAGAGTTCAATACTAAGCATAAGGTAATTGTTCAAGAATTAATTTGACTAATTTTTTAACCGTATTCAATCTGCTTAATAGACAGATTTCAAGTTTAATAACTGACTACCAGAACTCTTTTCAATGTATCATAATTGAAGCTACTGAGTGTTTAAAATCATGGGCTTAAACAAGATTAATTAGTTTTGAATCAGTAGCAGAAATTTTTAAAGTCCTTTATGATTGTGTACAGGAAGTTTGTATTTCTTGAGTTGTGAAATAATATACTTTTGTATAGTATTTATTGTATGGGGGTTTTTATTTTTTATTTCCTTTTTTTTCTATCGTGTTTATTCTATTTTATATCTTTTATCTTAACCTATTTGGATTTTAGTATATTTCTAATTATATACATTAGGAAATTTGAGATGTTTGCAGTTCAATACTATTGATAGCTATCTACCCCATCAACGATGTAGACCAGCTCATCCAATCTATCCAAGAATGACACAATCTCATCATTTATTGTCCTTGCCCCATCTTGGATGTATGGATGACTAGCTGTGGTAGCTTTGAGTGGACCAAATAAGCAGGAATGGCAGCTTACTATTAAGTTAGAGATTAATAAGTTGGAAGGCCAAGGAATATAGTGTACGGTAGATTCAGTACGGGAAGGGAGAAAGGCTATTACTTTGATCTTTGTGCTAGCATAGAAGTTTCATTCTAGATGAAACCTATAGAGGTTCAATGCCAGATTGGTGGCACATGCATTTAAGCAGTGGTCAGGAGTGGATTATTTTAGTATTTATATACGTTTGGTTTTGATATCCTTGGTCTCCCTAGTACTATCTTATATAGCAGTATATGATTACAATATATATCAGCTTGATATGAGGTTTGCTATTCTCTAGAGTAAGATGAAGGAAGAGATTTATTAATAGATACTGAAGGGGTTTCAGTGTGGTCATGATACTATGGAGTATACCAGTTGCATGAAACCATTATTTGTCTATCTTGTGAAGAGTTTGTATAGACTACAGTAGTTGCCTCTCAACTGGTATGATAAGTTGATTCAAGAGTGATGGTGATTACATTTTTGACCCTTACAATTTGAGGCCTGTGTGTATTACCAAGCTGATCTCATTCTACTTATATGGGTAGACAATATTCTCCTTTTTCACGGGGAATAAGATTGAGATAATAAGAAGTAATTTGAAGTTATGTTTTAATATTAGGGATATTGGACAAATATCTAATTTCCTGCACATAAAACTAACAAGAGATAGAGACAAAAAGATATTGTTTCTAGACCACGAAGGTTAGATGAAGCAAGTACTAGGAACATTCTACATGGGGGCAGTAAGTGGAATTTGGACTCAGATAGAGTTTGGACTTTCATTGTTGAAGTAAAATGAAACACTGATAGTAGGTGAGGAGAAGAGAGAAGGGAGAACAAGAAGCAGAAGAAGAAGAGGAGAAGCAATATGAGTATCATGATACAGTTTGAAGTTTAAACTATGATGTAATACTAACAAGATGTAACATAGTATTTTCCATTAGCATTCTCAGTTGCATTGCTTCATTACCAGCTTGAAAGAATCACAATATGGCTAAAAGAGTATTGAGATACTTGAAAAAGCCCTCACAGTATAGACTATGCCTTGGCCTAGTTATACCACATATACTGAATACAAGCATACTGGTCTTTACCAATACTGATTTTGTGGGTGATCTAAATTCATTGTAGTCAACTATGAGCATAGTTATCCTAGATTGATATGTAGCTATTAGAGAATGGCAACTAAAGAAGTAAACAATTACAGTGAAAAGTACTGCAGATACTGAATTGATAGCATACACAACATGTATAGATGAGAGAATCTGGATTCATAAGATTAATTCTGAGATAGACAAAAGACATTTACATAACATCAATAACTCTAATATGAACCTTATTATATTAACAGTCTTTTCAAAGAATCAAGTGAACATTAAGTTATGAATAACAGTATTCATCAAAGACCTAGTAAGATAGTGAGTATGAAATGTCATTCGTTACATGAACAGATTCTTGAGTGGTTGATCACCCTTACCTATGTCCTATGTCTAAATTGCTAGCCAATAGGTTTACCAAGATTTACAAATGGCAGAATCAGGAGAATTTGCTAGTGAAGCTTGGTATCATTTACCCTAATGATAGTAAAGCTTTAGGAGGAGTGATGAAACATTCTGAATCTGTTTAGACAAGTTATAGAGCTAACTTACTAAAGGTTCTTGGATGTTATGGGGTCTCTTATAGTGATCAAGGAAGCTCAAGTTTCTTTGTTATGCATTGCAGGAGGTACACACAAGAATAGAAGTTTAGAGACAAGGGTGGGAGTTTGGAGAGAAGAATGAAAGTTTCATGAGAGGTATAGGAATTTGGAGAGTGGTACACATAAGTGTGGAATTGTCAAGAAGATACTTAGAGAGATGTTTGTAGGTTATGAAAGAAGATAGTAGGATACTGAACAAGGTATCCATGAAGTTAGTTTTGATGCTATATATATATCTAGCTTTTTCATTAGTTGCATTTTACAAGATTCTATGTTTTGATTTTTCTGTTTACTGTACCAATATTATTGTTTTTTCCTGTTCCAATGTTCTTGAGTTCAATAGAGTTATGTAAAACAGTTTGTTTAGATAGGTCATAAATGGTATATATGGTACCAGAACAATAAGTAATAAAAGAAACTTGGAAACAAGAATATTAGGAGTATAGATATTGGATAAGTTGATGCAAGAGGTTGTGATCTAATAAGTTACAATGAATGTAAAAAATACTCACAAGGTAATCAAAAATGACTGCAGGAAATAACCTATGCTGTATAGAAGATACAAAAGTTCTAGTATGAGGACAAGTCCTTGTAGGGACAGGAATAGTTATAAAGCTACCAGACAATATTAATGGATGCATAAGATCATAAAGTGGTCTTGTATAGTAGGAGGTTGTAATGGGGGTACCCTAAGAGATGATGGATTGGAAGTTCAAGACCATACTGGAGTGACTCGAAGATCAAAAAGTGATAATCAACAGTAGAATAAGGAAGAATCAAAACAGCAAAACTTGATATCGTTAAGTCACAGCTTCACTCAGTAAGTTTCTTGAGAGGTAGTTGATTACTAGAGTAGAGTAGAACTCACATATAGTTTAAGTAGAATATCATATACTGACAGTTCCCACCCATTACTACTCTAACTTAATCATCAGCACACCTGTCTCCTATAAGCTGACCAATGCACACCACTGAGGACATTATTCCCTTGTTGATGTTGGCCTGCTGTGGTTAAATCTCCTTCTGACATTAAGTATTTCAAGTGCTGCATCTCTAATACAACTGCAGGAGAAAAACTCTTCACATCATTGACATGTTAGTGGTAAACTATCATGCAACTGAGGAGATATACCATTTATGAACTCTCATACCCATATGCATTTCATCCATGCAAGCCTTTAGTAGATATAGCTCTCATGATTGAGCTAAACCTTGTACTTCTTTCTAATAAGGTCTTTGCCTGATAGGAAAGTCTACTCTGCTCCCACAGTGGGGTACCTTGGTGATTGGCTAGGTAGGAACTACCCACAGTCAACTCCCCAAAAGTACCCCTACCACGATAGGAATGATGCCTTTAGAGTTCTTAAACAACCCCAATATTCTTACAGAGATTTGGTAAGAGTTGTGTCTATGTGCAGTTCACCTGCTCAGAGATACTTCAACATCTTCCAGGCCACCCCAGGACTACCAGGTTGGCTCTGCATTACCCTTCCAGTATTACCTGAGTAATATCTTCAGTTCTTGTCCATTTTACAGATATATAGTACCAGAAGATAGACCTTCTTTGGGAGCACAGCATATGCCCTCACTTATATCCTACTGACAGCATCAGGTTGGATGGACAGTGACAACCTATACAGTGTTACAAGAGTGCCTCTACTCAATTCCTTTTATTAGGAAGGGAGCAACTGAACAGCCATAAGCCCATGACGTGTGGTCCTTATACTGGCGCTGCAGGGGAGTGTTAGGAATACCTCTGGAAATCCCTGGAGCATTCGGAGCCCTGTAGCTCCTCCTACAACCCCCCAAAGACTACTAGGTTTGTAACCTTTAGATTTTACCAGAGTGGCCAATCCTTATAGGATCGCCCCCTGCCCTAAGTAAGTACCTCTATGTGTTAGGTAGGGTAACCTGGGTGCTGTGTCATGGTAACTTGGACCTTATGGCAGGGTAACTTGGACCTCATGTCAGTGTAATCTAGCCCTTTTGTAACGGTAAATTAGACTTCATTACATGAGCCTTTCCTGAGCTCACCTTCTATACTATAATCTTATAACATGTGTAGTTGTTCACTATAGTGAACCAAACTATCCTTATCTATTGACTGCAGGGCCTCCAATATGGGTATAAGAATAGTTTACTGTAAGACACCATCTGGTGGGTCGTTACAGAAGGTATCACCATTAATACTAGAGTTATTAATACAGATTATACAGGAGAAGCCAAGGTGCTTCAAGCAAATCTAAATAATCTAAATTATGAAGTTCATGAAGGAGATTACATCACTCAATTGGTCATTGAAAAAATCAACATGTCAGACCTGAAAGAAGTTAGGGTAGTAGAAGAAATGAGAAGAGTAGATGCTGGATTTGGAAGTAGAGACTTAGTCAAGAAAAAAGTAAAGAAACACAATGAGGAACTAACAATAGTGTTCATATCACATAGAGCACTCAGAAAAATGAATTAGAAATGAGACCAAACTGGAATACTCAAGTAGGAAGAGGATGGTATGATGCTAGCAGCAATAACTATCAGCACTGAGCTGACATTGAAAAAGGAGAAGAGAGGAAAAGGAGAAACACTTCAACAAATGATGACTAATGAAAACCATTCTTTTTTAGGACTATTTGAAGAAAAGCAAAGATATACCCTACTACTACATAGAGTAGTAGACCACCAGATCAAACTTGAAGAAGGAAAGAAAACATCTTGGATGCACGTATATCCCTTAAGAGGAGAGAAATGGAAGACCTTAATAGAATATTAGGAGAAGAATCCACAATGAAGATAGATATGATCTTTAACCTCTTCAGTACAAACAGCAAAACTATTGGTTTAGAAAAAGGATGAGGAGATCAGGCTCTATGTAGACTATCGAGGACTGAATGCAGTATCCAAACAAGATTGATACCTATTACCTTTAATAAGTAAAATACTGGACAGACTCCAGACATCCAGATATTATCCAAAATTACATATCAATGACACCTATCAATATATTAGAATAACTAAAGGAGATGAATGGAAAACTACTATCTTGACAAGATACAGGTTGTTTGAATATATAGTCATGCCTTTTAGGCTATCCAATACATTTGGAACATTTCAGAGATAGCTAAATACAACTCTAAGTAAGTACCTGAATATCATTTCCATAGCCTAGCAGGACAACCTATTAATTTACTCAGATAATGAAACCCACAAAATTCAAATTCCATAAAGAAAGGACTCGATATTTGCAAGTTATTATCAACAAAAATGGACTACAAGTTTACTCAACCAAAATAGATGCAATTCAGATATGGGAACTACTAGGAAAGGGTAAAGATATCTAATTATCTGTTAGATTCTGTAACTTCTACTGAATAATCATAGATTGGTTTAGTCAGTTAGCTATACCCGTATATGACTTCACCAAAAACCTATCAGAAATGGGAATAGAAGCAAAATAAAAGTCTGTCATTCACAAAACTAAAATGAAGAATGATAGTGGGAGCTATCTTTCAATACTTTAACTCTAGTGAACTAATAATGATCAAAGCAAATGCATCAGATTATGTATGTTAGTGCATTATAGTATAATAAAATAAGAAAAGCAACTGAAAACGAGTTAGTTATTGTTTCAAGATGATGTCAAAAGTAAAATGTAATTATAAGATCTATAATAATGAACTATTAACCATAATACAAGCATTGAAACAATGGAGACAATATGTAGAAGGAAGTACACATAAAGTATGAATCATGACAGAACACAAAAACCTCGTACTATTCACTATAATGAAAGAATTGAAGGTAAACAATTACAGTGGAGTAAAGAACTGAATCAATACAATATAATCATTGAATATTGACCTTGAAAAGAAGGAGGAAAACCAGACATGCTTACTAGATGAGAAAATAACATACTAACAAAAGAAGATAAATGAAGAACTTAAAGATAAAGGGTTATTTTAAAAAGAGAAAATTCTTGAGGGAAGAATTTGAAGATTAAGGGTATGTGATAGGAGGAGCAGAAATGAGTATGATAGAAATACAATAAAGTAGAAGAAATAGGAATCAAAGTAAAAATAAAGGAGAAAGTAGTATCAAATGAAGTATTCCAAGAAATCAAGAAAGCCTAAATAAAAGAGATAAAGAATTCCAGAAAATAGTATTGGTCATATGTGAATGGAAGAAGGGATATCTATATGATGAGAACTAGATATGAATCTCTGAAAATAAAAAACTACAAATAGAAATGATTAGTCAAAATCATAACACATCTTAGTGTGCTCATAGGCTATGGTAAAAACAACAGAACAGTTATTTAACATGTACTATTGGCCAAAGATAAGGTAAGATATTAAGTGATACATCAGAAGCTATGAGATGTGTTAATAAATAAAACCATCTCATCATGTTCCACATAGATTATTGCAACTATTGAGAATATCTGATCAATCATGGAAATCAATTAATATACATTTCAGCAGAAATCTAGCAGAATTCAATTTTTATGAGGCCATACAAGTCATAATGGATTGCATAACCAAAATGGTGCATTTTATTCATTGCGGAAAAGATACAAAAACAATGGAGGTCATGAAATCATTTTTAAAAAATGATTTCAAATTATATAGATTAGTAAAAAGATATTATTATCAACAAAGAATCAATATTCATATGAGTTCTATGGAAAGAAATAATGAAAGGAATAGATATTGAAAGAATGAGGAGCATAGTATTTGACTTATAAATGAATGGAGAAATAGAAAGAATTAATAGTGCATTAAAATAATTCCTTTAGGAATATGAAGATTATTCAAAATAGGGTGAGTCAAACTGACAAGGATTCATAGAATTGACTTACAATAAATGAAAGTAAGAAACAATCAGACATACTACATTTTATACAGATTATGGACATCACCCAATATATGAGCTGATGGGTTTTGAGACTACTCTGACAATCATATGATAACAAGATATGACTTAAATACATCATATAATTAAGGTAGAATTAATGATAGTGTAATTGGTTATGAAGGAAAATAGTCATTGAGGGTGATAACCTAATCCAAGGATCAAGTTTGGCAACAATGTATAGCAAAATAGAAAGGATTTATGAACCACAAAACTATCCAAGAAATTAGATTACAAATAATTAGAACTATATACAGTAACAGGAAATGTTGGGAGAAAAGCTTATAAGTTAGACATTCACCAATCAGCCAACCACAAATATCTAGTCTTTAATATCAGTCAACTCAAACTCTCTGATTACAATCTTCTACCCTCATAATACAAAGAACTCATGCCTCTTATCGAGATAGAAGGGGAAGATAAATACCAACTTGATCAAATTATTGATTCTTACCTGAATTATTACAACAACTTCTAATATCAAGCTAAGTGGACTGGATACCTACAAGAATATCATTGGCAGTGGTACACAGCTGAAAATTTCAATAATATAGAATACACAGTTGATTGGTTTCATGGAGAAAACCAAGCAAAGTCTGGATATAACTATAATAATTAAATACATAGAAGAACCCAAATGGAAGAATGAACTGCACTTGACCAACAAAGAGTTGGTCAAGTGCAAAGATATGAAGTGCATCAAAGATTGGTTGCATGCCTCTATAGAGGGAATCAATGAGGAAATGCTAGCACAATTCAATACATAGAATGTAACTGTTTGTCATGAATGGTATGATATACTGATAATTGCTGAATATATCAGGATGGCAAAGATGGATCCAACCAGTAGCTGCAAGAATAATATGTAAACCTTAGTTACATAGGCTGCTACAATAATTGATGTAGGATTCATAGAAAATAGAAAAAGAAGGTAGGATATTACATACAGCCAGAAAGAAAGGATTGTATTCAGATTTTGAAAACAAAATCAGGAAAACAGGAGGTAAAAAATCTTAGCCCAAGGTACAAATAATAAAGGAGGATTAGACTAAGGAGATGGAAAATACCATGCTATTGTCAGGACTATAAGAAACAGAAGAGGATAAGGTCAACAGCTTGTATCAAATATAGCTGAGCTGTAGGCAGTAACAGATAGTGGAGAGAAAAAATGTGCTTTGAAGATAACAACCTAGGAAAGGAGGATCCAAGGATTATGAGGAGATGTGAAGAAGTTCCTCCATGAAAAATTTCAGTTGAGGCAAGCCTTTTTGGTACAAGAGGTGAAAGAAGATGTGATAGAGAGAGAAGCTAGGACTTTGAGGAGGAAACTCAAGTTAGGGGGAAAAAAAGCAAATTATTGGAGGAAATGAGGATAATCAACAACCATAAAATAAGGAGGATGTTGGAATGGTTGAATTATTTAGCAGGAAATGAGAAGGATGATGGCCCAATGACCTACTGGGACTTAGGTCATGAGAGAGGGGAGTTAGTGTTACAAATCTTGCAAGGAATAATGGTTTCACATGACTCATATTTGTGAGTCATTGCTTTGTAAGGTATTTTTGCACTATGACTTATTATGAGTTATATGGTTTCACATATGACTAGTAATTGTGGGTCATTGTTGTTATATTGGATTTTGATTGCACAAAGACTCATTTGAGTGATATGATGTTATGAGTTCATATGAGTTACAGTTGTAACACATATTCATTATTTGGATTACTACTCGATTGTAGGAAGGATTATATAGTGAGAAGGATATGAAAATGCAGTATATTCTTTATGTAACTAACTTAGTTAATTTCTAACTTATATTTTTAATGAATATATGTTTTATCTTCTTCACATATAAAGTCCTCCAACCCCTCTACCCCATAGGATTAAGTTGTGAGATTAGACAGTTAGCATTATGAGGAATGTAGTCTTGGAAGGCCTAAGACTTTATATGTATTGAGTATGACTGAGAGTATAAAACTAATTCAGGGAAGTCCCTAGAAATACTATTAGCATTAATAGTATTTATTGAAGAGTAGAAGAAGAGGTTATAGATACTGATGATAGAATCAATACAAATAATAAGACCTACATTAGAACTTACGAGAAAGAGCAATATCATTATTAGATGATCATTGTCTGTTGCAAGTTACAAGTAAGAGGGAGATCCTAACATATAACTAAATATTCTAATATTAACAAAGTTAGTCTATGCACTTCTGCCCCTAAAAGAAAACAATGACAAGACAGGGAAAGATACTTCCTGTTCACCCTCCATCCTCCATACTCCTCACAACATAACCCCCTTATGAAATCCTACAGTACCCTACCCATCCTGTATTATACCATATATATATCCACCTACTCACTCCCAACTCAAAATATAATTCAGAGTTTATCATTACCGGTTTAGATACTGACCTACTAGTCTGATTGCTATTATGTCAATGTCTTCTCCACCTCCTGAATTCTCTAAAGTAAAGATTGCCAGGAAGAGGAGACACAGGAGTCTACTCATAGAGTGTTACTCACTTGAGTATCCTAATTTTGAGGCTCGGTATCAGGGAGGTAAAATAAAAGCTAACATAATTTCACATATAGTAATTACAAAAAAAAACCCTCAACTTCATGTTGACCTAGTGCAGTGTATTCTATTTTAGCCAATCCACTCCTACAAGGTAACTAACTCTTATTTCTTCATTCCTTGTTGCACTCATTTCAGATTCCATACATGTGACTTAGTTGGCCTTCTAGCTTGTATATCTTAATTAAGTACCCCCCTCACTGTATTATAGAAGTCTTCGGGATGGAGGTGGTATTTTAGTAGCAGCGTGCCTGCTCCCCCTTTTCCCTCACTCACTTTGGGAGGATTTATAGTTTTGAGATCACATTGAATTCTTACTGTGGAGTATAGGATAGGTCTCACCACTCCGTGCTGACTATCATACTATGGTTTAAGTAAGAATCATATTGGCTATAACCCCCACAAGCAAAAAAAAACAAAAACAAAAACAAAACAAAACATACTGGGGCTCCCTTCCCCTCTACAAAGCCCCACAAAATGCATCAATTATACCTTTTTCCCAGCAGGTATAGTTCATCTACTCCCTCCTCCAACTCAAAAAGAAAGCTGAATACATTGTTTAGAATTACCAATTTACCAACCTACTAGTGGAATATTTTCTGCAACTATTCACGCATGCAAGGTGGAAGCAGGTGGAGAGTCATGTATCCTCACTCTCTCGCGAATATCAGGTTGCTTGGTGGTTTTTAGGTCTACCCGCCTCCGCAGCACTCCTCTCCCCCCCCTACAGGTCCGGGGACTGAACTTGTCAAGGGCAGGTACTCCATTCTAGCCATCCTACGCCTGTTCCCCTTAGTGTTCTCAATGGGGCAGTTCGTCCATCCTGCAGCTGGACCAAGACGGATGACATTGTGTAGTCCTGTCCGAGCTTTATCTGAACATGCCCTACGGCCTAGGGTAAAGGACTATGGCCCGGCCGTGCCCTAAACAAATATCTCTCACTGGAGGGCCAGACGCTTTTTTCCAGTCTCAGCTTGAATAGTACTTGGAGCAGCCGGAAAAGGAGACAATAAAAGAAATAAAAATCTGTGAAGGATATGGTTATATTGTGAAGTTTTTGACGTTTCATTGGTTCATAATCTTACAATTCAACCACTCTTCTAGCCCTATTTAAGTTCACTTGGTTACAACTTATTCCATCTGCATATTATTGAAGAGCTCACGGAATCATGGCAAGAGGGTGGGAGGATAGGGTGCTGACAGGATTGATACAATGGTCCCCTGCCGTCCCCCACGGTCCCCTCCAATCCTCGGCCGTCCCCACAGTTCCCCACAGTCCCCCACTACCCCCTGCCATCCCTTATAGTTGTCTACAGTCACCAGCCATGCACCATCCGAGGTTCTTTTACATTGTAGCGCCATCGTTCTTCCAAATAATAGTTGTTCTGAGAGCTCCAAGACGAGGACGGCCCACATTTTGCCATTGCGTCTCCTCTGGGGGCGCCTGGTAGTTGCCCCGCCGGTCCCTACATGGGCCCTAGATGTTTGCGAACACTGATTCCACTCTGACTGCTAGCACTGCCTTCCATAACCCCCGCTATAAAAATCTCTAAACCCCGAATCATGCCCCTTCCAGCTATTTTCCCTTGTACATACTGGTCTCCTTTCTATATCCATCCTGTGCCATCCTCCCTCCCTCCCTCCGTACTCACTGTACTCCCAACCCCTCAAAAGTGAATCCCCCCATTTTTTCAGGTTTGGACCCGAATGCAAGTATACTGTATACTGAGCACACCAGCTATACGGTAACCCCAGGGCTAGAACCTACAAAACCAAAGACCTCCACTGTAGCTTTCTACCAAATACTACAAGCACTTCCCCCTGCGCGTTGGGGACTGGGTACGCTGGGGAAACTCTAATAGCACCCGCGTCCCCCCGAAAAAGTAAATGAGAAATGGGGGATGGTGGGTGGAGGTGTGGAGTTCCTGCTCTCCAACTTCTCCCCGCACTATCCTGCAGCGGGAGTGAAGGTGAAGGGGTAAGAACAGGCTTTACAAGTTAGCTTATGATAGACTGGGTCGAGTGTGCACAAGTAGTTCACAGGTAGATGGCGTGGGGAGTTGTTTTGCAGGATGTGCAGAGTATAGTTAATGATGAACGGGGCGTGGGATTGTAATTCTTGATTTTCTTTTTTTTCCGCGGAGGGGTGTTGTTGGTATTTGGGATTTCGTAGGTCGGTTCTCGCAGCATTATTTTAGGTGTTTTCATAAGCCCGCGGTAAAGTGAATCTGTTATGAATGTACGAGGAAAACTTGTGTCTTGTCTTTTTCTAAGTTACCGGAAGGTTTCCTATATATACACAAATCGTTCCTTTGAAATAAGACCCTTCTCTGTCGTGCCCATAATTTCCTCCGTTCACTGTCAAGCTTCCACACCCTCCGTTTGCACAACTCCGTCAAACTTCTCCTAAGCTAGCTTCTTTAACTCCGACACTCTCTGACAGTCCGGATACCCTTCTGCTCCTTCTCGTGTTTTCTAACTATCATGGTCCGACACCAATTTGTCTCAACTCCTTACTAACTCTAGCTTTCCATCTCCTGCATTCCTTAGTGCCAATTTCCGACACTTCCAAAACCATCACAAACACTGCTAAACAATTTCTTAACAACTAACTTCTAGTCCAAACACATTTCTTACTCTTTCTCCTATCTTAGCGTAACACATCTAACTATCCTCAAACCGACTAATCCCTAGCCTTCCGTCTATCCCTACCAAGTGACCGCCATTGTGTCCGAGGTATGGAAACATCGTGATTTTCAACACGCGGAAGTGATGATGTGGCAACCTAGTGACCATTCCCGTAACGCTCAAGAATGAAAATGAACTATAGTGTCACACACACACAAACGTCCACTACCTCCCCCCCAACCCTCTCTCACTCTGTCAAAATCACCTCTCCCCTCCCCAAGCGTGGCTCAACACCAACCTCCAATCCCGCCGGCTTCGACATAAACCCCTGCGTAAACCGGCCCTCCCTCACCTTTTTCCAAGCTTTAATATCAAACCCCCAAAGCACCCCCGCAATCACGATACTAAGACTCTGCACAGGCAAATACTGCCCCGAAAAAACCCTCTTTCCCATTCCCCCTTCCGCCTCTGCCAAGAACCTTTCCGGCTGGAATTCCGCAGGATCCGCGGAGACGGCTGGATCGCAATGCATCCCCCGGTGATAGGGAATCACGATTCTTCCAGCGGGGATGTGGTACCCTGCGTATTCGTCGGGTCCGGTAGTTGCGTGTGCGAACCAGCCGATTATTACCGGGCACCAGCGGAGGACTTCGTGGACTATTGCGGTTATGTAGGGGAGATCTTGAAGGTCTGTCAATGTTGGGATGTGGTCGGGGCATTGGCGGTCGAGGGCGCATTGTGTGGTAGTTATGAAGGCGGGAATAGCCTGGTTACTAGGAAGAAGGTTTCTAGGGAGGCGGGGGTAGTGTCTGCGCCTGCTTCGTAGAGTACTCTGACTGTTATTGTTAATGGGGTTGGGATGCCATGTCAAGGGGGAAGGAGAAAAGTACGGCGAAACGCAACTTCCAAGTCTGACAAAGTCTCTACATAACTCGCGCCCTGCATCTTCTTCACCCGATTTTCCCCTCCAGGACTTTCGCCTCGCGGTAATTCCGCAAATAAATCACTCTGGCAAGATCAAAGCCCACTTCCCGCTCCCTCCTCCATCTGGCAAAAGACCTTGGCAACCACTCCAATATGGGGAACGCCTCCACAATCGAGCGACCTACCTCCCCCGCCTGCACGAAGTTTCTGACCGTCTTATCAAACTCCACAACCTCGCTTTCCTGGCCAGTGACCATCCGCTTGCCGAAACAGAGCATGAACATCAACGACGCGGCGAATCTGTAAACGTGCTTTGCGAATGTATCTGGGTGGTGGAGGAAGTTGACGAATACTTGTAGGCTTTCTAGTTCTTGAAAGGGTTGGTATTTGATAGTGTCGCGGTTGCTAACGAGAGCGGTGTGTTAGCGCCGGGAGAGCGGCCAGTGGGGGTGCACGTCGTTTAGCATGATGGGACGGAGGTCGCGCCTGAAGTGGGCGTTTGGTACGATTCCTCGGGGGCTAGTAATTCATCAGAACTATGCAAGGATGGAGATAGGGAAAGGAGGGGGGGGGTGTCACCGGCTGCACTACTTTACCGTGCGCTTGACTTGTAACTCCCGTGCTACTTTTGCAGTTCCCAAGACAATTACTAGTTTACTGCCCAACGGGAGCTTAAATATTGGACCATATTGCGCGGTCTAGGCTACATACTGCTTTCAAAGATCTGTCCGAGGGAGTTGCTAGAGATTTCCTATCATCGGAACAGTAGGTGGACCAGGCAGGAGTCCGAGACCCCCGACTGGCGAAGATTCCGTAGACAATATAGAGCCCAGGAAGCACGCTGAATAGGAAGCCTGCATTCTCCCAAGCAAGCGTACCACCAATCAAATTTTTCAGAGGCATTCTGTCGACTGTTGAAGAATTGAATGGGCAAGAAGCGAACACTAAAGGATTGTTGGGGGGAAGTATTGTGTGGTGAATGTTCGTTGATGTTACGCACAGGTGGGAGAGAGCTAACTAAGCAACGACCGTAGATGGCAACGACCAGCAGTCACTAACCGTGCCAAGGTTCCTGCCGATTATGTAACTGCGCGCAATTCCAAAATCTTGCAGCACGTCTACGACGTGCCCGACAGCTCAACGTCAGATTTAATACAACTTGTGATCTTGAAGTACATTTTATCCACCACATAGTACTCGGCTGCGGGCATTCCTTTTCCTCTCCCTGATACAATCTTTTAGTTGTTTGAAAATAGATTTCCATTTTTTTTTTTCGATCGCGAATTGCCTCTCTTTTAACCTTTTCTAGCTCCCACTCTACCTTTTCCACCCGACTTTGAGCATCATGCTCCTCCCTTTTCTGTACCATCGCGCGAGCCTAGTGAGCATATATCACCCCACCCTTTTGCACTGACCCCTGGCTGCGGTTTTGACGAGTGCTGCGTGCTTGTTCGGCAGCTTTGGTGTTGTTAAGGTCTATATATGCCTGGGCTCCCGCTTGGGCTTGGGCGAGACTACCTTTGATAAAGTGGTCTAAATTCCTCTGAAATGTCGGAGAGCTGTGATCTTGATTTTGAAGGTATTCTGCATGTCACTTTAGAGATTGAATTGTATGTGCAGTAGAAACAACTTATGGTAAAATGGGTGGTGGTGTTGTAGGGGGGTTATAGCACGGGTGGGACTCAGAAACTATACTCAGCCAGCTGAGAGATGACAAGGTTGGAGTTATAGGGAATTAGGCCAGTTTTGTGGAAAGAAGAAATGATTGTAGATGTCTTGAAAGCCTGAGCCTGGATTGATGTAATTGCTGTTAGGAATTTGATTTTATTAAAGCTTGAGTGGCCTGTACGTGTTGTATAATCAATGGCTTCAGCATGGTAATGCTTTAGAGGTTAGAATACAATAACGTCCAAAGGTTGGAGCAGATGAGTAGTATGTGGGGGTAGATAAAATGGTATGATTTTCTCCTCATCACAGAAAGAAATAAATCCCTTATTGCAATGGGATCGATGACCATCGAGCAGAATTACACAGTATGTGCCAGTCTATCTTGTTGAAGAAAAATAATCAAAGTGAAAAATCCACTGCAGAGGTAACCTGTTGTTGGAATAGCTGGTATCAGAAACAGTTAGTAATACATTATCCTCAAGGTTGGTCTTCATTGTCCAATCTTCTAAGTGTAATGTACAGGAGAGGATCAGCATAGGTGGAAGAGGATAGCTATCTCCACTGATTGCTTCACACAAGGTGACAAGCTCACAACTGATTGTGCTTCCCAAATAGGACTACTGGACAGGATCCATTGCCCCACAATCTATTCATTGTTCCCCACTCTAATTCTGAATCCCATCTCATCAAAGTTATACCAATCACTCTCGTGAATGCTACTTTCTTCACATACACTTTGTTACTATGTAAACCAATCCTGAATGGTTTCTGGATCATGTGCATTTTTCCTATCTTCTACAATTATTGTTTTTTGTTTTTGAATATGGAATTGGGGGTACCTTGTGAGAGGTGTTTACTCCAAACTTCACTGACAGTGGGTGGTGGGTCTGGTGAATCCGGTGGATGATTTCTCTTTAAGATATCATTGTCACAATGAGTCACCATGGGTAGTCATGCTGATATTCCAATTGTATCAAGCTGCTTTAGATATATACAAACAGGAAGCTCCTCAACTTCAGTAAGCCTTCCGTTCACTACAGGCCTCTGACCTCCAGGCTGTCTTCCCTTCCATCCTACCTTGAGGCAACTTTTAGGAACCCCAAATTCTTGTGTAACACCCGCAATATTGGTTTTTCACTCTCCTACAACTTGCAACAAGCCTCCTCTATCCTAACTTTGATATCTGTAGAGTTTCTGGACATTTCAGGCTATTTTTGTGCTGAATTGGTGGCTGGCAAATGAGGTTGTTTGCAGAATCTGACGTCGAGCTGTATCTGACGTTGAGCTGTCGGGCACGTCGTAGACGTGCTGAAAGATTTTGGAATTGCACACAGTTACATAATCGGCAGCAACCTTGGCACGGTTAGGGTTGTCCCAAACCCAAACTCAAACCTAAACCTAATCAACTCCATGATCAAATGTTAAATTTTTCTATGGTATTTCTCAAGTCTGTTTTCTATGTCCAGTTATACCTACTGATTATGAAATAGTATTTTATAAGTAATTATAAGCAGGAGGGATGTGGGGAAATCGGCTTCATTCTTTATATGGTACATATCCATTGCGGTCGCTTCCAGAACAAGCCCGCAAAAGCATACCATGAGAACAAAACCTGTACTGCCAATCATTCCGTTGCTAGCTGCTTCCTCCCTGCACGCCAGCGGCGAAACGGGGAAAGTGCACAACACTCTCCTACGTGCGATGTCTGAGTCTTGGGGAACTCGTGCCATCAATGTCCTGAAATATTCACCATATTATAACGACAACACCTAATTGGCTGCTTGGGGATTCATGTTGTCTCACTTGTATTTCTTTTTTGGCGGCGAGGCTGTTTTTTCCAACAGCCAACAACAATCCCGGTAACCATGATTTTTCCTCTTTTTCCAGGTGTTTAGGATCATTGAATAGTGTTCTCCCACCCGTTTCATGACCCATAAAGACGGTGGGTCGTGTATTGCAGTTTGAGAGTTTGATATTTTCGGTATGTAGTTCATATGCCATTCCAGTCGCTGTAAAACAGGAGATTCTGCCTGTTAGTTGAAAATAGGAAGGCATGTAAGCCAAGCACCATGAACCAATCATCTATTTCTATCATAACAACCAACTCCCAACGAACAAACATTCATCCCCCAACATCATCAACATCAAGAAGCCATCCACCCTGATCCCCATATGGCCCCGGCTACAGCAGCAACCTCTTGGATTATTATCATCAACATCAACTCACCGCGAATCCATTACCCTTCACACGACGTATACACATTCTCTGAAGGCATACTGGGCTAGTGAATCGCCGTCGGCCCTTATAATCCTCGTAACCACCTGTCACCAGAGACCACGATGACTTAGGGTGTTTGGAAACCCCGATTAAGTTAGTTTGATGGTGAAGTTAGCGAAATCAAGTCAGAGAGGTACTGTCTGACCCCGGATGGCTTCATTGGACGGTATATGGATGGGTGTTCCCCGTACACCTGGTAATGGGCGCCGTTCAGTGCGTAGTGTTCCATTTGAAAATGGGAATTATTATTGATTCAGTTTGCGCACTTGTAATCAGGTCTGCAGCCGTGAAGCCTGAGCCGACTACTAGTAGTGGGAGCATATTAACCCACTGTTGCTGGTACGGTACATGGTGTTGTGTGCTGAGAAATGAGGGGGGCGGTATGGCGCTTTTGAAGATCGCACTTTGCGAGGACGAGATGCTTGCATTGCGGCCTCGTCAGGTGGGCCTTTAGGTAGATGGTACCGGTTCTTGGATCTTGAAGGTCGGAGGGTAGGGTGTGCAAGTTGTTGGATGAATATAAAGCGAATGAGGATATAGCGCTCTCAATGAATAGGATCAGTGTGCATGACGATGGTAGCGTGATCTGAAACTGTTGCGATTAGAAGCGGGGGGATATCTTGAAGATGGAGTTTCAATGTCCTTGAGGGAGCTGGAGCACCCGATCATCGACCGCCGATCTGATTCTTCGAGGGCTGAAACGAACCCGTTATCTCTTCTGTGATCAGCTAGGAATATTGGTATATAAACCTTCGCTATTGCCCACAACCATGCAATAAATGAACTCAACAGAAAGCTCGTGATTCACATGTTTACCCTGCGCTTTGGTGGGCATCTCTTGGACCTGTGGGAGGGCCAAATTGGCACACAGAGCAGCGATCTCGTCGGCTTGTAGGAAGGGAGGGGCAGGAGGGTGGGGCTTGAAGCAATCATAGAGGGCCATCATGACCGCCGCACCGAGCCCAGAGCAGAGCGTGGAGGGGGAGGAGGCAAACAGGGGCGTAAATGCTAAAGAATATGAGATAACCAAGTTAGTAATCAGGATTGTTTGGAGCGTCTAAATATCTTGAACAAACTCCGAATCATAGACAACATCATGAGACACATGAAGAAGATGATGAAAAGGGCTGTCGAAGGGAAAGCTAAAGAATGGAGCAGATTCAGTGATGATTATCTTGGTTTTCTGGTTCACAATTCTGCTGGAACTGTGACTGAACGATGACGGTGATTCTATATGTTGAATATCGCAGCGTTTATGCAGCAGATCATATTATCGGTCACAACGGTCATGGACGAGGCAGCGAGGAAAGGCATTGGTTGGAGGATGACGAGATGTCGAATGGTCTCCTATAACATCGACATGGGTGATTTGTCCATATAATAGTAAAGTAGGGTGACAAAAAGCTCGAGCCGGCAACGGAACAATGACAGATTTCAGATCTTATATTTATGAACCATTAATCAAACATAATACTGAAAAAGGTGAAACTTTAAGGACAATCTTGGTGACAAAATTAATGGCCCCCCCACCGGGGTTGCAACAATCATTACTATATCACGATGCCAGAACAAAGTGTTTTCATTCCACAACATACAATGTGATACCATATATGCTAAAAATAATTACTATCGTGTCTGTGTTCCTTTCCACTTCATACATTCTTTCAGACTCTGTGGCATACTCTCTATAACCAGGTTCGAGTCAGAGGGTTTCGGCCTATCCCACTCTTGCTGCACAGTGACACACATCTCTGCATATGTTTCAGGAAAGTGACTCTACGCTTTGACGTATTACTTGATAATTCACCATATATTCTTGATAAGATTGAGATTGGGTGAAGATGCTAATCATTTGTAAAGTGGTATGCCTAACTCCTCCTTTGCCTCTACTGGACCCTGTGTGGTCCGATTCTATGGTGCTTGGTCTTTGACAAACTGGGCCTCCATGAATACCTGATAGCAGGTCTGAGAGTTGTTGAATACTGTAGTAACAATAGAGTAAAGGGTTTGTTCCAAATAGTCCTTTATTATGATACCCCACTTCCCCTGAAGAAAGACCAATTATGACTTCTAATTATGATTTATTGTACCCTATATGGCGACCTCAGGTCAGCCACTATTAAATATAAATTAGATACAGTCTTCATGGTTGTACTCAGAAGAGAGCCCAGAGACCCAAGAGTAGCCTCAGTGAGGTGTCAATTATTAACTCATTGAGATACATATGTTACCTGCACTAATTTTTGGACTCATCAGCATGTCTGATTGCATAACTAAAAGGTGTTTTTTTGGGTGTTGCAATGGATGAAAGGCTTCTTGTATGCTTTACAGCAGGTGTTCAACCTGAAACAGTAAATAAAGCTTGAAGTTCTTGCTCAAATTTTTACCAGTTAAGTCTTCTGCCCTTCCAGTTGTATCTCATAATATATATAAAATTGTAAACATCATGCTATATGAGGAGAGGTAGCTAACTAGAGGGATTATGAGGTTGTCATTGATGCAGTTGTCTTACCCACCTTTGAATAGTTGATTATGCTGGATTAGTACATCACTCAATTTCATGCATTGAAGCATCAGAATCAAATAGTATAAGAACACTGCTGAAAACCAGTGTAGTATATTGACTGGTAGGGCATGTTTTATTGTTGGTTATGGGAGGTTGTGACCTGGTAGTTGAGAGGTATGATGCTTAGCATCTGGTAGAGGGGGTATGAATTTTGTTGCTAAGATTGTACATATATTACAAATAGTGAATAAAATAAGAAAAAATGCTGGAGGAAAAAATTATTCAATACTTTGTATATTATCCCTTGCCTTCCAGCATAGCAGTTACCCCTTAAGTATTGACTCCCAGACTTTCTCCAAAAGGTCCATCTCAATATCATTACTCCTAACTTAAGAGAGCCTTTGCAAGAAATATTCCTACGATATGTGGACCTCCAGATATCATGGATATCAGTAAATCATTAGTGCAACCTTTTCTTAAGTCTTTTCAAACATACTGAAGAGGATTAAGATCTGGTGACTCAGCAGGCCATGAGCTGTATATTGTTTTCCTCAACATAGTTCTCTGTATGTTACAGTATGTATTTGTTGAAATGCAAGAGATACTGCTCAGTATGCATTCATATAGGTTTTATACCCTGTTGGTTGTTTTATGCTCTAGTACTTGTTTTCAATTTTGTTTCAACCTGTTTCGTACTAGGAAAGTGAGGGTTACTAGTGTGACATTTTACCATCCAGTTAGTATCATTGCAGGTAGCTAGTTTGGAATGTTACTGACACACTGGTGGCCACAGGATAGAAGTGGTATTTTCAGGAGGATTTCTAGGATGACTCTTTTCACCTCTATAAAGTCATGCATGTTTTTCACACAGTTTAGAAAATAGTTAACGAACTGAACAACCATTGAATCACACTCTTTATTTTATGGTTCATTATTCCTATACTGCATACCTTCTGGTCTTCTATTCTATTCAAACCCCCTCTGCACTTATCTCATTGGTGCAGTACACACATTTCCCAAAGTCCCTTCCCCAGCAATTCGTATACCCAAGGGTGCAAGCTGTCCAGCCAAAAAGTCTAAAAGGTTATGAGCCCAGACTGACGCTCACTTGCACAATACAATATTCCACCAGCTGCCATCCCAAGAAACAATGTCAACCAATACAGGGCAAGAAGTTAAAGTCCTTGCATCACTAGGTATTAAGCCATTTTCAAGAGCTGATGACTACCGGGAATGGAGATTAGCCGTCATAGATATTCTCGTGGAAATGGGTTACTGGCAGATCGTATCCAGCAGAGAGACCTGACTAGACAATGCTGCAGAAAGAAAACTTTGGGATGAGAAAGGCGGTAAGGGCTGCGGAATGCTGCATAGGCTATTGGACAGTGCACATGGTAAATTATATGTTGAGGTGCGAGATCCAAAGGACTTGTGGGGGAAGTTGGAGAAGTGTTATGCTGGAAAGGATCAGCCCAGGATATGGTTCCTGCGTGGAGAGTTGTCCAAGGTACAGTATCGTGATGATAACCTTGTTGATTATATAGCAACTCTAGAAAAGCTATTTCACCTGTTAGATGCTGCAGGAGAAATGCAATCAGAAAAGGATAAGAAATACCTCCTACTATCGAACCTGGTGCTATCTTACCATGCCTTCTGGACATAGATATATAATAACTCCGATTACAAAAAAACGTCATATAATGAAATCTGTGACCGTTCGACCCTCGAACACCAGCAACTGACGAATGATGAGCTGGATACTCAGGCAATGAATGCCTTCAACGCTGGAGGATCAGTAAAGAGAAAATGAAAAGAGTATGGAAAGAAAGGATGGAAAGATGCAGGGCAGAGTATTGGGAGAAATACTTGCCATAACTGCAAAGAGATTAGCCATTGGGCAAATAGGTATCCAAAGAAGAAAAACAGCAGGAAAGGAGATGGCTACACTTAAAGCCAGGAACCGAGTGTGAATAGGGCATCTGTGAGAGATTTTCCTGGGGCTTGGACAGCCATGAACTCTGAATCTACAAAGGTATCGCAGTTGAAGTCAGTTTTAGATTCTAGTGCCTCCCAACATATGACCACCAATAAGAAACAGGTCGAACAATTAGTCAAGGTCCAAACACCTATACACATCGTGAACAGCAGTACCACGATTGCGGAAGTATAAGGCAACGTCGTTCTGAACCTGGAAGTCGGCAGAGTCATCAATCGAATAGTACTCAAGAAAGTACTTTATGTCCCTAACATGGCAGGAGGTGGCCTTGTATCCATCCGGTGTATCCAAGCAGCTGGAGGAATGGTCAGCTTTGGGGTGCCAACTAGAGACTCAGTTAGTATTAGGCATGGGAAGAAAGTATCTGGCATGGCATGACTAGAAAGAAATGCCTACATTCTTCAAACTCAGAAAGTTGAAGCCAATCAAGCAACAATGAAAGTGAAGCATGGAACACTTCTCGAATGGCATCGAAATCTGTGGCATATAAACTTTGACAGTATCAAACTTTTATCTAAGGATCATCTGGAAATGATGATTGAGGGGAGCCGCACTAACCCTAAATGCATCAGCTATATTGCAGTGAAACAAACAAGAAATCCAAACCATGCGCCCACCACCAGAACCACCATTGGACCCCTGCAACTGGTTCATTCCAATATTGCAGGACCAATGAAAACCACATCACTTGGGGGTTCACAATATTAACTATTATTTATTGACAATTATACAGAGTACACAAAGAGCTATCCCCTCCGCCTCAAATCAGAAACATTTTCCAGATTTAAGGAGTACAAAGCCTTGGTGGAAAATTACCATGGAAGCAAAAATAAGGCTTTGAGGACTGATAATCGAGGGGAGTATACCAATCAGCAGTTTACAAAATTCCTGTGAAATTGTGGAATATCTCATGAAAGAACTGCACCCTACTCACTCGAACAGAATGGAGTAAGTGAGTGTGCAAATCGAACACTGGTTGGCCACGCAAAGGCAATGCTTGCCGGCAACCAATTCCCAATGAATTATGGGGAGAAGTGATAAAAACAGCAGTCTACCTCAAAAGCCAAACCCCGATAACCTTTCTCGCGAAAGCAAAAACACCTTACGAGTTATGGACAGGTCAATGTTCAAACCTATCCCACATTATTGTCTTTGGCTCCTCTGCCTTCTGCCATGTCCCTAAGGCAAAGCAGAGCAAGTGGGAGAATAGTGGGGAACCTTGCATAGTTGATGGTTACAAAGTAACAAACCAATTTAGGGTGATGGTTGGAAGACAAATAGTCATTACATGAGATGTGAGAGTAGTGGAAGAGGCAGACAAGAAAAAGCCATTGGAAAGACCAAGAGCTGAGATGGAAGAAGCTGAGTTAGAAACAGAATCAGAAACTGAGACTGAGCAGAAAATTGTTGCTGTGCAAGATGAGGAGCCAAAGGCAGCAGAGGATGTAGCTGATACATCTGACAATGTGATCACAGAGGCAAGAAATTCTCAGGATAACAGTGATGAAATTATGCAGGATGTTATCCATGTTGCGCCCCCTTCGCACACCACACACAGATCACAGGGAGTACTATCAACTCCCGTATGAAGCACAACAGGTAGCTTCCCCTCTACCACTCCAGAAAATAACATTCTGGAACCAGCATCATCAGCACCAGAGAGACCACGCTGAACCAATGCAGGAGGGTTTATGTCAAAATGTTTCCAGCACAAAGCATTTCTCATCTCTGCCAAAACAGATATAGATGAGCCCATGTCCTACCATGAAGCAGTCTATTCAAGAATGTCTCAGGAATGGATAACTGCAATCAAGGAAGAACTGAAATCAATCCACAATAATGGCACATCGACTATCGTCAATTTACTACCAGGGAGAATGCCCATTAAGTTGAATTGGGTATTCAAGGTAAAATGAAGAGCTGGAGGTGAGATTGTGAGGTATAAGGCCCAACTAGTTGCAAAAGGGTTTACGCAATGATATGGAATTGATTATTTACAAACCTTTGCCCCCATCATTAAACTCACGTCACTCAGAATGAGCCTTTGTCTCGCTACTACTCAGAACTATGAAATCGATCAGACAGATATTAAGATAGCCTACCTCTTGGGTCATCTCGAAGAGGAAATCTACATGGAAATTCCTGAGAGAGATGAAAGTGAGAATGAAAGAAGCAGCAATGTCTGTCAGCTGCTAAAGGGATTATACAGATTAAAATAATCTGGAAGAATATGGAACCAAGAATGGGACAAACACCTGATTGGGAAGAGTAGCTTCATGAGAAGCAGCAAGGACCATGCCATTTATTACAAATGAAACCAAAGCGATGTTTGTTGGGTTCTCATTTGGGTTGATGATGTGCTTTGGATTGGACCCTGCCCCATAGTCAACAAAGCCAAGGCTTTGCTTGCAACGCAGTTCCCTGTTAGTGATTTAGGAAAAGCCCATTACTTCCTAGGTATAGACATCGATCAAAAGCCTTGACAAATCAGATTAAACCAATCAGCCTATAATATGAAGATCGTAGAAATATTCGAACTCACGAATATATACCCAGTATCGACTCCTCCCAACCCCAGATCAAAGTTGGAAGAAACAGAGGAAGGGGGGGAAGGTGAGCCAGACCTCGAAACTCACATTGCATTTAGGTCCATTCAGCAAATAAAATCTTGAGCCAGTCCTTTACAGTGATGCAGATTGGGTTGGAGATCTTGACACTCGAAGGAGTATGGGTGGTTATATCTGTGTAATTACTGATGATGATAAGTTGGTCAGATCAGCAATCTCCTGATTGAGCAAAGGACAATAGACTATTGCCCTGTCATCCACAGAAGTCGAATATATGCCACTTACTCAAGCCACGAAAGAAGCAATTTGGGTCACACGATTTGTATCAGAATTAGAAAACAACAACCAACGATCCTCCCCACAGCCAACAACTATCTATATTAATAATCAGGGTGCTATGGCACTAACACGAAATCCTGAGTTCAATTGCAGAACCAAACATATCGCTATCCATGAACACTACATCCGAGAAAATGTCACGAGCAGAGTAATACATCTGGAATACCTCCATACCGGAGACATGATCGCTGACTGTCTAACAAAGAACCTAAGCTGAGAGAGGTTGGAGAGATTCAAGGGGAGATGGGTTTACATTGAGTGGGAGGAAATTGAGACTGGATCGGCAAAGAAAGGTTTTTCCTGATTTTTTCTTTGTGTTTTTTTTTGCTTTGATTTGCATTTTTTTAGTTAGGCATGACTCACAGAGTAGGAGTGTTGAAATGCAAGAGATACTGCTCAGCATGCATTAGTATAAGTTTCATACCATGTTGGTTGTTTTATGCTGTAGTACTTGTTTCCAGTTTTGTTTCAACCTGTTTCGTACTAGGGAAGTGAGGGTTACTAGTGTGACGTTTTCCTATCCAGTTAGTATCATCGCAGGTAGCTAGTTTGGAACATTACTGACACACTGGTGGCTACAGGATGGAAGTGGTATTTACAGCAGGATTTTAGGATGACTCTTTTCACCTCTATAAAGTCATGAATGTTTTTCGCGCAGTTTAGAAAATAGTTAATGAACTGCACAACCATTGAATCACACTCTTTATTTTATCGTTCATTATTCCTATACCACATACCTTCTGTTCTTCTATTCTATTCGAACCCCCTCCCCCCTTATCTCATTGGTGCAGTACACACATTTCCCAAAGTCCTTCCACAGGAATTCATATACCCAACGGTGCAAGCTGTCCACCTAAAAAGTCTAAAAGTATTTTTGCATTATCCTGCTGAAAAACAGGATCTCCTATTGTATTCTCATCCACCTGTAAAGCTTCTAGCAAACCATCCTTCAAAGCCTGAATATAGACCAATCTATAAACACTCTTTTCAAAAACAGGAATGAAACCACCCTGATTTCAAACCTAAAAGCAAGCCCAGACCATCAACCTATTACCAGGCACTTTTGTAACTCCATGAATATACTACTTTTCCCACTTTTCATTAGGAGTTCTGAAGACACAAATACTTCTAGGATCTTTAGACCTTTCTACTGAGTATTTATCACTAAAGATAACACCTTTTCAATCATCCTTTAGCTAATCCTTATACTCCTTTACCCAGGCAAGACTCTCAGAGGCAAGATTTTCATCTAGGAAAACTCACCTTTTTGTCCATCAAACTTTTAATATGGACAAGAGCAAGACTGCACTTCACCATCCTCACTAAGACTTGAGGAGCAATTTGATTATGTAGTTCAAATAATGGTAGGCATCTATTATCTCTTGAGGCCCTGGCTAGGTGGTCTTCAGTACAGTTATTAATTTTTCTGGCCGTACTAGTAGAAGCAAAGTTTTTGCTACTACCCCCCTTCCTAGAATTTGTAAAAGTTTTTAATATTGAATACAGGATGGTCAAGTTGCTTGGCAAGAGAGGAACAAGGGACTTTCTTTTTGATCTTAGGGCAATTATTTGTCCCTCTGCGATGTCTGATAACAGGCCAGTCTTCTGGGAGGACATTGTTCTTGGATAATAGGTTTGTGAAAATGTAAGGTTGGTTGTGTCGTCACAAAGGATGCCCAGAATGGCCTGAGTTTTTTATCCTCGTACTTTACTTCATGTTGGAAGTGATGGGAAAGGAGTTAACAATATAATGGGTATAATATCTACAGGAGTTAAGATAATGGAGTTTGTAAAAGGTCTGGATGCTCGGGAGATAAGGGGCTTACCGGCATCTCTGTATTAAGTGACTTAAGGATATAAGGTGATGGTTGATGTTGGGAATATCAAAGGGCATGCAAAGAAGTAGCTAGGAACTTTGGTATATAGACCTGAGCAATTGCCCGTAACTTTGCAATAAATAAGTGCAACAGAAAGCTCATAATTCACAGGATAGCAGAGGTCATATTAGACTAAGGGACAGCCCATATGCTTCCCACCACACCCTGCCAACAATCTTGGGCTACAGGGAGAATATGCGTCGGCCTCCCCTGAGGCTCCGCCTATACTATATTGAGATTTGGATAAGATTAGTGCAGTGGTGTCATACTCGTGGATGGCGTAGGGGTACACTACGACAAATTGGGTGGGCTTCTTTTGTGACGCTGAAAGTAGGTCAGTCTTATATTTATAGTGTCCTATATTCCTTAACAATAATCAAGGAGGACTGCCCCTTCAACATCTTACATGACAGGTCTCCCACAATGGGGATGAAGGATCAATTTTCTTCACGGAAAACTCTCAGGATGCCCCCTCGGATAGGGAGAAGGGTCTGATGTGCCCAACGCAACTACAATATATATCCTCTGCAACTAAGAAGTGTGTTTTTTCTCTCTTTGCCTTCGATAGCAATATCATATGCCTAGTGACCCCTTATATATGAAATAGTCCCCAAGACCACTGGTCTAAAGTTGTTAGAGGTATTGAAAATAATTGAAATACTTTCCACCAATCGCATTTGACTAGTATTGTGATAGATTCAGGATAGATAAAGATCGGGAGAGGTTTTGATTTGGGTGGGTACTTATACACTGCCGGCACTCATTCCTAAAAACAGGTGAAAAGTGGTATTGTGGTTGGTGAAGGGAATTTTAAACCCTTGTCCCTATCCGTGGGGGCACTCTGAGAGTATTCCGTTGTGTTTATCATGTTGTACAGAACATTAACGTAGCGTACCAACCATCTTGGCAGTCTCAAACCAGAGCAAACTTTTGACAATTCCGTCTTCTCCCCTTCTTTGCATTGCAAAATGGGTAGCAACTGCATCCTCACTGAAGACCATAGACATAATATTTCCAAGTCAACACCATCATCCGTCTCCCTATCTTGCGCTCTCGCTCCTTTTATTTCGACCCGGCAAGATCGCTATTGATGAATAACCTCCCAACCCAATCACAAATGTTATTACGCCACTTCACAGGGTGCTACACCCCCCAGCTAATATTTTGCTGGAAATGTGTATAAATCCTAATCTACATATCATCAACTTCCAATATGAGCAAGAAAAAAACAAACAGCCTCCAACATAGTCATTATTGTTGGAACAATCTACTCCATGCCCTATTTCTACAATCATTTATAAACTCCACCAGAACTGGCGGAACAATTCGATGACTGGCATATGATTGTGTTGAATGTATGAGATGTATGTTGTACATTAGCGGCCTCATTCCCAATGCATTAGTCCAGACAATCCTGATACATTAGATATAGATGGTGGGACATGGCTGTTATGGATATGTATTGGATATGTTAGAGTTAGCTGCTAGTTGAGGATATGAGATATTAGTGGATTTCATGTGTCACCAGTTAGTTTCACTGATCTTTCTTTTTGTTTTATCTTTCCCCCACAATGTCTATAAAGATCCTATGCTTTCATTTAGTTATTTGTTATCATTGAAATTCCTGTTCTTCATCATCAGATACTTTGATGGATTTATTTGTTCTTAGTTACACTTTATCTCTTTCATTTCTACAAAGACAGAAACTAAATCGCTATTATATTATTCTTGATCATCCACTGCTACCGACTGAAGAGACTATATTGAAGGTCAACAACTGTTGAACCATAAATACTTCACAGGTTATGAGCTCAGGCTCAGTGTACTGAACAGACTTTGGAGTTAATAATGACAAACAAACATACACTATGGCCTTTAACAAGACTAACTCCACCAATGCCCTATCTCTAGCAATGAAGTAGCTCTCGCAATGGGTGACTCAATGATTGAAATGAAAAATGGAAACAATTGAAAACTCCAGATTGATGAGCAGAGGGGAGCTGCCAATATCTATGGATAGTGTTCAATAGCCACCACCTTTCTCAACATCATGGATGTATGGAAAATCGTGAGTGGCAAGACACTACAACTCAGTAATCCCACTCCTCTCATGGAATAGATGCAGTCCTTGCCAAGAGCAAAAGGGTTTCTGCTACTCAAAATTGACAACACACTAATGCCTCTTATCTCCAGTGCACCAGATTCTCTGACAACCTAGAAACGACTGGAAGAAAGGTTTGATCATAAAACAACAACTACCTTCATTCACTAATGAAGATGATTCACATGATACATTGTTCAAACAAATCTGACATTGCTGCACAGGTTGAGCAATTCGATAAACTGTGGGACTGCCTCCTACAGAAAACCTCCAATGCCACAACTGCAGCTATACCAATAGATGCTTCTCAGATTAGTGACAACAAGATACTAGAAATCTTGTTGCTTCATCACCTATCCTAAAAGGAGCATTTTTCATCACCTCCTTTCCAACCTTGTTAAATAATATTATCAATAATCTCACAACTAAGGATATGATAACTTACACAGATATATGAAACAAACTTCTCAACCTCTACCTAGCTGCCTCAACATCCTCTGTCGAAAATGCTGCTTTTATGACCACCAATAAATACCACCATTCTAAGGGAGAAAACAAGGGTAAGGAATGGAAAGGGGATGGTAAGGTTTGTGCATATTGTAAATCTAAAGACTTTAAGGGGATAGAACATCTAGAATCAGAATGTTGAACAAAGAACAGAGAATGAAATGAGATATCTGCCATCATGAGACTAGCCACATAACCTACGGACACTGGTTATACCTTCGCTGCCAGTGAGATGAAGTTTTCTCATGGTATATGGATCCTTGACAGTAGTGTAAGCTGTCATATAATAAACATCCTCAACTTCCTTGAAGAGAGATGACTGATTCATGCGACTGTCACCCTTGGGAACAGAGAAAAGGTCCAAATCATGACTATTGGGACAGTTATAGTTATCACTCTCCTACCATGTGCCTCTTTACAAGAAATCACTGTTCACAATACCCTTTTTATAACTAAACTCTAGTTTTCTCTGATATTATAGCATAAGATTGCAGAGATAGGGCTGAAAAAAATAGGAAATATTGACAGCAAAAAATCTACAAAGATAGTCAATTAGTATTCGAAGCAATATCATTTAAAGGTGTTGAAATTATGAGATCGCCAAGACAATAGATGGACACAATTACTGTGATGAAGTTACATGAACAACTTGGGCACCGTCCACTATCTGCTTTGCCTACCCTGAATGGTAAAGTTAGTGGAATACAGGATGATGACATCCTGAAACTACAAGGACATTTTTCCTGTGATCCTTGCATAAAAGCAAATTTTATCTACATGATTCTGAAACTGTGCACATCAAAGACTTAGATGCCTTTCTATACCATTCATACTGATATCTGTGGACCTTTCAGTCATTTAAACCCCACTAGTAGTGACCAGTATATTTACTTTATTGATAAATTTAGCTTCAATAGTCTAGTCAGGTTCATCAAGAGCTGTGATTAGGCTCCTAGAGCTTTGATGGAAATGGTTAACTTTATTGAATGTCCATATAATGTTTGGATAAAGAAAATACAGTGTAATAATGCTAGTAAATTTACCTCCATGAAATTCATGAGGAAAGTTCGAGCACTGAGGATATACCAAAAGCTGAGTATAGTTGACATCACAAGACCAAAAGAACAGATGAATGATTCAACTGAAAAATATGTGGATCAGTAAGAGCACTCTGCTACAATTCCAGTCTACCACTGACACTCTTGGCTGAGACAGTAGTCTATAACACCTAGATGAAGAAATAGTTACCACATGCCTCCTTGGAAGATGAGACACCATACACTCTGCTCAAGAAAGAGAACCTAGATGTCAGTACCCCCATTGCACTTAGATCATTTGCCTACATTTACATTCCCCAAGAACAACTTTGCATTGTAGGAAAATGCCTTTCTCAAATTCATCAGGATTTTCTGGACTAATGCATTGACAATGAGGCTGCTAATGTGCCCCATACATCTCATACATTCAACCCTAGTATCTGTTATTGATGTCTTATAGTATCCTGATACTTGTATGGCTCATGCCCTTATTTCATTTTGATATATAAAATATTTTGTTTGATAACATATCATTCTAAGCCTCTCTAGAGATTGTGATAGACTTATAAACATATGTTACTGAATAAAATATTTCATATATCAAAATGAAATAAGTGCAAAAACTATACAAATGTTGTGATACCAGCAGATATTCATTACAGATACTAGTAGTGTACATGATATCTCTTGGTATCACAATACATGTGCAGCTTAAAAGGTTATTTTATTTACGTATCATACACAAATAAAAGAATGTTTGCACCCATCCAAGTGTCTTGAAATCAAGAGACATCTGTAACATATATTTCTAAGCCTGTCATTATCTGTAGATTGGCTTAGAAACCTATATTACTAACATCTCTTAGTGTCACAACACTTATACAGCTTCGGGACTTATTTTATTTTGATGTATAAAATATATTTTCATGCCATCTACTGATCACGGTAGGTTTAGAAATATATGATATATACAGGCAAGATCCTGAGCAACTCTCAGGATCTCTACCCATTGCCTTTGCATACAAACAATGTACTAATACTATTTGCATTTACAATGAAATGTACAAACAAACTAGTAAATATACATGCATCATCTCTATTCCACTGTTGTGCCCTCTATCTCAGAAGATCTATCCTTCCCTCCTTCTCACCTTCTCACCTTCTCTCCTTCTCACCTTCTCACCTTCTCACCTTCTCACTTTCTCTCCTTCTCTCCTTCTCTCCTTCTCTCCTTCTCTCCTTCCATCTTGTAACCGAAAACTCTTTTTCACCACCACCTCCAATCACTAACTTTTTTTTTGTTTACTTTTTTATTTTTTTATTTTTATATTTTTTTCACAGTTAGAATGGTGCTTCTGAAGGCAGAAGGACAGTCCATGAAAAATGTCAATTAAGTATACTCCATGTGATCATTAACTGTCTATTGTAGGAAATACTAACCTCTCTTTCTCTTAGATGTCCCATTACCTGCTCCCTTTATGCTATCTTGGTCCATCCACCTGCCTCCATCATACCTGCAACTTTATCCTATGTGGGTGATTTGAGGATGGGAAGGTAAATACACTCTATCTAAGTATTAACAAGTGATAATTACTAACCTTTCTTTATCTCTTAGGTATCGAACTGTCAAGCCAATGAGCTATCGAGGCCAGAGTGGGAAATTCAAGGTACTAATGCATGCCATTAGGAGTGGAGTTCTAGTGGAAAGAGAGTAAGCAATCATTCCCTTCCTGATCATGTTCATATATCATGTGACATGAAGCCAACAATTATCGTTTTCTTTTAGCAGTAGTATGGAGCTGGGTGTGATGGAGATGCAGGTGTTCAAGCTGGCAGTAAATGATTCAGCATAAGTAAAATGAGACCTACACCTATCTGTCTGAATGTATTAAACTGACACTCATAGTGTATACTATAGCAATACAGTATATGCTAAAGTTTAGTGTAGGTTCTCAAACCCTCACCAGAGTACTATAGTGTATAATGCCTAGTGCAAGCAGCTCAGGGGGTACCTGACTGCTCACTCCTTGGAACTCTACTGCCTAACTGACTGCAAATTACAGTCAGGGCTAATTTTTGCTCACACCATTGCCCCAGTCATGGCCCAAATCTAGCCTGTTAGAGATAAGCACTGTGCCAACAACATCAGGGAAGTCGAACAGAACCTAATACACTTGGTCATTGATATGTCCAAAAATGTTGAGTCATCAAATGGCTATCATTTGACACAGGGAAAGAAGGGTCATGAGGGCAAGGGACCTCAGAGTAAGTGTTCCCTGCAAATCCATGATGTGCTATCTGCATACTAACACATTGTTTCACTAGCTGAATCCAATGCAGGCTCTCGTTATTGCTTAAGGGTAATAAGGATCTATATTGTTTGCCAGATGGGTACATCAGAGGTTGGTATCTATTCTTTGGCCACATCTAGTGTACCAATGCCTCTGACCAGGGAATCACCTGGGGGGTCATGGCATTACCCAGCATGAATAATCTACTTGGGGTAGTCAAAGTCCAGCATATGGAGGTACCAATCAGGTGCCCCCAATATCGCAATGAGTTGACTGGTAAGGGGATTTGCTTGTGATATCATGAGCACATAAAACCTCTCCCAATGGGGGAACTCATCTTTGTGTGGGAAGCTGAAGACATCTAGGTGTGGCTCCTAGCCAATGATGGCAAACATCTACTAGACCTTATAGTCTTGGAGCTACATCTAGATGAGAGTAAGGACCAGACCCCTGACCCTGCCAATGGCACATATCTCTTCTTTGACCAAAAGGTCCGGGATTGCTGTGGGCAGGCTGGAGATATTGGGGAGGACATGTGAGGGTGGAGGAGGAGGAGGACAAGGAGCAGGATATGGAGGAGGAGGAGGGGCAAGATCCTGGCGAACACACTATTGTGATCAAAGATGTAAGTTTCTAACCATAACCATATTTTAGTTACCATCATAGCTAATCACAAACACATAGGATGAGGACGGAGAAATGGATGAGGAACTGGGTCCCTCAAGCCCTCCTCCCGCCACGAGCCTGGACTCCCCCGCCGTCGCTGCCGGGGAGCCTCCTGGCCTGTCACAGCAAGACGAGCACAGAAGGTTGCTTGATCTTGTCCAACAGCAGCCTTGGATGGCTGAGTTCCTTACGACTCCCAGCACTGTTAGTAGCTCTCCCCCTTCTGCCTCCTCCCCGGCCGCACCAGTTGTCTGGACTCCAATGCACCCCCCTGTATGTCGAGCCCCCCATGTGCACTGAGCTGCCTCTTTGTGCTGGGCCCCCCCTGTGTGCCGAGCCCCCTCTTTGCACTGGGCCCCCATGTAGGCTGCCTCTCGCTCCCCTACCCCCAACCCAATTCCTCCGGCCCTGGAGACCCCATTGCTCCCTGGTGAGGAACAAGACGCCAGGGTCCCTTTAAATAATCTTTTTCTGGCTTTTTCGTAGCTTATTTTTATTTTTTGCTAAGTAACCTTTTGTTAAATAGTTTTTAGATAGAGAGCTTATTCTCTTAGTCTAAAAAAAAGAATTTAAATATTTGCTAATGAATGAGGGATCTTTCGTGATGTTGAGTGCCTCTATATAATAGTAAAGATACCATGGGATGCCCTTACTTTGGTGTCTCATATTGCTAGCCGTTTTGATCACAAGTGCCTAGTATGTGATAATAGTGATAGCACCATGCCCCCTTACTTTGACATCTGGTGTTTTCTGGATTTGGCATGTCTCGTATTATCAATTGTTAACTGGTCTAGCATCAGCTCATTGTATGTAGATTATCTACTAGGGTATTGAGGTTAGTGATGAGATGGACTGGGGTTCGAAGTTGGTTAGAAACGGCCAGGCTACAACTCCTGTCTGTCTCATCACCAACATCCATGTGCGAGTAGGTTAGAATGCTTGAATTCAGCCTCTCGGGTGTTCAAGCTGTGTTGACTCGATGCCAGGAGACAATTTCCGACACTTCTAGTGTTGGTTAGGTAATGCAAGAATACCGTAGTGCCAATATTGTCGGTAAACAATACCATTTGTGGCTAGATTTTATTAAGCCACCCACCCTAACAACACCTTCATTTTGTCTAATTTTTTCATGCCAGAGTCTTGAGTCCAATTGTAGTTGAGAATGCTTAGATTATTATAAACATATTGTTGAACACTCTGAAAACGCCATTTTACAGGCAAATATTTTGCTTCAATAACAAGTGATAGTCAGTGATCCTGCATGCCCCCTCCCCCCCTTGGGGAGCCCCATGTATAAGACCTGCCGCATCGTATACAATACAAGAAAACTATACCTACTTCTTATCTTGACCAAATTGTGCTTGAGATACCTATGATTTTACTCTGGCCTGAATCCTAACTTACCTTACCCTAACTACCCTATTACACTATGAATAAGCAACAGGCCAATACCCGCAGTCAGCCAGTGCCCCGAGTCAGCAATCTATACAGAGGTCGATGCGACATGCAACCCGGTACCATGGGATCTGGAAAAGGGAGATCCAGAACACGTCAAAATGAATCTCAAGACACGTCCTCAACTCGGGATTCTTCTCCACCCCCGATTGCAAGCCTACTAGGAACAACGCTGAAGTGCCAATGGAAGGGCACAATGCTGACTACCATGCATGCAGAACCCCAAGCCGAACCCAATGATCAACTAAATACCCAAATAGTGCATCTATCGGATGATAGTAGTGATGAGTACCAAATCCCACATGGATCAGACAAAACAGAATCTGACACTGAACCTGATGGAGAAGGCATTGATATTGCAGATGGCCCTGGATCAAGATGTGATCATGGCTCACAAGTAGCTAACAGAAAGGGAGACAATCAGGTGAGAACTATACGCATTTCGACCACATCAGGGTCTCAGTAGATAGGTCCTGCTTGGTGTATGACCACAGATCTTTGACGCATAATTCGGCGGAGAGCCTACAGTCCTCTAATGTTCCCATCATCAAATGATGCACGGTTATCATCCCCACTGCGTAGCTTGTGTGGTCCTGCATCTGGTACCCTGATCTCTAGTCCAGCTCCTCACTCTCGGCGAAATCTAGTGACAGGTGCAGAAAGGGCCATATTAGATGATGCGAAGACTCTGATTCTACTGTACACCCTGCTTGAGCAGCTACTCCCAAATGTTATTGCTCTGATGGCCCAGGTGCACAAAGTTTGGGATGCCGCGCTTGCTAATATTGCAGATGCCGAAAACATACAACACTTAGAGCAGTGCATAAGTTTGGGAAGTGGACTCAGGCAGATATGACGCAATGCAGAATGCAATACCAACCTGGAAAGATACGCCAAAAACACTCTGGGGTACAATCTTAGTTTGTACATGAGGTGAAGAAAGAGATTGTGGAGTTATATACTCTACCTCACGATCTCACAGCTAAGGCATGCAGAGTCGATTATCTGCTGAAACGGGACAGGTTTATGTGCAACCAGAGGGGGTACAATGTTTGTCTCCACCAGACGCCTACTCTATAGTGACCACTACTGACTGTAATTGGATGTAACCCTGGGTCAAACATTACGATTCTTTGTGCCCCAGCTTCCTGAGGCGATTTTCCGTAAGTACTTTGCAGGGAAGAAGATGCAAGGTATTGCGGATCACGGGTTTCTTGCACGCATCAATGGCACTATGATCTGCTTGACATGCACCATAATCTGCCATACACTGTGTGCATGGCAAACTGGGATATATCAGGAGCCCAGGGACTTGAAGCCTGAGGCAGCCGGGGGTCAGTGTCAGAATCATCCAACTGTTCATTTGCAACTGTGGCGGCTAACCTGTTACCAAATATAACAGACCTTTTTGACTGGCAAAAAGAAACTTGGGGTAAGTGCCCATGGAGGATCCAGGATATGATTGTTGAAAATATTCGACAAACTATAGATAAGATGGTTGCGCAAGTTTACAGGGTGCAGCAGGACCGCCATGATGGATATGACGATGATTGGGAAGCTGTAAGCGCTGAGCTTGAGAGTCGGATATCCAACTACACTTCTATACAGCCTGTACCACGACACACTAATCGGCGGAACTAGGACCTAGTGGGACATCATGAACATTGGAATCCATCACCCGAAACTGACAGGTGGTGTGACTTGAGCCAGACTGCAGTAGCCTGTGAGCTTCAGTTACAAGGTTCGGGTCCTCTGAATCCAGATGATTCTCAGAAAGTGCAAGCAGCGCCAGCGGAGATCATTTCTCTATCTCAGGGGGTCTTGTTGAGCCTTGGAGATTCTCAGGAAGTGCAAGCTGTACCAGCGGAGATCCCTTCTCTATGTCGGGGGGTCTTGTTGAGCCTTGGGGATTCTCAGAAGTGCAAGCAGCACCAGTGTGGATCTCTTCTCTATCTCGTGGCGTCTCGTTGAGCCTTGGGGATACTCAGAAAGTGCAAGCAGCACCAGCGGGGATGTCATCGTAGGCAGAACGATGACGAGCCGGGGGGGTGGCACCCTCACTGAGGGTGATTAAGGGGAATTAAGAACATGTAAAGATTATGTGTAATAGATTTGATTTAGCTTACTATGACGAGACTACAATAGAAACTAAAGGACGTAGCACAAAGGAATAATCAGGGTGATATTCACTGTAGAATCAATGAAAAGCAGCCATCCGGAGGGTGTCAGGGCAATCACAATGTAGTATATCAGATACCAGGAGGGAGTTGGGAAGATCGGGCGATACTGAGTACAACATTCAGACGGTGTCAGGGTAATTTACCACAATTTGGAAGGAATCCTGAGGAGGTCCAGACATCAAGTAGCAGTATCAAGATGAGATGTCACGGTCGAGGTGAAATCTGTACGCATTGTATATGCAGGCGGGGATCCACATGAGAGGAGCATCATGTAGAAAGAATCTAGATGGAAAAGCCTCATGATAGGCAGTGCCAGGGTTTGCATCATGAGTATCATGGAATCCCGATGCACACAGGCGAGGATGCGATGTCAGGGTGGAAGATGCCAGAATTTGGTGTCACCACAATGTAAGAGCTTAGGATCGAGTAGCATCTGGATGCCACAGGCTAGTATCAGATGGTGTTAGGATGCAACACCCGAGGATCAGACATTGTTTGGATGCAACACCCAAGGATCTGACATTGTTAGGATGCAACACCCAAGAATCAGACTTTGTTAGGACATAAGAGCACAGAATCAAACATTGTCAGGGTGCACCTGGCATAGGGATCCGTGTCCGGATACTGTCAGGATGCACCAGGTGCACGACTTGAAGTCAGGAGGCGAAGTCAGTTCGACAGTACATCCTGGTTAACGGTTATCGTTACAGGTACCCTGTGCATCAGACACACAGGATGCACCGGGTGCAAGATAATATTTTTGCTGATGCTTAGTGGTGAGGAAGTACTGTAAATTCTGATGGTCCATATAAATGGTGATGGGGACCTCAGTTCCTGCCAAGTAGTGGGGCCATTCTTTAAAGGCTTCCACAATTGCCAACAGTGCCTTGTCATAAACATCGTAGTTTTGTTCCGCAGGTCCAAATTTCCGTGAATAGAATGCTACTGTGTGTAGTCTTTTTTTACAAGGTGTGATAGAACACAGCCAAGCGCAAAATCGCTTGCATCAGTTTCCACTATTGTCTCTTTCATGGGGTCAAAATGGCAAAGAATTGGTGCCGTCACGAATTGTTCCTTTTGGAACTCAAAAGCTTCATCCTGTTCTCTTCCTCTCTTGCAATGTTTGGAATTTCCTTTTAGGAGCTCTGTAATTGGTTTGAAAATTGCCAAGAAATCATTGATAAATCTTCAGTAAAAATTTGCGAACCCCATGAAGATTTGTATGTCTTTTATCGATTTTGGCTGCTTCCAATTTCAAATAGACTCCACCTTTTTCTCACTCATGGAGACTCCTTTTGTGGTTATTATGTAACCAAGAAATTCCACCGTTGTAACATGAAAGTAAGACTTTGCAATAGAGACTGCCAGTTGGTATTCTCTTAGACATGCTAACACCTTTCGCACTAGCTCCACATGACTTGCCTCATCTGCCGAGTAGATGGCAATGTCATCCATATAGACTACAATCCCGTGATCTAGAAATTCTCTTAATATTGTGTTTATCCTTGCTTGGAAGGTAGCTGGGGCATTAAACCGCCCAAATGGCATGACTTTGTATTCAAAGTACCCATAGTGAGTCCGGAAAGCTGTCTTCTATTTGTCTCCTTCTTTAATGCTAATTGGGTAGAACCCATCTTTTAGGTCCAATTTAGTAAAGATAGTTGAGCCAACAACTCGGTCTCGTAACTCTGTCATCAGAGGGAGTGGGTATTTGTTGGATATCATGACCCTATTGAGGCCTCTATAATCAATGCATAGGTGCCAGCCACCATTAGGCTTTGGTACAAACAGTATTGGAGCCCCACATGGTGCCATGCTAGGTCTGATTTTTCCATGTTCTAACATCTCGTTTAGGTATATGCATAGAGCCTCTAATTGAGATGCGGAAAGCTTGTAAATGGGTCACCAAGGGGGACTTAGACCCTTATTAAGGTCAATTGCATGATCGAAGGTCCTTCTTTGTCGTAATCTTTGCGCAGCCGAAGGTAGAAAGAGGTCCATATAATCGAGGTATTCTTCTGGCAACTAGCTAATCACCAGTTCCCTGCTCTCATCAATAGAGCTTACCAGACCAACAACTGTCGCGTCTGGATCATGTGCTATGTCATCGTACCATTCAAATTGTTCATCCCAGTCACACCATGTACCTGGATCACAGTGGTCATGATATTTCTGGTTTTGAAATTCCCACCTATCCAAATAGATTATGTTAGATATGGGGTGTTCTTTCAACCATCCATATGGTAGTATCATCCTACATCTATTTGTAGGTGCCACTTCGCAGGAGACTTCAGTAGTGTTGCGATTCACCCCTATCTCCATTTTTATGGGGGTAGCATATTGTTTACCACTGCCCTTAGTGATGTTGCCCGTAAAGCCTTTAATCGGAATGCGATTTCTGTGAGTTATGCAGGGTATGTCTAATTCTCGTACCAATTTTTCATTTAAGACAAAAACATCAGCTGCCGAGTCTAGCAAGACTTGGATACGGGAGCGTTTTCCTTTAACGTGGAGGTGTGCATGACCTTCCAAGTGCTGGTAAAGGGTAGGTTGTAGGGCAATAAGTTTGTGTCGCTTACCCGATGGCTCCATTTCGATATGTTTTCGCTTCGTCATTTTTACAACCAGAATCTGATATGGACTTCAACAGGTCCTTTCGCCCTAAATGAGGGTTCGAGAGTTCTTCTTGAGCAAAATCTTTGTCTAGACAAGTATGTTGACCTAGTGTACCTAGGTACTTGAGGTGTTTGGTGCGCTTTGAGGAGTATTTGGCACAAAGAGATAATAGTACTATGGTGTACTTTGGTGTATTCCTGGATTTTTATACAGACGTTCCCCTTGGGGTGTACAAAAAATGATGGTTCCCTTGGGACAAAGGATAAAGGATCCTGGTCCCAGGTTAAGACGTGTACCTAGCGAAGTCGTATTGGTACTAAGGTATAATCGGTGTTGGTGTTAATCATTTTATTCTTGCAGTTTTGTATAGTTAGGTATGGAGGGTGTAAAGCTTTTGAGTTTACTATAACGCCCACGTTATTTCGACCAATCAGGTCTCCTCAGGTAAACTGACAAGAAAAGAATATTTTACAGTTATTGGGCAGCCCACTACTAGTGGTCTTTACCCCCTGCCGAGAGGTTCCTGAATATAACCTGACCAGTGCTTTTCTCATGGTAAAGCGTGGGTGCAATCTACCAGTGCTATCAGTGTGGGCTAAGATTTAAGTCTGGTGGGGTATGAGCCCCTATTGCAAGTTTGTGCCAGACCACAAGTACCCATACACTGTCACTGTATGGTGCCAATCCCTTCCTTGTCTACTCAACCCCTTTGCCTCCTTAAGCTCATGCACAAACCCAAATCAGTGTCAGCAGTAACCCTTTCAATTAGAAAGTTACCAGTCCAATGCTCTTCAGCTGAGAAGAGGGTGTGTAGACCTCACTGAATTCCCCTCAATTAGATCCCAGGTCAGAGAGTTCCCAAAGTTGCAGTGCGGCCTAGTCATTGCCACTTGACCAACCTGTGGCTGCCTCTCTTGGGGGGCCCAGACCTCCAATTGAGTGTTCTATCTTTTTGGCTGTCTGCGTCGAGTTACAGAACTAACCATGGCTACTCTTCTACACATGCCCCATTTGTGGTTGGTAAGTCTACAATGGGTACATGAGCCTATCGTTTCTTTCCTTTTGTCTACCAGAGTTTGGGGAATTCCCTCATGAGCTTTCTTCCAATCCGTGTGTATCGGCAATGGATTGTTTTCTTTTACATTTGGTATTTGTGTCTTCCACACCGTTGTGGCTAACTTTGGTGACCGGGGCTTCTTGTTAAACCTGGTATCAGGGCTTTTATTTTCATTGCCATACTTTCTTTTCGTGGCATTTCTTCGCCCCTTTGCTATTGCCTGGGAAAGGTTCTGGCATTGTAAGAAAGATTCCTCCAGCTTGTCAAAGTCTCTTAGTGGCTTAAGCCAATCTTCATTGGAATTGTATGTCTCTCCTGAGAGCCTTCTCTGGATTTGTTCCGGGAGCTTGTCCTCGACCAGGAGCCTCTATCCAATGCCTGACATTTTGGCTTTGATATTAAGGTTTTCGAGTAGTAGGAGGTATTCTTCAATGTCATTATTGTATGGGATTTTTTTCATGTCCTGTGCTGCCTCTCTTTCCTGCTCGATGCCCGAATATCTGCTAACAATTTCTTGGGTAAACCTGGTGCAAGAGACCAATTCAGGCCGAAATGCAGTACCCAAGGCCCCTGTCATGCCTTTTCGGTACCATTCAGTGAAGGGTGTGACCTTTTTTCCTTTCGTCCTTTTTAATGCATAGATGATTCTATAATGGTCTTCCATCCATTGACTCTGGTTTCTAGCGAAATAGTCTTCACAGTACAATACCCATGTATTAATGTCCTCAAAGACCTTGGCCTCGAATATAGATAGTGGGTCTACATGCCACTTTCCCCTGGCAATCGCGCTTCCCAGTATGTCTATCAGATTATCTGGATCTGGGGCAATCCCTTGGGGGGGCCAGCTTTCAGGTTTAGGTGTTGGACTTGGGGCTGGACCTTCATCCTTGCTGGAGCTGCTGCTGCTGCTGCTGGGGTTAGGGTCCCCACCTCCAGCTCCATGCATCATTGGTGGTCCTTGGCCTCCTCCTCCCTTTCCTCCTCCTCCTGCTTCCATTGCCTCAGGCTGGCCTCGGTTGGTTTTCTTTCCTTTCTTTGGCCTTCCCACTAAGGAGCTGGAGGAGGAAGGTGGATCAGTTTCTATGATTGCTTGCCTTGCTGGAATAGATGGGGTGGCTGCTGAGCGAGCTACTTCGGTTAACTGCAGCTGAACTAGTTCCATCATTTTTTACATTCTTTGTTCGGCAGCTCTCCATTGTTCCTGGTCCATCTCGACTTGGGCTTGGACTTGTTGGATCAATTGTTCCAATTGTTGATCTCTTGTGAGGGATGCCTGTCTTGTCCAGTCAATATTCTGATGCAGTTGAGTACTTATCTCCTGTTATTGCTCATGTTGAGCATCATGTCTTTGTAGCTCTGCTGCTACTTGATCTTAGAAGTGCCTGCGAGATGTCTCTACCTCTTCTGCAAAGGCACCCATTTTTATGTTTATACTGTTTAACTCATTTTCCACTATATGTTCTCCCTGACCAAGCCTAGTGTGGTAGCTTTCGAGCTCGTCGGCGTATCAGCGTCCTCATGTGGACAGCTCATTATAGGCTACATGTTGCTCGTTTATGGATCTTGAAGCATTTCGGTCAACTTGGCTTAGGGATTCCATAATGTGTCTTAAGATAGCCAGAACCTCTGGCTGTCTTGTGGGACCACGTGATCCTTCTCTTGGGATATCGGTTCTTTTCTCGATCCTTCCCCATGATCTCCTTCCTCTTAAGGAGCCTGCTGGAGAAGTTCCGCTTGAGAAGTAATGGGGGTTTTGCATAGCAGTAGTGGCTAGTATTGATGTTACATCACTGGCTGGGGAAGTGGCTTCTTCTTCCATTTGTACATCACGACCTGGCCCTTGAATTGCCAAGGGCATAGGTGAGTCTTGTCTAATGCGATCCATGATAGGTATAGGTAGTTGGTAGAAGTGATTGTATAGGTAGTGAGCCTAGGTAATGTGGAGAGTATTAAAATACTGTTATGGGGTAGTCCAACCGTAGATAGGGCCGGTAGGTCTAGGCCGTAAGCTTCTTGAAATAAGGTAAGGCAAGATAAAACGAAGCTCATTAAGGTAGGCTTGTATTTCCCAATGGTGTGGAAAGAATAAGTGTAATAAAGTTTTTTCAAGAATAAGTTAATAAATATTTTAATAAGATCTCTTCTCCGTTGCTTGATGTTTCTAATAGCTGGGAGTACCTCAATATTTATATTCCGCATTTGGGTTATTGCAGGCTACAATCAACTCCCATACTATCTAAGTACCTCTGTGGAAAACCTCTTAATTTCCCTAAGTGCAAACACTCTTGACCCTGAGAATATTTGCCTTGCTTAGCTTTGATCTCGTCAAACTCCTATTGTTTCTGGGTGGTGTGAACACTCCTCCAGTAGGTAGTCTTCGATCTCTCCACTATATGAACTTAATTTGAATATGCCACCCTAATGGCAACTGTACCAATTGTTCTGCCTCAAAACATGAAGTGTTCAGCTTTAATGAATGAGTGCGGCCATTGTGTTGCATATTGATGCATCACAAGACCCATCGGATATATAGGGTTTTTTGCTCTGGATCGAGCCAATAGCTTATCCAGTGAAAACCTCTCATACAGATTCTCGAGTAGGGCCTCTTGGGGCACCACTTCTTTCAACGCAAGAGGCTCGGCTCTACGGCCAGCTGTCAGTTCCATAGGCTCACGATATTTAGTCACTAAGGTTTCTTCCCCAATAGTCCCATTACCTATCAGACATAATATTTAACTCTTAATGTACAAAGTATTTGCTTACTCAAATCTTAAGCAGATTCCTCCGAGTTACTTCCCATGTGTCGCCAAAGGTGCTCCCTCATATATCCTACGGGCAGCATCCAGTTGGACAGACGGCGACGACGTATATAGTATGATGCTGAAGGTGCCATTCATTGTGGCTAAAGTGTCGGGACGCAACTCGGCCGTAATACTGTGATGACCCCTGGTCCCTTTATGGTGGCTGCAGGGGTATGGTAGGAATAATCCTGAGTAAAGGCAGGGTAACTTTGGTCCTTTTTTCCATATGCCTAAAAAGGACATATATGGAGGATGAACTTTCTACTGCAGGTGTCGAGGAATGGAATGCAATTAAGCAAGATAAGATTAATGAGTTAGTTGAAACAATGCCTCAGTATATGGAAGCTGTCATTTAAGCTGAAAAAGGACAGACAAAGTGGTAAATCAAGGCATTCTTACCTGGTCACTCAGTTGGGAGGGTGCCAAGACCTTCATGACATAACTGTATGTAATAGTGATCTTGGTAGTTTGAGACTTACTTGTTTGAATAGAAGACTTTCAAGTTATGGACTCAAATAATCCCCTAGATACTTGTATTGGATGATTGATATCTTTCTTAATAATACTATATGATTTCTTAGGGTCAACTTTAATTGCTGCATCTACCTGAATTCAGATGGTAATAGTATTACAGTATATATGAATGATATCTGAATTGGGGGAACTACTAAAACTGCCAACAACATTTCTTAAAACTAGAAGGAAAAATTCAAGAAAATAAATGTTTGTCCAATTAGTTACTTTTGGGAAATGGTAATTATGAGAGACATTAAATGCAATAAAATATTCCTTCTACAAGAAGCATATATTAATAGAGTTCTGGTGACATTCACTATATATGTGAGTAAGCTGTCTGAACTCCCATGAAATGGGTTAAGCCTAATGAAAAAAGTGAAGATAGAGAACTCTGTGAGAGCAGTCTTTAATTTCAACTTATTGTAAGTCTAGGTTGAATAGCTATAGGCACTCAATCTGATACCTCATTTATAGTCTTATATCTTGAGAGATTTAATACTGATCTATTCTAAGGATACTAAGCCTATACATGGAGGACCCTAAAATACCTTGAAGGGACTAAGGATCTCAGACTCCCTGTGTGGGGAGAGCTTTAACCAGAGGTTGAAATTCCTTGATATGTAGCTTTATACTTTACTGGAGATGCAAGTTCATTAAAGTATACCTTAGATCATGTTTTACTTATTGCATATGCAATATTTAAATGACATTCCAATCATCAATTGATTACTACCTCAGGTACTATCAATACTGAGTTGATAGCCAGTACCTCCACTATCTCAAAGCTTTTATGTTTCTACCAACTAGTCATAGTAATTAACTAGTCTTCAATCTTAGTAGGTATGCTATTGAATGATAATCAAGTATCTTTGTCTACCATTAAGGTTACTAATAACAAGGTATGGTAAGCATCTAAGTGCTAGAATTCATCATATTAGAGAATATATAGAAGATTGAAAGGCTGTAGTATTGGAGTATTGTTATTTGGGAAAGAAAATAGTGAATTGTATCACTAAATCTTCACTAGTTACAAAACATATTGAGTTTATCTGATTGCATGGATCATTTTGATGTCTAATTTTACTTTTGTTTGATATTTCAAGACAGATTTATTATATTTACTGTTTTAAAAGGTTTAAGTATTATTTGTTGTATATATCATTGAACTATAGATTTTTATACTGGCACATATAACCTAAGTGTTAGTTATCATAGATATGACACAAAGTATTTAAAATGGGTACTTGTAGCATTGTCTTGTGAAATGCCTGTAGTTGCCAAGGTAATAGGTAATTCATAGTGACAATTATTACAAAAGATCTTTAGTTCAATTCATGCTACACTATTGGTATTTATTTCATTTTTATTTTATTTAAACTATAATAATTATAATATGCAATATACTAGGGAATTTATTAACAACTTTTATTTTTATACTAGCTTCAAGGCAAATTATATATTCCATTTAATCAATACATACATTATCCACCTGTCTATGAGACTTATACTTTCCACTAGTGAGATTTTGATACTCTACAGAGGCATAAACAACCTTACTACGATACACCTCCATAATTTGATCAGACTTTATCCAATACTTTCAGATTACCTTATTTGATACTCCAGCTAAAGCTTCTGGTACTATTTTTTTCAAAGCTTTAAAATCATATTAACAGTGATTTCTAGTATAAACCTTCGCTGCACCCCAATATTATTCAATAAAGTTAAGCTCACAATGGAATTCTGGATAAAATATAATATCATGACCTGCATCCAGACTTGCCTCTTCAACTTTGCTTGTTTGACTCTTGAAGTCATGCTGTACTGCTAGAAGAGCACAGGCACAACAGTTGCCTCCATAAAGACATTGTGGATTAGGTTTCATACTTTTCACTGGTGTTAACTTGATGGAGCACTGGGCAAGAAAACATTGATGATATCCAGCCTATAGGCTATGTTCAGTAAGGACTACTCTCAAGCCTTTAGGAGTTTGATCTGAAAGGTCATTTGCTATATATATCCTCCTTCTGGATGATTAGTATCAACCACTTATGTATTGCACAATAGCTTAATATTCTTTCCACCAGGTTCCAAATTTATTTCAGAAACCCTTAAGGCATTACTCATATACTTCAAGTGATTGCAAGCATTATCAAAGGCAAACAAAGCTTTGCATCCTGGAAATTGAGCTTCGAATGCAGGAATTCCCTTATTGACAATCTATTCTAGAAGTCTATCACTATTCCACCAAATGTCTCTGCCATATTTGTGAGTTACTGATGTATTTCTATTTCCCAGTTTGCCAATTGGTGTAAGGAAATCTAATATATGTCAGCTTTGACTGCAATGTTTTTTCGTAGTGGTTTGTACTCCTCATGTACCCAGATAAAATGTATTCCATCATTTGAATTAAAAGTGCATGCATCTTGTGTGACAGGAATCAGTGGCTGAGTTTCACCTGATTCATGTTGTAGGTTTGAAATAATATTCAGATTCTCATCCCACACCATGAATTGGTTTTCATATAATGTCTTCTTTAGTAGAAATACCTCATCCTGTTATCTCTCACATCTGATCTCTCATGGCCATCATTATAGATCCCTCTTCTATATTCTTTATACTTGAATCCACTTTTTTTTGGCCATCATGTAGCTGTTGATGAGCTAATAGTTCTCTCAACCTGTCTGGCAATAATGTTGCTAGACTGGTTTGAAATTTGTGGGTCTTCATTCTGTATTCTCCAGTGTATTGTAATTGCTTTTGCCAATCCTCTTGAACTAAGTTCTGTAATTTATCAGATAAGTATATTGATTGAGAATATAAGATTCAAGAATTGAAATCAACTTACTGTTACCAACTAGCTGAATATACTTCCTGATAGCAAGCATAGTATCTACATCATCTAATAGAAATATGATCTTACTATTCTTATCAGTATTAGGGTCTGGTATTTGATGTTTTGTAACCCAATTTATTTCATGACACCTGACTCTGTTCTAAACCTTTTTTCCCCATCCACCATCTGCTACCCTTTTTGCTAAAGTCTTCCCCACTTGCAATACAGGCTTTACCCCAGTGAGCAAATCTTCACCAAGTAGAGCATCTTTTTCATTCTTGACTTGCAATTTTAAGAAGAGATATACTTGATAGTACTATGTAAAATATAGACCAACAGGTTTCTTTTCACCACTACCTTTACTAGTCAATATAAGTTTTCCTATTACTTTTAAAGTTGCTTCTAGACTTTAGAGTCAGTTGTTACAAGTTAGATATCAAGAATGTACTGATTGTAGCCAATTCATATAGTACTGCCTCAACTGATCAGTAGTATTCCTCTCAGCTGCCTGGATACCACTTTGTATTTCACCAAATGTTGGATCTGGTATTTCTGACTGTTCTTGTACTTCTTGACCCTTTGGTAGTTTTTTTCTTTCTTGAAATCTTCATAGACATAGTGCATTGGCACTAGGCTCCTTTGCCTGTTCCTCTTCTGCTGTACCTTTTATTTTATGTGATCAGCTATAAACTAAAAAAGTATTTAAGAACATATATTTGTATTGTAAAATATAAATATGCACTCAAACTTACCGGTGACATCAGGTTGGCTTATTTCAAGTGCTGCCTCTTAGCACAGATTCTTTGTCGGCTGGGATTTACAACCAGTTCCACATGTTCAGGATTATGGTAGTTGGTTGGTTGCATTTTTGTGTGGGTGGTGATAGGACTAATAGGAGTAGGGAGGTTATTGGATCATATCTGAGAAAACTTTATTGTTGTTTAAAGGTTTATATCATAAGTCAGAAATGATATTATTTGGATGTATATTTCGATTACTATTAAAATAATAATATTAAAATATCTGATGCATAGGAGAATTGAGCTCCAGATATACTTTAGTAATTACCTTGACAACAACAGGCATTTCACAATGCAACAATTCAGGTACCCCTTTTAAACACTTTGCACCATAGCTTTAGTATACTGAACCATAATTATATCATATAGTTAAAGTGAATAAGGAGTAGAAATAAACAGCAGGTAATCATAGAATAATAGGGAGAAGCTGAACTGTACTACAGATAATTGGTAAAATATCACTCAACTGCAACCCTGAGTATGACTATACTGGAGATGAATAACTTCGAATTGCCCTCAATGATTATTATATTATGCAACAAGATTACAATAGTGATCAATAATTAGTACTTCTCAAGGTTATAGTACTTACTTGATTCTATGCAATTGATCAGTCAATACTACATAGTTATTTCAAGAATTCAAATACAAAAATAATTTCCGAGTTATACAGCAATCAGCAATTACGAAGCAAAGAGGAGGAAAGTAAATTGCTTAAGTATATACTGTTAATAGAAAGTTTTAATATTATACTAAATTGACAGTCTCTTGAACAACTGTAACTTAGTATAATCAGATAATGGAATCTAGCACAAACTAGGATCACTGAAAATTAGATACAAGAATTCTTACTTTTGAAATATGTAGTGGTAGGTAATATCTTAATAACTTATAATGAGATTTAATGATATAAAGTGAAAAGTACTTGTACAGGTATATTTAAGTGAGGAGAATAATAAAATATTAAGGTCAAACTATTAATTTAACCTTAGTATTGGTAGTAATTACTAAGTAGATACATTCAGTGAAGGAAGGTAGAGTGGTAGGTATTCTGGTCCTTAATTCTCTTAAGCGAAGTGGGTGAAACCATCATTTTATACAAGACTATCTTCTCCACATAAGTAACAGTAAAGTAGAGAAAACTATATAAGAAGTGAAAGTACAAAGACGTTTGAACCTGAGAAGGGCACAAGAAAATCCCAATTATATATGAAAATCTAAAGTAGTGTGAAGGAAATCATCATAGGTTAGAAGCTCATGAGAACATGCAAGAGACTGAAATCAACCATAACACCAAGATAAGAAAAACATATATGATCTCCAATTGTTATCAGGAAATATTAATGAAATATACATAAAAGAACCATCTTAGCTGTTGTAATGTAAGCAGTATTTAAGGTAATATAAAACAATACCAAGTTAGCAAGTATACAATATCATTAAAGAAAGAAACATATAAAATGAATTAGAAATTTCAACATTTATATCAATATAAGCAAGAGTACAAATTTGTTTTTACTAAGCAAATATCTGGTGATCAGGTAAATACTGACTACCTAGAAATAAATGTTAACTGGTTTGAAAAGATAAGTATATGTTTAAGAAGAAATTAAAATAAAATAAGTATTTCTAAGTTTCTGTGTGGTTGGAATATATCAAGATAACTGTGATTCACAATTTCAGGAGTACAGCAACCATGACAGCTATAGTATTATTATAGTTATTTCCATTATAGCTATTATAGTTACTCCTTTAATTATTTTGAAAGGAAATGAATAGCTGGTAGGATGGTAGAAAATGAAAAATGAACAGGAATATTGGTATAGTACAAAAGAGAATGGCTATATGAACTCTTGCTTGACATTAGATAACTACCATTTGGATTTTGGACCAAAAGCTGTACTAATTGCACCTGGATGATAGAGATTACTGGTTTTTGATTGATCTGACTGTAATTTGTACTATCAAATAATCAAGTAATATTGGGAGTACCAGATTTTACTATTCACTCTCCCTCCTCATACTAGCTATATCTTACTGCCCTTAGATGTAACAGTAATTTCTTCTCTTTTCATTATATATGGAAAGGAAGTAAACTACATTTGAACTATTGTAGATAAAGATACATTCCCAAATATTTTCTTCTAGTCTATAGTAGGTTGCATTTAGTCCCTTAAATATTCACAATAACTTTAGAAAAACAGGTATCTGGTTATTTAATCTACAAGAACAGTTACACCATCTGTAATAACTTCAGTTTTTATCTGATACTCTTTCACCATCTCTTGCCTATTCAGTATGAGTTTATCCTACTTACAAACCTCCTCAGTCAACCTGTAACTCCTCTAACCTACTGAACCTACCCAAAACAACAACTAACCTATAATCTATTGATGCCTTATTTGATTATGGAAATTCCAACTTCTAATATAACTTCTCTAATGTACAACAAACATCTGCTGTACTATATAAATTGCAGTACAGTATACTATGAGGTATAGCTGTAGTCTAGTTGGCTAAAGCTAGATCAGAATATATACACATTGAAATCGACCTCTTTTAAAATAAAGGGAAAGCAGATAAATATCAGTTGAAAAAGGAGGAAAATGAAGGATTTCTTACAGTACTGGGATCTATTTTGGCAAAGAAATGAGAGGAACTATATAAAGCAGATGAGGAAAAAGCACAACAAATTTGATGAAAAAGGAGTAGAAGGATGAAAGAGGAGGAACAATAATATTGCAAGCTCCTTAAATAGATTTCTTTTATTTTTATTATTATTTTTCTTTCACTAAAATCTATATAGTATAAGGTACTTGAAATTATCCAAAAACTAATCCGACCATAATTTTCAAAAATTTCCAATTACAACTATGTCTTTAGGAAGATATCCCTTCATAGAAGTACTCAGAAGACATTCCTCTCCAGTTTTATGTTTTCTAATTTTAAAGAAAAATAATATTTGTGGAAATAATAAAATTTTGAACTATTAATGTATAGTGGTTTTAGAGCTTACTTTTTTTTGTATGTATTATGTGAGCAAATGAAATTACCCATGAGTGTTGATTTCAAGAGCTCAGCAATGTTGTTTATATTTCTTATTTCTCATTCAATTTCTTTTTTCTTCCTCCTTCTATCAAGTATAACTCCTTACTATATTTAGTATATCTTACCATATCTTATCAGAGTGTCATTAGACTATACTTATCATCACTCAATCAGCACCTCTATAGTTATTACTCAGATACAATTGGGACAAAATGATCATATTCCTTGTAGTATACAAGCTGGAAATAACATATATGTTGTATAAAAAAAGTATTATATCTTTGAAAATATAAGTGTTTGGCAAGGCACAAACTTTACCAATGCTGAGGAATAAATATGACTATGATACTGTTTTATATAATAACTCTGATTACAATACCTCATTATTTACAATTTAGTTCACAATAGTTGTAGAGAAAATTTAATTACTGTTATACTTTCAACATATCCTATTTTATTTGTAACAATCAAGTGCACAAAATAATAATTATAAAAAATCTTTCCTTCTATACAGTATTTCATCTTCATATTAGGTGGAAATAGAAATCATAAAAAAAGATTTCTTTTTATTATTTTGTTTACCTAACCCTTTATTCTATACTCTACAAATATGGTGGAAGTAACTGTGCCAAGGTTATAGCTTTGCCACAACCTAGGATTGCTTTTGCAACCATGAGCACTCTCTTCCAGAGAGTGCCTGCTAGCTCAACATAACATGCCAGCTCAACATAACTTTTACCAGATAGAGGAAACTGAGAGCCAATTCCTCCACCCAAATTCACTCAATAATGTCTAACAATTACAAAGCTATTAAAGTGGGATTCATAATACCTTTCAAATATTTTTTGCATTTATAAAGTAAATATTGTTACATTAGTAAGGAATTTTAGTTCCAGAAGGATGAAACTCTGGTGTTGAGATAAGCACTTAGTTAAGCAAATTGTGCCTTTTAACTATGAGTAAAATTCTAGGTTATTATAGCAGGTTTTTGTTTTTTGAATTCAAAAAACACTTGATAGGTATTATGAATACTATTTTAATAGCTATGTAATGTATTGACATTATTGAGTGGATGTGTGTGGAGAAATTGGCTCTGAGTTTCCTCTATCTGGTAAAAGTTATGTTGAGCTGGCATGTTATGTTGAGCTGGCAGGCACTCTTTAGAAGAGAGTGACCAATATTGCAAAAGCAACTATAGGTTGTGGCAGAGCCATAACCCTGGCACAGTTATGTCATAAAAAATAAAAGCAGAAAAATAAAAAACATGGCATTTTTTTGGTCTTGCCAAACACAACCTGTATAAAAAAAAGGGTAAAAGTCTTCAATACGACAACCTTGGGACAAAAGAATCTAGAATGCCATAGCACCTGAGCCTAGTATCATGGATACAAGGTTTCTATCTGGATACCACTCACCACTTTCCCTCCCATGAATTTTGAATACCCCTACGGCCAATTCTAGGATGTCTGCACTATCAGATCTCCAACCACTGCTGACATTGGGGAAGAATTTTTCTTCCTTTGATGAAGTTTCAAATATCTGGTGAGACTGGTCAATCGCTGAAAAGTTAAACTACCAAGTTTCCAAGTGAGATTCCACTCAAGGAATCTATATTTGCAAGGTTTTAAACTGCCCCTGGAGGGTCTAAGCTAATAGAACTGAGTTGGGAGATGTTATAATTACAGTACTTGAAGCATTTCATAATTGTATACTGGAATGCAGTGTGGATAATAACTGGTCTGCATCAAGCAAACAGCAATGGATACAAGAGATTCTGCCTCAACATCTAGTTATTACTCAATCAAGTAGCCCAAAGGAGATTCAAGACTGTTTAAGCCTTCGATTTTCTGTGGTTATTGACTGCCAAGTTGTTTTCTGAGTCAAGCAAGCACTATTGAGTGATGGACTTCAAGTACATCAGCTTAGCTTTTCCAAATTATCCTCCTATATTGATGCCTTAAAAGAACAAAACCCTCAGGTGCATGTTCATTTGTCAGTTGATTCTACAAACTCACAATTCCAGCATATCTTCATCTGCCCTGCAGAGTGAGCAAACTCTTTCCAGTATTGCCACCACTTTATTGTAGTGGATGGCACACACCTTATAGGAAAGTTTCAGATGACTTTTTTGGTAGCTGTTACAATCAATGTTGCTGGACACAACCTATGGCTTGCATGGTGTGTAGTGGAATTAGAGAGGAAAAGCTCATGGGACTATTTCTTTCAGCAACTAAAACTTGCAATTCCAGCAATCCTGACTGAACCTACCACTCTGATTAATGATCGCAATAAGTACCCCACTAAGTCTTCAGTAATTTTGTAACTCTCAGTATTACAAGCCTACTGCTGCTAGCACTTGAAGGAAAACTTTATCAAAGTATATAGAAAAGGCATGGAGAGTATGTTTTATGTTATTGCTAGAGCATGGTTACCAGCAGACTTTGCGAGAGAAATGGTAGCATTAAGGTTGGAAAGGCCTGCAGCAGAGAAGTATCTTGGCAAGATTGATCTAGACCTTTGGAGTACTATATTTTTCCCTGAGAACCCAGGTAGATTTGGGCATAATACTTCTAATATTGTTGAATTAGTCAATAAGAGCCTGAAAATAGATTGTCAACTTTCAATTGTTGAACAGTTGGATGGCATTTGGCATAGCCAAATGCCTCTTAGATTTACTCAACTACAGAAAGCCAATAAATACCAACCTCACTTTACAAAAATTTGCCTCTCTGAGTTAGAGTTACAAGATATATGGGCAAGAGGAAATACTATACAACTTAGCTCACCTACAATTGGCCATATTCTGCAACCTAATGGGTGAGTCTATATTGTCAATCTGGAGACAAAGTAATGTTGATGTCATCATTTTCAACTAAATGGTATACCTTTTGAGCATCTGATTGCCTGCATATCCCTTCTTTGACAGCCTTTGCTTGATTATTGCCTTCCAACTCTGGCTACATCTACCTGGCAGGACACCTTTACTACAAACTTGATGCCTGTTGATATCCCCAATTTTGTTCCCAGAGATGTCTTTCCTCCTACGACTCAAGTACAATGGGGGCAGCCAAAAAAGGAGAGAATTCACCCTAATAAAGTCAGAAGCTGTGCTCGGATTTTCAAAATGTTATAATGCTCGTGCATGCAAAAAACCACACAATTAATGTGAGAATATTCTTTCCAATTGGCCTGAATTTGAGCTGCCAAGTTCTTATTACTGACAATTATGACAGATATCTACTTAAATGTTTTTCTTTCCCCAGTCTCCTTTATGTATACTGTTAGCTAAACTATTGGTTACTTTATATAAACATTTGTACAGGTAGATAAAAATCAGAGACCGAACTAGTTTAAGGTGCTGTGATATTCTAGATATTTTCTAAGCCATTGTGGCATTCTAGATATTTTTACACCAAGATTATGGCATTGAAGACTTTTAGTGTTAAATGTTTTGTTAACTTGGTTATTTACTATGAAGGGTTAAACAGATGGTGTTAGGGTAGAGTGGTTGTGGTGTAGCTGTTTTCATCTGTTTCAGTATTTGTGTGATTACAGATTTCTATTTAAATAAATTTGAGTATAGACAATGAGTCTCTTTTATCTTCACACAACCTCTTATATATTTCATCTAATACTAAGTTATTATTTATGACTGTTTCTCTTTCCCAGAATTCCTCTTGCTACAATTCTTGTTGCCTGTAATCTTTCTTGACCATGTTCTTGTTTCCCAGAATCCTGTCCCTTGACCTTATTCTTATTTTCTAGAATCTTCCCCCCCTTGTTCATGTATATTGAACATCCCCCTTGTCCTCTTATCTGGTTTTTACCTTTCCCTGTCTTATAGTAGTTACTCCATAACATGAATATTAGGCATCAACCATTAAGGTAGTTACTGAGGCTCTAGCAGTATTTGAGCCAGTAATATCATCTTTCTACTTGAGGATAACCTGTTCCCCCTGTAGTAAGACTTCTACTATACTATTGGTATCCATCTCAGGTTCAGAAAGGATTTGATGAATAATTGGTAAGTACTCCTCTGGTAGGTGTGAGTTCAGTAGAGAGGTAAATGAGTTTGATAAAATCTCCATGTCAGTACCAATTGGGCTTGAGTGAATTGAATTCATAGCTGAAATCAACATACTGATATGCATACCAGCTCTAGGCTTAAGGTGAAGAATTTGTGCTGAAGAGTGGATTATCCTATTGGAGAGGTGGTGATATCATATTTCTTTTTCAGAGAATTCTGTATCACAATCACAAAGTGAAGACCATAGATGTGCTTCTTGAGCTGTTGCATGCAGGATGTAAAGATCATCCCATAAGCAGGATTGAGATTATTTCGATATTTGGTATATGTAGTATCAACACTTGTATATGGAGAGTCAACTACATTGAACAACACATTGTAGGTTAGGTTAAGTCTCATTAAGGCTTTGAGGCCCTTGCTCCAGTGGTTGTAATTCATTTCATTGAGTGTGTTTGTAGTTACAAACTTACAAGAAATGTCTTCTCACTGTGTGGACAGAAGGTGTTTGAGTGTGTGTGGAGTTGACATTGATTGATGGGGGCTTAAGGAGGCAATATATAGAGGGAGGAAGAAAGGTTGGTCACTTTAGGTAATGATTTTTCTTCTGAGCAGGAGTAGGGTAACCATGAGGGAACAGTGTTGTAAATGGTAGGTTATACTTGTACTTTCGCCGAACTCAGGCTCATAACCTGTTGAAAACACAAGTAATAATCAGTTCAAATGTTTTACAGAGTGAAGCAATCACAGCATAAAAGGAGATGAGTATTTGTGGATAACAGATATGTTATACATAGTAATTTGGATAATGGGAAGTGATAGCAAAAGAGGAAGTAATTTGTATATATGGTGAACAGAATAGTTGTTCCTATAATTGTTGTTATTCTATATGAAACGAACAGTAAAACAGAAGGAAATTTATACTAGAAGAATCATCTTGGAGCTGTTGAGCTCATTACATGCAGACCACATATGCGCGATACCAGTACCTGCTAGTGTTGGCTCTATATCCAGCTGTGCCTACTAGTGTCAGATATTTTCAACATGCTGCACAGCCATGGTTGCATTTCCCTGTGCCACATAGTACACACTCTTCAGTTCTTGAACCGTAACTTTCTGAGCTTCTCGGGCAAGACGAATCTTTTGTTTTAAATATTCCTCTTGAGTAGTTCCATGAATTAGAGAAGCATGTAGGAGCCAGGGCATATGTATCCCAAGAATTATACCCATGCAGATATTAACTACCTTCACCCCAGCACCTACCGTCCTGCAGTTGGGCAATTCGCAATAAAAATGGCGACACAAATGCATACAGTACTATAAAGTTGGGGGATGAACTTGATTATGGCCGGAACAGAGGCGGGAGCTTGAGGGAATCGGCAAGCTCGACCTACTTTCCGAAGGACGGATGAGTGGATTCACCAGTGAATTTGAAGACATGTAGGTACTATTCAGTTTTAATCATGTGTTCTGCAAACCCAGCTCTCATACTTGGACTGGGTACCGTGTTCCTGCAATGTCTCATCGTGGCTTCAACCATCTCCTGTGCGACACAGGTAAAAAGCATATAACAACCGGTTCCTCATTCCAGACCTTCCTTCATTTTGAATCCAATATCATTTGCCAGGTCAACAGCGGTGGAGAAACGGAGTTTGTTCACCTCCGGGATGAGTGCCATAGATTGGCGAACGCCGAGCTGGGAGCTGCGGGGTCAGGTGTGACAGGATGAGTGACGTGACCTCATCGACCCGGAGAGACTTGGTTGATTCAGTCATAGCCAAGGTTCTTGGGGGATCCTGCTCGATGTAACCTTCAGAGAAATGGAACGTGACGGAGGAGTAGTTGGTGTCCGGTAGTAAGGTTCCAAAAGTGTGATCATGGGTGATGGTTGTTAATTAGACTATGTGCGGATCCGGATGTGAAAGTATCTTTATAGAGGACAGAGAAGTTTATTGAAGGGCTGATTCCGCAACAACGAATGTGGGGAATCTACATACCTGTAGACATAATTCCTGCATAATGAATGCACAATAAAATATGCAGAAAAAACAGACATTCCCGAAAGTCCTGCAAACCTTCCCAACTTTCGACAACAATCCGTAACGTTCCATGCATGCCCAAACATCGCCGAAGACAACTTCCCAAAATCTTATCCTCCGAACAACCTAAATCCTATCCTATCACCTCATAGCTCCGATGTCCTATGTCCTATGTCCTGGTGCATTTTATCCAAATTCCGATACATGTTAGTCCTCCACAGTGAATGAGTGATCAGGGGTGATTTGCAACAACTACAGGAGACGGAAGAATACTGCGGGTATAATACCTACGGGTGACGGAAGGCACCTTAGGTATACCTATGATACAAGCGACGGAAGGTTACTGCTTAAAATTACTACCTTAGAAACTGAGGACAGTGGCTACCTCCATCCCAGGATCATTTAAACTCCGGGCCAGTAGGAATGTGGCTGGGCACTCTGCTCGGCAGAGTGATATTGCATGAAGATACCTCAACGGTACAGTACCGCATAATGAAGCCTATTTCCCTTTGTTCTTCCTCCGCGCAATTACTTATAAGATATCTTATAATCAGTAGGCATCACGGGGATATAGCAAATAGAGTTAGAGAAAAAAAGAAAAAAAAGAAAAAAAAAAAGAGAACAAAAGGAGAGAAAAGAAAGGATCATCAAGGTTAACGAAAATAATAGTCGAGATTAACAGACTCGAGGAGACAATAAACCGGAGATAACGAAGAGCGCGACCGCCACAACTGCCACTACCATCACTCTGAGAAGGGAGGAGCGCTCGCGGAAATTAGAGCCTCCCATGAATTTGCTCCCCGTTACTGTCCGGCATCTCGTGTTCGTACCAGCTGAGGACTCTTGGCAATCGAAGTACTCCCCGCAGGCAGTCGCAACCAGGCGATCACATTCCTCAGAGTCCGGGAAATGACATAAAATTTTGGTCAGGTGTTCATTGGAGACACCATTGGTATTCGGGGCACGAGCTCGAGAATCCATCAGGGCTACGAAGCTAATACCCGCTAAACCACCAATCAAAATACCCACCAAAGGACAAGTACTGCTGTTGAGCAGCGTAGGAAGAATAGCTGAATGGTATAAAAATACGCCGTAAGTAAACGGGACCTCACAACACTCTAGGACTTCTCAAACAAACCAAAATGTGGTCCTCCCTTCGTGTATATCAGGTATGACAAAGTAAAAATATTGGCTGTTGGTTGTTCGGATATTTCCAAGGCAGCGCGGAATCAAGCCGAGTTTAAGCACCCTATCTCATCGCCATGGTTACCTGGCCTCTACATGTCAGCCGACAGGAGGAAGAAAAGATTTGTGAACACGAGTCACATTGACGAGGCAACACTGTTTTGAGCTCCCAAGATACTGGTTGTCTGCATGCTCGCTAACCCTCTTGTATACTTCCTCCGTGGTAGACAATCAGTCTGACGAAAGCCAGTCTTGAAGATAACCTATTCTACGCAATAACGAGCGCCTGGCATGGAGACATATCTGTAAATTTGGGCAAAGTAATTGGTTGAACTTTAGTTGAGATTTAAATAGTGGCTAGTATTTGGGTGGATGGCTCGCTATGCCGGGCACTCGCTATGGCGTGGAATATGGTAACTTTCTTGACCAGGTGAGTTCGCTTCGGTGGAGTTGGCTTAGGAAATCTTATTTGCACCTCACGTAAATTAACGTTTAACTGGCCGTAACAGGAGTTCATAAAAGTTTAATATAAAAGAGAACTAAAAGCGCCCACCTCCTTTCCCTCCCTCCCATCCAGCTCACCCTACCCGGTCCACCCCCACATCCACACCGAGCACGCCTACCCCTATCCAACTCCGCACCCACACATGGGGCTTCCGTGACCTTGTAGCGAATCCAGGGCCCCTCAGTGAACGTACCCCCACCGGCCGCCCCACCCAGAGGGCCCTCCTGCACCTGGCAACGAAGCCAGGACTCCATCACGGACATGCCCTCACCCCCGCTGACCCCTCCGCCAGCAACTACCAGAGGCGGCTCTGACCCCCACCTCGGTTCAGCCTGCCGCTTGTCGAGTATCTCTATGACCTGCGGGACGGCCGCCTTGACACAGTGAAACGATCTCCTCGGCTTTTAGGGTAGGAGGCTGGGTCTTAAAGTTGTCATATAGGGCCGTCAAGAGTGCCCCACCGAGCCCGACCAAGATCGTTGCGAGGGATGGGCGAAACTTTGAAATAAATACTAAAGAATATTAAATGACCAAATCAGTAATCAGGGTTGTTTGGGTCATCGAAATATTTTGTACAAACCCCGAATGGTAGAGAACATCGTGAGACACGTAGGAAAGGGTATGGGAAGGGGTTTTGAAGAAGGAACTAAGGAATGTAGGGAGTTGGTGGTGATGGTTCTTTGGGCACGGGGGACGAAAGCCCCTTTTTTTTTATAGTCCTCCATCACCCAAATATCCCCGCATCATCTATCTGACGAGGATCCACGACATGACACGACATACCATGACAAATTGCTTGGTTGGTTTGCGTATAGACAGCAACACAAACGAATTCCTTCACAGACGAAAGGAAAAAACTCGGATATAGAATGTTTGAGATTTTCGTTGGTTTGCGGCTGCCAATAAGGTTGGTTATTATGCTGGGGATGGAGGCACGGAGTAACACTGGTTGATCACGGCGGTGGCTACATGCGATGGAGGATTGGCGCTCGCAGTTCGGGTTTGGACATAATCCGGGAAAACATGGCTCGGGGCGAGGGTGAAGTGAACGACAGGTTTCTAGAAGACTCTGGCCGGCAATGGTAGGTCGTCGGATGAACACCGGTTTGCTAATCTTGGGTGGTTGTGGGTAGATGTGTCCTGGCGCATTTAAGGATGGATTGTTTGGTATCCGCATCAGCATCAGCATCAGCATCAGCATCAGCATCAGCATCAACAACAGCATCGGCAACAGCACCGGCAACAGTGTATCTGTGCTAACTTGCCCAGTTAGTATATACCAGCAACTCCCGTCAACAAATGTTAAAACTTGCCGTGTTTCTATTGAAACCTTGAACACGAGGGGGCAAAGGACGAGCAATTCGAGCAGCTGTGAGGGTAAACATTGTTGAATATCGCGGCGTTCATACGGCAGATTGTATTATCGGTCACTACGGTCATGGGAGAGGCGGCGAGGAAACGGATCGGTCAGAAGGATTTGGCGTGGTATCCTATCACGGTGACATGGGTGATTTGTCAACATGATAGTACTTCGTCGGAAGTGACGGGAGAGGGAGTTAAGGATATAAGGGATATAATATCTATTATACCGGAGATAAGATAATGTAGTTAGTAAAAGGTGTGGATGCTGGGGAGCGAAGGGACTTACCGGCCTCCCAGTATTAAGGAATTTAAGGATATAAGGTTAGGGTTGATATTGGGAATATCAAGGGGAATACCGCATTTTCTGGCTAAACTCGAAATGGAGCTAAGGTGTGTGAATGAAGTTTGGCTCGATAGGCGAGCAACTGTAGATTTATCAGAAGATTGCTTCATAATGTTTGGTTAGGGGGATAGTTCGCCACGGAACAATGCGATTATCGGAGTTGTGCATCCTTTTGGAGGGCTCAAGCTACCAGTAAAGCTTTACTCGCATCCGCTTATCGAGCCACACTGAAGGTATTCAAAGTTAGTAACTGTAATTTCTAGTTGAAAGTTTTCGTCATTGTCGCATGTTGCACTAAGAATAAATGGACCAATAGGATCATTCGATAGAAACTGATGGTTGACTCAACTCTGAGACCAATAAATTTAATACCGGTGTGGACTAGGGCGATATCATAGGGTAGTTTGGGGGTCTCATGGGACATTTTCTCCCACTGTGACTTGCCCACTAGTAGATAGCTTGGCGTGCAGAGTTTTCTGCTTATAACGCACCTTCGTGTTTCCTTAGTTAGACAAGTGCAACCCCACCTTCCTTCAACGGTAAATTCAATCATCACTTCACTTCTATTGGGCTTAGCTTTCTCGTGTGTTCCTTTGATCGCCTATCAGCAGCGTTACGCCGTATCTATCCGGGGTCAAGTCTACCCTTCCAATCCCCCGGTATAGTGAGCGGGTCACGACTACACTTATCCCACACAAGTGCGCCTGGTCAGACCACCATCCAACTCCGGGAAAGCCATCGAGCACTCCCACAGGATTCTTTTGCCACATCTGATACCAAAGCAAATCTCTAATCGAAGTAAATCTCTAATGAGATTTCTCAGAACCGATCAATCCAGCCCAGTCAGCATGGTATCACGGCAATCCATTTATCGGTGGAGACAGTGGGAGCTTCAGAAACAGTTAAACCATAGTGATTGGAGAATTGGAGTTGATGGTAGGGTTAAGAGTAAGAGTTTAGGTGGAGAACGGGAGCATGAGAGTAATGAAATTGATAATCTTGAAGATACTGGTTCAGGTAAGAAGCTGATTTACATTGATATGAAGTTTCATATACATATAATTAATTATAATTAATTAATAGTAGTTCCTGATAGGTCATTGATTGAAGAGGCAGTGGAGAGATGGCCAATTGCAATTGGTATCAAGGGTGATACACCACTGCGGAGAGTAATTCTGCAGGCCGGTAAGTCCTACCAACTATTGTATTTTATTATACAAACAACAATGAAGATAGGTAGATGGATAGATAGATAAATAGATCTTTGCTAATATAGTTACATTAAAAGCTATTCAAGACCTAAATCATGTGTTACAATCAAAGAAAAAGTCACCCAAGGGACAAGATTATACTCGCCATCTTCAAGTACTCCAATTCCTAAATTTACAACTCAAACACTGGGAATATATACGAAAACATGCTGCTACTCAAGTGGCTAATGTGTTTCGGCATGGAAGTAAGTTGGGGTATTTTATAATGTCATGAGAGAAGTCTTGGGTACAGAATCATTATATTCCACCAGGGTTACAAGGCAAGATGGGCAAAGTATGCAGTATGTTGAATGATGAGGGTACATTAATTGTGGTGAGACGATATATAACCTCTTGCCAGGAAAGAAATTCTGGGCTTCATATTACTGCTGAGGATTTAGCTCAAGTAGTAGCCAGTTACTGGAGGTCAGTAGCAGAGCAAGATCAGATTCAAGATAATGAGGAAAATGATGATGCTGTACAGATAGTACAGGATACAATTTCGAGTCTAAAGGAATTAGATAAAAGTCCAGAGAATTGGTCAGTATCAAGCAGGGCTGCAGTGAACTGGCTACATCAACTAGGGTATGATTGAAAGGAGGTCAGGAAAAGACTTTTCAAAAATGGCCATGAACATGGAGATGTTTTAGCATATCGTCAAGACTACTTTCTTCCATACCTCGAATCACTAAAGGTTCGATGGGTAGAGTATGATGAGCATGGTGGATATTTACAAGGCAAGTCACCAGAGGATATATGGAGAAGCACTGGGCTTTCACCAATTGTGCTCATCACTCATGACGAGTGAATTTTTTACTCGAATAAAGGACCTAGATTTGAGTGGGTAGAAAAGGGTAGTATGCCTTTGAGAAAGAAGGGAACAGGAGTAGGAATCATGATATTATGTTTTATCACCTCTAGGCTACTACTCCGGGTCCCTGAAATATATTCAGAAGACTATCTGAGGTCAAATAATCTTTCCCACTGCGCCCAGGAATCTATAGAGTTTGGTGGAGATTGCTGGTGGAATACGGAAAAGATGTTAAACCAAATAATTTCTCAAGCAATCCCCATCTTTAACCTGAGTTTTCCTGGGTGTCAAGCCTTGTTTCTATTTGACAACTCCAAGATACACGATTCCCTACCTCCTAATGCCTTGCAAGTATACCACATGAATCTGAACCCTGGAGGTGAAGCACCTATCATGCGTGATACTTGGTTTACAGATCATACTGGAAATCGGGTATTCCAAGCTACAAATTACCATGACCTCCTACATATAGCAGCAATGTATAGAGCAAAACCAAAAGGGCTTAAGGTTATTTTACCGGAGAGAGGTCTATGGCATGATGGGTTACAGTTGCGGTGTGGAAGTTCTCAAAAAGGCTGCAAATTAGACACACTTGGAGGATGCTGTGCTCGTGGTTTGCTTAGCATTCAGGCGGACTTTAGGGCACAAAAAAGCAGGTTAGAAAAGGTAATTGAAGAGGCTGGTCATCGCACTTTATTCTATCCTAAGTTCCATTGTGAACTCAATTGGATTGAGTATTTTTGGAGGGTGGCAAAATGGTATATGAGAAAGCATTGCCATTAAGGAATTAGGGAGTTGAGAGAGAAGGTTCCAGAGGGCTTACAGTATGCTGAGAGATTTATTTGGAAGTTTTGGGGTCAGTCTCTATGTCTTATGGAAGGATATAGGGCTGGAATTAGGTGGGGTGATTCACCTAAGGAGTATAGAAGTCACCAGCGTTTTCCTATACATTCTGAAGCAGAACACTGAACTCTTTTCAATCATTAAATTTTATTTGAATAGCATTTCCAGCTCTCTTAAATAGTTTCTTTGCACTTACTATGCTCCAATAGTGACTGCAGTAAGGATAGACTTTATAAGTTCCTGTTCCTATTATGCTGTTGTTTCTACCTTACTGTGTGTATTCGGCTTTATTCGGCTTCCGAGATCCCTGACACTAAGAAAATTACACCCTCTATTAACCACCTCCAAACACTTAGCCACAGATCAACACACACTAAGCTTAGGGCATATTGGACACCCAATGAAAAAATCACAAGTTGGGGGGGGTTACAGACATCCCCTCTATTGCTTCCGGCACCATATCCAAAGTGCCAAGCTGAGCAAATTGGTTCCATATACCGTACTAGAAAATAAGTAGGTAATAGGAAATTCATCGCCACCTGATAGCCTCCAGCTTAAAGTATACTCAGATACCTACCCTTCTACCTCTACTGACCGGTTACCCAATATGCCAGCACATGGGCAGTGGAAGGGCGGCAGTGGAGGGTGCTAAACATGTACCTGTGGAGACATGCGAAGCTCTTCCTCAGGCTGTGATTGATCAGGAGTGTCAATCATTTCATGAGAAGCTTCAAAGGGTGATGCTTTGCGCTGGAAATAATAATTTCAATGACTAGATTCCAGGTTATATGAGTATGTGATGGTTTGCCAGGTCAATATACGAGAATGACTTGTGTGGAGCTTTTCTTTTATATCGTATGCGATTATTAATTGTGTTGCCCTGCCTTAGTTTGTTATTCGCCCGGCGATCACTACTCTATATGAGTGTCCAACTTCAACTCGGCTGCGGGAGTATCCCCTAAACAGCTGAAACATTCAGGCCCATTTAAAATGTTGAACACTAGCCTTGTAACGAAATGATCGACATCACATGATATCAGATTCAAACCCTATGCAATACAGTACGACCCTTGAAGTTCCAAAGAAAAATAGAAAAAATAAAAGAGCTATTGGTGGACATTGTGAAATAAGGAAAAACATGATTGACATAATGCGTGATTGCACTCCCGGCAGCCCCAGTTAATGGACTTGACCTGTGTTGTACCCAATGGATCTTAGGAGCGCTGCCAATGGCAAAGAAGACAAAGTGTTCGTGTTGGACGTTGCTCAAGAGTGTGGGCTTCTGGTGGGGGAAAGGTGACGGGAGTAGGTCTAGGTGGAGGAAAGGCAGCCGGAGTAGGGCCGGTCCGGGAGTCTGTCCTAAGAGTGTGATGACTTCGGTGAGTATGGGGGATATAAGTGACTTTGGGCTCTCGCGGGACTGGTCGTGGGCTGTTGGGGGAGGAAAGGCCACTCTGCAAGGAGGTTTCTGTCTCATTAAGGCGAATGCCCTCATGAATCACTTTGTCCGCAACCTCAGAACGAAAATGAAAGTGTTGACTCTGTTGCTTCCAGTAAGCAGGAGAGTTTATTGTTCGTTGTATTCTATAGGCATTAACAAGAGATGTATCAAGTAGCCAATAGAAGAGAGGGAGCCAATTTCGACGACAGCATTGCTGAGTGCTATAGTAAGACCTCAACTGGTCAGCTATATCTACACTACCCATGTTGTAATTGTAATCATCGATGAACTCTGGAATAGGTAGTGTTTTGTGTGATTCATCGCCAAAAATATTGCGAACAACCCCAGCATTGGTACTAGTCTTCTTGGGTCGACGTCGAAGTCGCTCTACCTTCCTAGTAATATCGTGATAGCTTGTTATAAATAGTACTGAGCTATTGTCTTGCCACAAAAGACAGCAGATATTACCAACTACTTCTTCGCTTACATGCCCCCATGGTAGAATTTTCTTTGCCTCTTCCTTCTCAATCTTCAAGGAATTAGGAAAGCCAGCGCAGTCTACCCTAGTAGTACCAGCAGCCCTAATTCCTAATTCGAATAACCTTTCAAATAGTGTCAGATTTGTAAAGTAGTTATCTAGAATGAGGTTCCACCGGTAAGGTGAAGGAAGAAGCTTGGCTAGCTGTAAGACTCCTCTAGATGTAGGACTTAGAGGATCAGAGGTAGTGGGGGAGAGTTCGGCAATACCCTGGGTTGATGAGTACTAAAGGAACCCATAGGTATAGCCATGATCGCAGAGAGCAAATATTTTATACCCTTCTTTTATTGGCTTGTTTCAGATCTTTAAGGTATGCCTACTGCGACCACAAAACCTTACAACCATCTCATCAATGGTGACCTTAGTTCCTGGAAGGTAGTATTGGCGAAACTGTAGACAAAGAAGAGAGGCAAGAAGTTCCACCTTCTCATACCAGTGCTTTAAGTCCAATTGCACTCGAGGATCGGATACATGAAGATACCGCTTCAGCTGTTCAAAGCAGTTTAAAGATAGGCAGTTTCGAGGGATACGATATGGGTATTTGGCCAACAGTATTCGATATCTCTACAGTGGTCATTTGGAAACTTTCCGCCACCCATTCCTTCCCCTCTTTCACCAATATAATGCCAGCCTTGCCTCCTTATGCAAGCCCATCTTGATCACTAAGCCAATGAAGATTCTCAGCTCCCCGGGTGTTGTCTCTTTCCATCGACGCAATGCTTTCAATCCCGCGGCCTTCCTCCCTTCCCTCTTACTCTTTGCATACAAATTGGTGTTCACTGCTAACCGTTCGAATACAGAGTCATCCTAGAAGAGTGAAAACAAATCGAATGGATAAAGGGAACTCCCTTCCGGCAAGAGTACCTAATTTCCCACCCCCTTTAGCCTACCCTGGACTCTATTTGCCTCTCTTCCTACCTCTAAGGTCCTCTTTGTGAATGAAAACTTATTTACTTACTTGTGCTTTGTGAGGTTCAAAAGGTATGTCTAACAGATCATATTTGGGCAGTCCAGGCAAATCTCTTGCCGAAACCCTTTGCCTTCCCAGGTTTTCCCTTCCTTGTTTCCTTATATTCTACTTCTGGACACTCGAATGGGGGTGGAGGAGACTGGAGGATTGGGGAGATGGTATTGTGAGCTATCTGGTGAGGGGCGAGTGGGCTAGTGCTGTACTCTATGGGGTGGCTGCATGGTTCCTGGGTGGGCACTGTCGTTTCTAGGTTCTTGGGTTTCTTCGGTGGCCTTAAGGTTCCATTTGGCACTAAGTCACCAAGAGGCTTTCGTTTCAAAGGCATTTTCGTTTAAAAGTGTCCGGAGTTTTGTTGATTGTGATACTTTCCGCTCTGCATGCAGATAAACTGAATTTCAGCTCTGCGTTGGGGTTGACAAGTATGTAGATCACTTGCTCTATAAGGCTAATGTTCAACATTTTAAATGGGCCTGAATATTTCAGCGGTTTAGGGGATATGCAACCAAAAATGGGAGCTAAAAGCGCCGTCCCAATGCTATTCCTGGTTAGATCCTAAATACTGTCCGCTTTAGATGACATCAATATGTCAGGTACACACCTAAACCCACAACCCTCCACACCCTCTCAAGGACATCAACATGCCCTTAATCTCCGTGAAACTTCTCAAAACGTCTACTTACATAATTGGCCTATCTCTTCTCTCAATTGTCCCATATAAACTGCCAGACCCCTCAGCGAGGCACAGCATACCTTGGCATTCAAGAATACTTTGTCAAGTCAAAAATAGTTAGTAAAGTGGATTTCGTCATGTCAGCCAAAACACAAGTGAGAGAATCAAGGAAATCCATGAATTTATTTTAAACTTATACTTTATACTCTAATAATGACTTCGAAAGATTCCCCAATTCCTGCCCATGTTTGAGAACAAATGGCTATCGAGATGGCTGCTGTGGGAACTGCTCTGAGCCTCACTGTTGCTGCTTGGATTGTGGGAGCAGCTCTCAGCATCATTATGCATCACCGGAAGGGAAGAAAGAATTGTGAAGAGGAGGTTTAAAGAAGACAAAAGCTCTTGCTAGAAGAGGAGAGAGTGGTTATAGACTGGTATTACTTCTGCTGCCATTTAGGATTTCCTCTGACTATATAGCAGTTGCATGAAATTGCAACCTCAGTTGTATGAAAGAGAGATCCAAACAAGATGCTTGGAAAGCAGTGGGAGGAAGCTCTTAAAAAACGGCATCTGGGAAGTGAAGTCTCACTTCAGTAAGCAATTGTATTTCATTTGCAATATTTGTAGAAATGATCAGCAATTAATGAATCATTTCTTTGATGAGGTATTACTCTATTTGTTTATTTTTTTTCTTTCTTGTTTCTTGATTATTTCCTATTATATTTTGTTTGATTATTTTTTATTTATTTTGTTTATTTTATTTCTTTCCTAGCTAGTTTTTCTTGTTAAACATATATTAATTAGATTTATATAGTTGGAATCAATTGTATGAGAGTTTGAAATCAGACCTCAAAATACCTATAATCTTGATGAAGTGGGCTTTTTATTAGGCTTAGGTCAGTCAGAAAGGGTACTGGAGGTTGTTAGAAATCCTCGTGAGAATGGAGAATTGAAGTATCATGCACAAAGTAGGTTTCTATTACCTTATATTATATTTATTAAAATAGATAAAGAAGTATTGATAATAATATAGATGGTACATGTGAATTTGTTACAGTAATTGAAGGTGTTTGTGCAGATAGAACGACATTGAAGCCTACAATCATACTCAAAGCTGAAGAGTTTATAGCAGAATGGTTTAAAAAAGTATGAGGAATACCAGAAGATATTCCTTTTGGGTGCTCACATAATGGCTGGACCGATGAAAAAATGGCAATGGAGTATTTGGGATGCAACTTTGGGAACGAAAGTATCACAGCACAGAAAGCAAAGAACGAGTATCGACTTCTACTTTTCGATGGACACAGCTACCATGTCAACATGAAATTTCTTGACTTCTGTATTTCACAGAAGATCATTCCTTATTGCTTACCCCTGCACACCACCCATCGATTACAGCCACTAGACGTTTTGCATTTTTGACCCATATAAATACCAGTATCAAAAGAAACTAACACGTCACTTTGAAAGACATGAATATGGTGTGTCGAAAGAAAGTTTTTACGAAATTCTGATGATCGCATGGAGAGCCTCCTTCACACCGAGTAACATTCAAAGTGGATTCCACAATACAGGCCTTGTTCCCATTAACAGGAATATTGTACTCTCGAAAATCCAAGCATTGCCTCCCAAATCGCCCATGATTCATCGAACCTCCATGAATCCCAGCCAGTCAGGATCCTATTCTCCCCCACCATTGCCAGAGTCCTTGAGTGCCTTCTCAGCCCAACAAATTGATAGCCTGCATGTGCCGCAGAATAGAGTTGAAACCGAGAAACAGGAACTAATCGTACTTGCAACACTACCAACAAATGACCTGCTTCAGTGGGGACAAAAGAAAATTGTTAGCAACCTAGCCCTGGCTACCAATCGGGGACTTATGGAAATTGAGGAGAAGGAGCGGCAAATTCACAATCTGAAACAACAGTTAGCAGATATTTGTCAGAAATGAGGGGCAAACCGAACAAAAATACCGACCTTGGGAAGGGCTTGGATTAAACGAGATGACATTGCCCATTTTTTTGAGTCGCAATTGACTGAAGAATGTAAAACTGCTGAGAGAAAATATCAACATTCAACAAATATGGTTACTGTAAGAAGTAAGAAGTTAGCCGAATGTATTAAGAAGAGAAAGGAGATGGAGAAGTTGGAGGAGAAGGGAAAGTTACCTAAGCGCCGAAAGACAAGTACCACCCTGCGAGAGGAGGAAAGCCATCTCACACATCAGATATCTGAAGTGCAACAGAAGGTTGAAAAGTTTCAGAAGCACCTTCAAGATTTGGCCTTTGATGCGGGAGCCGAAAGCAGAGCAGAAAGTGAAGCCGAAAGGAGCAGAAAGTGAAGCCGAAAGGAGCAGAAAGTGAAGCCGAAAGTGAAGATTTTCTCAGAGGTCCAGAAGTGCAAAGTGTAAGTGTATTTGAGGAAGAAAGAGCAGAAAATTGGGGGGAGGGAGCAGGGGCTGATGGAGCCCCTACTCCCAGAGTGGGGTCTTTGGATCTGCCACTTGATTTGTAGTTCAAACCCCAGAAGTAGACAAGCTCTCCTGAGGTAGTTGTGTTGTTGGTTGTTATGTAGAGAGAAGAGAAGAGAAAAAATAAATAAAGGTCGTCATCCATAACAGGTAGAATCACATGCACAACCTGTGCCAAGACATGCTGCGCCTCGCTGTGGGTGCTGCCAGTAACCAATTTCCATTCTATCTAGCCTAGGGGTAAGCCTCGTTTTACGAACCTAATCATTTCTAGCTAAGCTGGCATGAGATATTCCCCCCAGCCAAGGGCCCCCTGAAAGAAATTTACCTCGGGGCCACCTGCCACAAATATTTCATTAATGACCCACTCATCATCTTGCAAACACTCCCCGACAAAAGAAACCCACCCCGAAACCAAGTAACCAGTGATCTAGAGCTCTCCGGAGCAGGGCCACACGAGGACCCCCAGTGCTGACCAGTCCCCCTAAAATTTCCCAGCAAGGCCTCCGCATGGCCGCCCACCATAGGACTCAAAGGAGTCTCCCCATGAGCATCCAAAAGGCGGTGAAAAAGGCGTCGGCTCAAGAAGGCGAAGTAAAGTGTCGTCGAGATTAATGCCGAAATATTGTAGATTGCAACGCTGAAGTTGCATCACACAGCCAGAAACTAGGTCCCAAAATCCGCCAATGTGCCTGGGGGTAAGCCAGGACTTCCGAATTTGTGTAACCACACCAGGGCTGACAGGATACGCTGATCAGAAGTTCCAAGGTGTGGGTGGAGGTTTTTGGTGGTCAAAGCCATCCCCCTAAGGGAGGAGGTGAAGACACTCCGCTCATTGGGATTGCCTGGGGGTCACCCAGGACTTATGATGATTGCCCAGGAGAAATAAAAAACTCAACTCCTAGGTCTTACGTGCTGAAGTGCGTTCGTGGGTCCCTAAAAAGGGGTGTCTGGAACAGTCACAAAAAAGAATGAAAGGCTATTGGAATCATGTTCGTGTCTGTGCTAGGCAGTGTCGATAAAGAAGGTATGGACTCGAGCCTCGAGAGGCTCCTCAAACCGCAAACTGTAGTCCCAGCTGTCTGCCAATGCAAAAAAGAATGTGGTTCCAGAAAAGGGCACCTTTGAAGAGGCGGGCAGTAATGCTCTCATGGGAGCTCATATCATGGGTGGCGTATCAATAGCCAAAACAAAGGAAAGCGAGCCAAAGGCGTGAGCCTAAGGTAAGAATAAAGACTTTGAAGCCATCGTGAAAATCGCTCAAAGGGCGTTGATTGGATGGACCCCCCTCCAGGCCCCAATGAACCCTAACCCACAAAGATGAAAAAGGGTTGGAAGGGTGCCGCCTCGCTGAGGGGTCTGGGGGTTTACTCTCTCAAAAATTCGTTCGATCGTTCCAAGACAGCAAACTTTGTTTCCAATCCAACAACGTCATCACCAATGATGCGTAGGTTATTTTCTCACTCGCGTTGGCCAGGTACAGCGATGTCCAGCATGCGACGCCATACAGCGACCTCGTCTCCAATACGATGAACGTTTTCTGACAAGTCGAATACGTGATTGGCCAAAGCTTGCGTGTTCTGAGACAGATTGTACCTCTCATAGTCGAACAAGGAAGGTTTTGAGGAGGAAAGCATTGGTGCATTGAATACATCATCACGGACACCTAATCAAGGCCACACCATGGTGCACGCATCATCAGATCAACGTTTGCTTTTAGACGGGGGGTCATGTGATTTTGGAAACAGGAGAAACCCCCCCCCCCGGAGAACAGTTCCCTTCTTCATAGGATTGAGGGAGCATCTTCTCATCCTCTTTTCCAGCACTACATGATTAAAAATTCCCTTCATGTATCCCTCCATCCAGCCATCCAGCATTTCGTGTCTGCCTCCTCGGGTAACCTATTAACTGTAATCAACTATTGTACCATAAACTTTGAAGAGCAAGATTGTGCGTGCCCACAACTCAGTCTAAGGATTGAAGGAGTAGATTTACCACGGCACTGCCCTCTCATAAACGTTTGTCGTGTGTCTTGGTTTTCTGAGGTGTTGGTGAGTTAATGGCCGTGGCGAGTGTTCCTGTTGGCATTACTAGCCATCGCTCGAAGCCGGCGGTCTACGCCGCACAATCCGTCTTCCATAACGCAGACTCCGACAACTAGTGAAACGTACCGGGCACATGAGGTAAACCGATAGATGGCCGAGCTAGTAATGTATCTAGATTGTATTTTTAATTTTTTTCACATGGTTGTAACTCATGGCAAGATCTAAAGGGTAAGGAGTGTAAATGATCATAATATCTCGGGTTGTCAAAAAGATTGCGCGTCCTCACGATATGCAGGGTTAGGGTTCCATACATTCCACAAGGTCACAGGTCTAAAGACATCACCGCCAGTCTATCCCACCAGATGCTAGCATACTGCAAAGTCGAGGGTAGCCGCCTCCGGCCGCACAATACGTCCTCCATCCCTTGGGCCGCATAATCCATCTTCTTTAAATCCAAACCGGTGGCCTGCCGCACATCCTCCTCCCCAAGCCCAAGATTGTGTCATAATTGGCGACCTCTTTAGAAATGTTCGTTTCACTGCCGTAAAGATCTTTTTCGGATGACCAGCGCCCCTTCACTGTACCGAATCCGCCCCTGGGGTCTACCTACGAGATCTGGAATGGTATCTACCCTCGTTGATTATGTTGATTTCGGATCAGGGCGGTATGATAGTATCGATTAATATTTAATTTGCGATGCGCGAAGCTTTAGCTCTGAGTTCAGGATAATTTCTCCTCATTTTCATGCAATAGGAGATCAAGCTTACCTGGTGATCAGGGAGCTGAGAAAATGAAACGAAAAAGAATTTAGTGGCAATTATGCCTACGTTGATGGGTTAAGGTCTTTATGAAGCTCATTCTGAGCACATTACAAACTCGGTATCTCCGAGAGGAAAGTTACACTATCCGGCAGCCCAAAGAGCGCTCGCCCACGGGTCCCCGCTGAGCCGCCCACACCCCGCTCCGTGATCCCCCCGTCCCCGTAGAAATGCTGTGAGTATCATCTGTCCTATTATTTTTTTACGTTTCTCCGACTGAGCTTTGTCACTTAGTTAGCATTCACAAACAATATCTGCCGCGGGTCTACACTTTCTCTGGGATGTCCTCGCGGATATCTTTATAGGTACCAATTGTCCTAACACCGCATCCAATAGAGCTGTTCCAAAAGACTCGTGGGTGGGCGTTCAATCTGTGGCGATATTTTGAAAGAGGGGCGTACGAGGGGGAAGGAATCATGCTGCTGTCCGCGTTTGTGTGGGCGCGGCGCGCGGAAGCATCAGGCACAAGAATTATCACTGGAGGTGAAGCAGTTTTGCTGATCTAAGGGGATTCGCTCGCCCACATGGAAAGCACCGTACAAACATCAAATGATAAAACATAGGCAAAATCCAGCCTTTAGAAACCTTTCCTTTTCTCCTCTGTTTTTTTTTTTACTTGGCCGTTGGGGAACCTTGTTATCAAAGTATTTCCAAGGATTGTGTTTTGTGAGGTTTTAGTCCAATGGGCTGCGGTTGAGCTCAGTATGGAATTACAAGTGTTGGAATAAGCTCTGATAATAGCATGACGGAAGGCCGGGTATGTTGAGGAGCTTGTAAATATGCGATGAAGCACTACATAGTGGGCTGAACCGAACACACATAGGTAGGGAAAGTTTTAGGTAGATAGTTAGCACTGCATCCTATGAAAAAAATAGCATCGGTTGCTGGTAGTAACAGTTCTAGCTAGAATACATGTAGCGAAAGCTCCAGGCAATTCGTAGTGTATAAGTGGAAGCTTACGCCGATCATTCAAGCCACTCGTGTGGTTCGTCCTTAGCCGCAAACCTGTTGGATATATAGTCTTCCGTTGTAAACAAACTTCTTCCTTTGTCTCTCGTACATTGCGATCCTATGTTATTTCTTTATACTTAAGTTGGTTTGAAGGGGTAAAAAATGGTTGCTTCGCCACTCTACGAGGACTTCTCAGACACGACTAACCGTGCCAAGGTTCCTGCCGATTATGTAACTGCGAGCAGTTGCAAAATCTTGCAGCACGTCTACGACGTGCCCGACAGCTCAACGTCAGATTCGGCTCAATGTCAGATTTTTTATCTACCCCAACAAGAACCCCCGATTATCTTCCACAATTTCCATAGTAATGCCAGAAAAGTATGCTGAGATTGAAGCTAGAGTTCAGCTCACTTGTAGGAAATCATTTGATAGCAAAAAGCCAAACAATAAGCCCAATACCTCAAGGACAAGCACTGGCTTAATGTCAGGCTTTAGAAAATTGAATAACTAAAAATACATTTTCTCTACAATCCCTTTTTAAAAGCACAAAAAATCATCTCTGGCTCTTAGTAAATCACTTAAGCTCTTGAAATATAGGTTTCTACCTTTTTTTTTTTTCCTTATGTGGAGTGCATCACTTTTGATTTTCTCAAGCTGCTTCTCCGCTTTTTCAACCTTCTTTTGAACATTATCCTCTTTCTTTTGATGTACAACAGCTTGGGGCCTGGTGGACATAAATGACACCACCCTTCAAGACAAACCTCAGAGAACATTCCAATCTCATTTAAGGGCTTTAAATAGAAACAAACAGCTAGTACCTCAACTTTTGTGAGTTTTCAGTTGATAGAGTTCATTCTGTCCTTGATTGATGTCCCTTCCATCCTCCTCACAAATGGTTCTCATAGGCTTCAGGCTCACGTACCATGGCAACAATGTTTGGTTTTTGACTATCAAATAATTTCCTAAAAGTCAGCTGAACCCTAGCTTCAATCTCAGCATACTTTTCTGGCATTATTATGGAAATTGTGGAAGATAACCAGGGGTTCTTGTTGGGGTAGATAAAAATCTGACGTTGAGCCGAATCTGATGTTGGGCTGTCGGGCACGTCGTAGACGTGCTGCAAGATTTTTCAACTGCTCGCAGTTACATAATCGGCAGGAACCTTGGCACGGTTATGTTGAATTTTGACTATTGATTTACAAGTATGGCCGACATATATAACCGTCACATGAATCTGATAAGCACAAATTAGCAGCTCCAGGTTGCTACGATAAGGCACGTGATGGGTATACCTTTCAACGCCGCTCGTATTTTCAAGTTATTGAGCTATAATCATAATCCCTAGAATCATCGCAAGTAGACAGCATACATATTGAGGCCCAGGGCGCATCCCCAAGGGATATCCATGCCAACGGTTTCTTATGGGATCCCAGGTTATTCTCTCGGTACCTCTAGATAGGTTCTGTGGTCAGATTTATAGGAATCACTCCAACGATTTCCCCTGATTCCCATCTCATATAGAGGAAAGATATGTGGCGTGGGATTGGCTATTTGGAGCAACATTTCAAGATAGCCAAATTGGGGACTTGTTGTGTATATTTCCTTTGGTGCCGGTTGACCAGTTCCGTCCAAATTACCTAGAACAACCCTTGCACGGTGTTCTATGTTTCAAATGTGCACATTAGATCAAATCCGAAACGTGAAATCGTCTTTGAAGCCTACTTTCATTGGGTTTCAAAAGTCGTATTAGTTTAACTACCGTCACTAGACAGAGGTGTTCGTGAAACGGCATTTCCCTCGCCCCCAATTGCGCAATATCCCCCTTAGGCCGCTTTGATCTCCGTCAAAGGAAATTCCGTTCCCAGAACACTTTTGTCTAGTAACTGTATATAACTTATTACACCCTCCACACAAGTACCGCTCCCTAGAACTATCATTTCAATCGCACCCCTTATTCACATTTTTGAACCTTGCTGAAAGTTAAACTATCCCAAAGAAAACAGTCTCCATGCCAGAATTCCTCTCCCTTCCCAACGAGCTTATCTTTGAGATAGCCGAAACCCTCCCACTACACGATATAAGTGCCCTCCTCAAGACAAACCATCGACTCTCCAACCTCCTCCCGTCAACTTTGCTCACGGAACTTTTCCACTCACGCTCACTCACTCATGGGCGTCGTCTGCTATACCAACTCGCCTCCCGGCAAGACATGATAAGGGTAAAGGTTCTGCAGGCTAATGGCATCCTAGGCTTCACCGAGCCAGGAACCCTTTTACACGAGGCGGTGAAATCCCAGAATGTGCAGGCGTTAGAGACACTCCTAAACCTCGGCCTCAACCCAGATGAGTATGACTCTAAGAGCCGCACGCCCTTAGGTCTCGCAGCACAACTCGGGCGTGTGGATTGTGCTCGTGTTTTGGCCAAGAGGCGCGACGTGGATATCGACCGGTCGAACTACAACCACAAGACCCCACTGCTGCTTGCCGTGAAGGGAGGGCATGAAGAGATTGTGCGGATACTGGTTCGGGCTGCAGGGGATGACCGGCTGCGTATTAATTATACAACGTGGCAGGGCTGCCTCCATCGTGCCGCGAAGAGGGGGCACGTTCCTATATTGCGCTTCCTGCTGGACTATGTGGACCCCAATGAGTTGGAGTGGGACAAAAAAGGACGGCCGGCGTTGCATAAAGCAGTGCTTGCCGGGAATTGCCTTGCTGTGGAATGTCTGCTGGCTGATGAGCGCGTGAATGCCAACATACAGGATGGTAACCGGCACACGGCATTGCATATTGCCGTTAGTCGGCAGCAGGTGGAGATTGTCAAGCTTCTACTTTCGCATCCGAGGGTTGAGATAAATCTAGATGACCACTACGGACGAACCCCCCTGCATGATGCGGTTGCCGAAGGTAACATTGACATGGTCCGTCTGTTATTATCCTCGCCGGGGGTGGACGTGAACCTCCGCGAGGCGTCGGCGATGAGGAATACCGCGCTGCGCAATGCCACCATTCGGAACCGCCTAGAAATTGTGCAATTATGCATCGAGCACAGCCGGCTAGATGTCGACTTTTCAAACTGCAAGGGAAAAAGCCCCCTCGAACTCGCGGGACAACTTCGCTATGTTTCGGTTATCGAGTTACTCCTGCAGCATCCAAAGATTGATCTTACCCTGGGCCCAAGTAATGGAGAGAGGGCGTTGGATATTGCAAACCCTGCGAGGGGGACTAGTAGGATGAGGGCTCTTGATTATATTCATAAATTCTGGTGAGGAGTGCAGCGGGTGAAGCGGGAAAGGGTTAGAGATGCAACGAGATAATGTAGGACCAGGCATGCTGAATTCATCGGGTGGGGGGCAATACTTTGGGGCTTTATTAGTTGGGCAGGGAAGAGAAGGCCTCCCAGGGTGGGGGGTTGTATGGGCTATTGCGGTCTGCAGCAGGTACTACGACGGGGATAGATGGTTGGAGGACCAATCTCTATATACCTTTTTCCTTGAATACACAGGCAGCCCACGATACCCACATATTTTTCACGAAGATGTAACTCGAGATACCAGCCCACTCATTTTCATTTTATTCATTTTTTTTCTTTCTTTTTTTGCTTAGTACAATTGAAATACAATCCCCATCTCACAACGAACCTTTCCATAAGACCAGAGGGAACTGTAACATGTATATTTTGTGGCGGTGCGGTCCCTTACAAAAACCAGTAATTAAGTTGGAGATGCACCGCCACAAAATACTCATAACTTTCCCTCACCCCCTGTACTCGGGTCCATCCATAAAAATTGAAAAAGATAGCCCTTGGCATCATAGAGATTTGTATGGGATCGAGAGACATAGTTTTCCCTCTTCATAGACATCCGAGCCATGGAAATCTTTTTTTGTTTTGCGGGATAAACACCCCCCTATTCCGGAGAAACCCCAAACGGTACTGCACGGTCTGCCGAGATATATCACTCCATCCCAAGAGATAGCCAGCTAACGACGTAAAAAGACGGTTCTTCAGGGAAAATCGGGAAATTTCATTTTTCGTGACTTCCCAGCATGAGTGTTAGTGGAAGAGTAGGGTTCAAGATTGGTCTCCTCTGATTGATCGATTTGAGTAAGGGGGTGTTGCATCAACCGTGCGGTTGCGATAAGGTAGTAAGCGGACAAGATAAGAATTAATCTTGTTGTTGTACGCAGATGGGACATAAGTGATTCTTGTCTTCCGGTTACTACCTTGTCGCGACTGTACACATGAGGAAAGGCAAAGACCAAAATCCACGACAGAAAGAAAGTAAGAAAGAAAGAAAAAGGGCATTTATGTTTCGAAGAACAGCATATGTATGTGCTGCTCGTGCATTTTGCTCACACCTGCCATCACTCCTTCACAACCTTACCAGAGTCATACACCCCACAAGTAAGGGCAGTAGAGTGAAAAGATTCACCTGCCACGGGGCAAGAGAGACCAAAATTGGGGTTTTTCAAGCCATCAAAACTCAATGAGTTTTACTGCAATCAGTGGAAAAAAAAACTTAAAAAAATGTTTTAACTATCAGGAATATGTCATATCATTGTTGGGAATTTTTATACTACAACAATACAGGAAGGTGGCTATTTGAAGTTGTTAAAGTTAGTGGAACTGGATTTTTTTGCATACAAAAGTCATGTCTTGGAAGGTATCTTGGGACTATAATACAAAGATCTTACTAAGTTCAAGTATGGGGTTTGCGGCCACCCCTAGTTTTCAGCCAACATGAAAACCACCCTTGACCACCAAATCTTCTATCTGTGATCAGTCACAGCATCACCACAGTATGAATACACTTGAGCAGGTTACGAGTTTACTATTAAATCCTATTGAAAATGGTACTTCTAAAAGAAAAGCAGCAAAAGAATAAGGCATTTCCCAAACAATCCTACAGAGTGACTGTGCAAGATCTACATCATGTATTAGATAGCATCACTAACAATAGCTCTCGCAAGAACAAGAGACAACTTTGTGTAACTGGATTCTTGACCAGACAACATGTGGCTATTCTCATTCATACAATTAGAAGAGAGATGGCAAATCTTATACCAGTAATTGCTGGAGATACCAGACTGTTTTGGAAGAAATAGGTCACTACTTTCATAAAACAGAACCCTAAATTGCCAGTATTATTGGTAAACTAATTGAGTCAGCACATATTTGAGCAACTCAACTACATCATATTAATGATCTTTATGACCAGTTTGCTATAATCTGTACATGGTATAATACTTAGCAAGGAGATATTTGAAATATTGATGAGCATGGTATTACTCTCAATATTTGTGGCAATATGGTTGTATTAGTAGGTAGTGGAAAACAACAAACATATATGCAGTCTCCAGAAAACAAAGAATGAGTATCTGTAGTAGAGGCAATTCATCAATTATGTCACTTCATACAACTCTTAGTGATGTTTAAAAGGAAAGAAGTCCAGATATCAAGGTTCATGGTAGAAGACATACCAGATTGGCTGATAGCCACAACATCAGAAAGCTAGACCTTGAACTCCATTGGGCAGTGGTGGCTTAAAGATGTCTTCTTACTAGAAACTACAAGAATTGAGCCTAATAGCTAGGTGGCAGATAGGATCTTGATTTGTATAGACATAAGAGTTATGCAATAGTAGATTTTATATATATAGATTTGCAAAGAAAACAATATCAATATACTCTACCTCCCAGCTCATTCTAGTTATGTATTACAACCATTGGATCTGGCACCTCTCTCCTAGTCAAGTTATGTAACTATTGCAAGATTGCTGATCTTATATATCTCAATGACATTGCTATAATTAAGGCATGATAATTAATTGAAGCCTACCAGAAAGATCAAAACAAACCATCCCCACCCTACAACCTTTGGCCGGGCTGGTATGCTGCTGGGATATTTCTTTAGGATACTAGCAAAATACGAAATTACTCCCAACTTTACCAAATTCAACTCCCAGAGAGTCTCCTTAACCCCATATAATAATATTACTCCAACATCCTGAATACCAAAGTGTGAATATCTCACTCATGACAGCCATCTTCTCTGAACAAGAAAGCATCCTAGAGATATCTATGAGCCAGTACAAAAACTTGGGCTTTAGATTAGGGACCAATGAATGGTTCTCCAAAACGCAACAAAAGCTCAAGGTGAGAATACTGGTAAACATGCATTGCTACAGGGTGTAAACTGATACCTTGAACTCTAGATAGAAAAGCTACAGAACAAGAAGTAGAAGGAAAAAGTTACTTTAGATCTAAATATGGTATTTGTGAATATTGAAGCTATCAAATAGTCACTTGATGAGGCTAAATAGTTACGGGTTATAGCAGTAGCATGAAGGGCCAGAATTGTGGTAAAAGAAGGGAAAAGAGAAGACTTAAGAACGTTCAACTGAACAGGAGGCACTAAGGACTTGAAGGTATTTGGACAGGTTACAAATAGAGCAATGTATATTCCAGTGGGTACTTTAAATTCAAAATCATTTATTCCTTAATGAAGGTACTAAGGTAGTTGAACACTAGGTATGGCTGAAAACTACATACTTGAACTTACCACTTTGTAGTAGTTGATGCAAAGAATTTCCAAAAAGTGATGACATATTCCAGATAGATAAGACCCCAATGGGCATGCCCAATTAAAAAAAAGTTACAATAAAAGCTGAAAATGGAATTAATTCTGAAAAAAAAAAAAAAAATATTCGCCTTTTTCTGAAAAGATAGTTGCTCGGTAACAGTCAATTTTTTTTTGCAATTATTTCTTGCCCTTTTACCAAACAAAGGTTACCTAGAGCATTTACATCAAGTGCATAATATTTTCTCACCTGTGATCACTCTTTTCACCTTGCGGGATATACTGTTTATAATAATAATATCTTCTTACAACTATTTTCCTGTATCAGCATTGTCCCATACTAACAATATCCCTCCCAAACTAACTACTCTACCAATATTATACTTCATCAATTGTCTTTCTTACCAAACATCATTATTGTCAACTTCCCTCTTCATCAAACTTTAATATCATCAGTTATCTTCTCTGCTTGCCAACATTTTTGGTAACTAACTTCTACACAAATTGCCTTGCTTGTTTGCTTACTTCCTCACTGGCTGACCTCCTTATTGATTACCTTCCTCTCTGGTTGCTTCACTCATCATTGGCCTTTCTCTTAGACTGCATAGCTCATTGTTTGCCTTCCTCTCATGCTTTCATCCTAGTGATTTTCCTTGCTTGTTGGCTGTCTACCTCTCTGGCTACCCTCCTTATCATTTATCTTCCTCTCAGACTGCTTCGTTCATCATTTGCCTTCCTCTTGGACTGTTTCACTCATCATTTGCCTTCCAATCAGACTGCTTCACTCATTGTTTACCTTCCTCTTGAGCTTTCTTCCATGTCATTTGCCTTACTCATTAGCTGTATACTTCTCGGCTACCCTCCTTATCATTTGCCTTCCACTCGGACTGCTTCACTCATCATTTGCTCCCCCCTCAGCTGGCTTCTTTGTTGGTCATCTATTTAATCTAATGGTTTCTTGACCTACTTTACTCCTTGGCTGCTGCTTTGTCTACCTACTTCCTACTTGTGATATTTTACTAATGTATGGTTCTCTCTTCTCCCAGTATCTTGATATAGTAACAGTATAGCAAAGTTCTGCCAGTGTTTACTTTTTCAAGTTCTGTGATTACTAACTTGAAATCAATTATTATTTCAAACTATTTCTATATACTAAGTGCAACAATTTGAATAGAACCATGGGAAATAGTTTGTGGGTACGATCCATAGAAACATTTCTTGTTGAGTATCTATTGAATTGAGTCAACAGGAGAGACATAATTAAGAATAAATTCAAAATGTCTATATGCTATTAGACAGGTCTTGTTGCTGCATTAAATGCAACATATGTAAAGAATCTAGAGGATAAGTCTTTCTCTATTGCTCAGGCACAAAGTAAAAAACTGAGTGTAAGTTGTAACCCTTATGTTACCTTTTCTGGTAACCTTGGGAACCTAACCTGTTTAGTTGAGTAACCTTTAACCAAAATTAAAATAGTTGAAATAAGAGTTTGAGATACTGAAAGTATTATAGATGAATTCTGGCTTTGGTTGGGACAATGTTAGAGGAATTCCAACTGTAACTACTAAAGTCTAGAGATCTTACTTAGCTATAACTAATCCCAAATCCACTTGATATATTTCTAGTAAAAGCTCTCCACTTAACATTCACATAATCTTTAATTTAGGTATATAAAGAAGCTGGGAGATATTGTAATAAGGCTTTTCCCCTTTATGATTAGTAAACATAGCGTTTTTCTGGCATCTCTGCAACTGGACAGCTGGCATGTGCTGACTCAATTATGTCAACTGCTCAACTATACAGTGAAGATTAGTCCAATATCAATACAGCTTTACTTCACAGCCTCTCAACCTCCAATACATCTCTTTTGACCAACTCACATGTACAAGATATCCAAGAGATTCAAGCACTGTACAACAGTGTTATTACTCCTGGGGCAGCTGAAAAGCTTGGAAGTAGTCAGACTTCAAGTTTCAGCCATTGGAGACCTCACCTGAGATCTTTTGTAGTGAGTACCATTGTTTTGTTTGATGACAATAGTGATGCAAAAGCTGGAGACACACCCTTAAGAAAGAATAGAGTCTGCTTTGTAAAGACTACATAGGTTGCTCTTGTTAATGTGATGCAAATACTTTATGATGAAGCTGTACATCAGCATGTTAATAAGGAGCCTCACGCTTATGTTGAACAATTAGCTATTATGAAGCTTCTTGGGCTTTATGTCAGAGGAGATAATCTGCTAGATACTCAGATTGCAAAGCTTGTTGCAGCTCCACAGAAGCATGAGAATGCTATTGGTTTCCTGTCTATTGCTTCTCATGATACCATTTGACACAGTTGGATTCAGGACCACCTTTGTCAGTAGTATTTTGGTGGTTATGAAGAGCAATTAGTTTTGTACTTCCATACTTGTACAAATTAAGAGCTAGTGATAGTATAATATATTATCTCTGAATTTCTAATACTATTCTCAATTTATATCAGCATTGTTTGCTACACTCTACTCAAGTAATGGTTTAAATATACCTGATAGTCAGTCCACATTGCTTCTACAATCTCATTCCTTTCTGTCTAAATTCCATTATTAGTTTCAGGTGTCATATCCCTCTCCCTCTAGATCTCATGACCTTGACTATCTTCACTACTCTCATGGGGTCTATCTTCTTCAGTTTCATTCATTGTACTTTCCTTATGAACCTATGTCTAAACAAGCTGACTATCTATAACTCACCCTTAAGGATTAGTTGTTTCTTTCATTTTTAACAATCCTAATTGCAATTAGGGTTACAAATCAAATAGTATGATTACTTACCAGATACATTCTCTATTTCACCAATTCGTAAAACATTATCATCATCTGCATCATCATTACCTCTGACTCCATCCCTCCAGTTATTTTCAATATCACTACTACTCTCAGATATCCTCGATCTAGACAAGATGAAATTTTCTTCCTTATCCCCATCATGGTTGTCAATGAAATTGTGGAGAGCAGTTAAGGCAAGTACTAGCTTCACTTGACTAATTATTGGGTATTCAGGTACCACTTTTAGGATAGGAAATCATCATTTAATGATCCTAAATACCCACTCAATAGCATTCCTCAATTGTGAATGTCTCAGATTGAAAAGATCTTCCTTATTCACTGGTCTAAATTTATTATAAACTTCATTAGTTTTTATTAATTCTTGATACCAATACTTGTGCTGAGGTTGTGGCTGCCAGCCACAACTTGGGGCACTCCTACAGAGTGCCTGACAGCTCAACACAACTTTACAGCTCAACACAACTTTGTGGCTTACCATAGTAACTTTGTGGCTAAACACAACTTTGTGGCTCAACACAGTTTTGTAGTGTAATATAATATTATTTTGTAGTACGATACTCTAGTAAAGTAGTACTAGTATTCTATTACATACCCATTTCAGCAACTTTACATGTTACTTAATTCCCTTAACAATAAACCTAGATACTTTGTTTTTATATGCCTAAATAGTAGTCATGGCCTTTGCCTCTGCCTTTGCCTTTGCCTTTATCCTTGCATTGATCTCCTTTGCCTTTGCTTTTATCTCATCAAGGAAGGGTTTACGCTGAGCTTGCTGTGCTCTTTTGCGAGCATTTTGTGCCTTATGCAACTGTTGCTCTGCTTTTTCAACCTCCACCTCTTCCCTCTGTTTCACCATTTGACATGCCTCAGAGGCATATATAACTCCTCCTTTTTGAATCTGCCTTCTGCTTTAAGCCCTGCATCGAGCACTCCTGGCTTGGTCTGCTGCTCTGGTATTATCTATATGTTCCATAGCTAATGCTCCTGATTGTGCTAGGGCTAAGCCCCCTATTAGAATGAGCTTGAGGTGTTGCTGAAAGTCAGGTAGAAGATCTTTAGCATATTCGAGGAGCTCTTCAACCTGGGTTTTAAGACTTGCAATCGTAAGTAGAATGCTGGCAAGTGATGCAGGAACTGACATTTCATAATTGATAGGGGTAGGAGCTGCCTCGCGTAGTTTTGAAAGGATGAGCTCAGGATTATATGGTATAAGGCCGGTGGCCCAGAAAGCTGATTGAACAGTAGATACTGTGAATGTTTGTTGGTGGATGGAATGAATCTGGTCAAGAAATTCCACTTTGTTAAAGTCTCTACATCCCATTTGTGTCGCAGCTTCAACTGCCTCAGAATAGTAATGCTTGTATGGCTGAAAGACTACTACATCCAATGGCTGAATGAGATGGCTTGAATGATGTGGAAGACAAAATGCAACAATTTTATAAGTATCACAATAGTGAAGGAACTGCTTGGTACAATGTGAGTCAAAACCATCAAGGAGTAGAAGCCCGTATGATCCAACTTGTCGCAATGCCAAGAATCCTTGAAAATGAGCAAGCCACTTAATGGTTAAATCATCGTTATTGTAACCACTTTCGGAGGTGCCGACCCAGTAGTCATCTGGGATACTGGTTGAGGTGTACCAAGGCTGCTGGTATATAACACTAGGCACAATAATCATAGGAGGCAAGACTGCACCATCGCCACTAATTGTTTTACAAACACTGACAAGTTCATGATTGGTGGAGCTTGGAAGGTATGCTTGACGATTTGAATCTCTCATAATGATCTACTGGTCTCGTCCTATTCTAATATAGAAGGCAGTTTTGTCAAGGTTGTACCGATCAGCCTCTTGACTATCATACTTGGCACAAACCTCACGATATTGTTCAAACCAGGCTCAAATGGCATCTAGCTGATGCACATATTTTCGATCAGCATCAATCATTTGTTGCTTCTGAATAAAGTACTCCAGATGACGATTCAAAAACCTAGGTGCCTACTGAGCACTGATGGTAGGGGCTGGTCCTGGCCCCATATGTGTATATTAGAGTATCGCATTTGCACAGCTGGACACTATTGGCTGGCGGGCACTTGTTCCTCTCTTGTCAAGATGGTCGAGATAATGGCAAACTGCTAGTTCTTGATCATCAGACAACTTATGGTTTGTCCCAGGTCGTTCTTGATGTGATTGTTGGCCATGCAAATATGAGGGTAGTTGGGTAATAGGTATTTCATAGGTGCGAGCAACTACAGCGATATTTGGATTCTGGTTTTCGGAAGAGTGAATGAAGTCAATAGCTGCCTCGATGTGTATTTCGATTTCCCCATAAGGCTCAACCCTCTGACTTGGCAGAATAAAGGCTGATGTTGGTGCCATAATTTGTGTTGGGTGAAATGGTCTGCAATGTGGTCTTAAGATGTTGCAAAAACCTCACTTATCCTACTGGGTTTTCTTGGTTTACAAAATAATATTATATTACACTACAAAACTGTGTTGAGCCACAAAGTTGTGTTTAGCCACAAAGTTACTATGGTAAGCCACAATGTTGTGTTGAGCCATAAAGTTGTATTGAGCTGTCAAGCACTCTGCAGGAGTGCCCCAGGTTGTGAGCCAGCAAACATCCTGGGGTTGTGGCTGGCAGCCACAACCTCGGCACGAGTAGGTTACTTAAGTGTATGAAAATTCAGAAGGTTAGAAACTCTCTGAATCACGAGAAAAGGAGTACTTATTTATTTTGAGATGGGTATTGCTCTCTTAGATAATATCTGACCCACTTATAAAGAGTCAGCCACTCATTTTTTAAAGCATATCCGGACTCGTAAAGCTAATATTTTTCTTCAGGCATTTTAAAACCCTTCTGAAATGCATCCTTCATGACTCTACCATCCTGTACTGTCCCTTCCCATTCTGCTAGTACATAATAAAATTTCATGTTAAAACAACAAGCAGCCATCTCATTTTGAGACAATTTTACCTTTCTGTTTCTGTAAGGAACTGCAAGGTCTGTTGGTACATGGGCGGTCATATAAGTACCATCTATAGCTCACAAGGTATCCAGAAAATAAGAAAAGAATTTTGGATTTCATTCCAACTCCCATTGACATTCATTTAGTGATAGTATTACAAGAGATGTATTCATATCAACTACACCATCTAATAACTAATTAAAATAACTATAAAGAGTTCCTTTATTAGCTTCTCTATCAGGAGGTCACTAGGGAAGAGGGGGGGTAGAAGTTTGTTTTCTTACCAAATGACAGTATCAGGACTATGCTAGAAACAGTCTTGCATATCCTTACTTGAGGTATTATGTCCTACCCTACAAAGAAACATAGCCACCTGCTCCTAAATTGTCATTCCTCACAAATCCTTTAAGAAGTTGGCCTCCTCTACCCAATCACACAACTTGAGAAATACTCTCCTTGATGTTCTTAAAACCTCATATGCTTTGTATTGATTCCTATCATTATCCAGAAGTTCTTCAATGAAGGAATGTCTAATAAGTATTCATATTTGACAAGCTTCAAGGTTATATCTCTTGTTACATATCTCTCCAGCAGTAAGAGCAATAAGGACCCAAACTTGTGGTATTAATACATCATTTGTTTTATTTTCTACTTTTCTTGTATTACTATTTGATTCATTTTCTACTGGCTATAGAGTTTCTATTGATAACAATAGAAATCAGGATGAATAATAATCGCATACAGTATTAATAGTAATATAAGATTCAGTATCTGATTTTCTTCCAGCAACTCTCAAATCCTATATAACCCTACATCCTAGTCCAATAAAATTTCACCATTAAAAAAAAAGGTTGTACACACCTAAGTCAATGTCAAATTTGACTAAATTCCTGGCATCTTAGATCAAAGGAAAAGTCTGTAATCAAGGTATATATTGAGGAAAGTATCAACCTAGATAAAATGGTAAAAAAGATTCAAAAGCTTGGAAAGTGCTACTTCTGTTCACAAATTACATAAAACATAAGCCAATTATTTTTGAACACCAATTTATATAATTTAAAAGTTTGACGATATATTTTAGAGATATGATAAAATATTTGCAAAAAGATAGTTGTAAAAACAGCAATTCTGTAGAGATATGTAATATTAGAGTAATACAGATTTGGTTCAGCTGACAAAAGATGGCAAAACAAGAAATATATAATAAACAAAAACTGCTAGACTTTATGATCTCAAGAATTACAAGCAGTTTTTTTTCAGATCTCAGAAAATGATATCAAAGTAGGTATTGAGAAATATAAAAGAAAGAGTACTTCTAAATTACAAAGCCTGTCAAGGAGTCTATGAAGGAGTAAGTCAATGATACATAATATATAGAAAGGTAGTGATGGGTAAGCAATAGCTCATAAAGTTATAATAAGAAAAAGAATCTAGGAAAACTTCTAATAGTATATACTTGATAAAGCCTAAAAACTCATATATATAGATATAGGGGAGTTTAGGAGTCAGAGAAGTTATCTAGAAAAGACTCATCCTCTATTTCATTATAGAAACAAAGTATACTAGTTTTACTCCCATCTTGATTATTCAAAAGAACCTTATCATCATCACCAATCTCTCAATTACCATCCAATAAACTTTTTATCGTCATTTTTTCTAGGGTCTTTCAAAACAATTGCCACATCACAGTAAGTACTATTATCTGGCAGGTAGAGGTTGTGGAGGTCTTCCTGAAGGATTTGATCATTTGAACTATATAGTAAGACAACTCATTAGTATTTTATACCTAAGAGAATATTATAAACACAAAGAAATTACAAACCTTGGATAGTTAACTTTCTCAACATCTCAATCAAGTTTTCAAGCTCCATATGAATTCTTAACTACCACTTAGTAGATGTAGCCTTTACAACTATCTCTAAAACCTTTTCAGAAATAAGTCTTGATACCATTTCATTAAAGTTACAAAATCTTCAATTAATTTGAAGAATAGGTATAGAATATTTATTACTCATTTAGCTGCAGATACTTTCATAGTTTGTAGACTATCTGGCTTTGCAGTAGAGAACACCTTATTCTAAAAGAGTTCCTTGGCCAAGAGATCTACTAGTAGGATATTTAGCTCCAGATTTAGAAGCTTAGTCTTGAGTTTACTTTTCACTTCAGAGGGAATAGTAGAGAGAGAGTATGTAGAAAGCTAGACTTCTTCTCATGAACTAAAGCAACTGAGAGATCTTTATAACCTTGCTCACTAAGAAAACTCGATACTCATTATTAGTAATGAATAAAGAGAGAAGTTTGACATGGAAAGAAACATAGAAAAGGAAAGTTACAAGGAGGTGGGGCTTTTGAAATAATCTACCATTTTTAAGATCAGGGTGACAAAAGATAGATTTGATTAAATCTCAAACTAAGTTCAATAAAAATCTGAGTTTAGTATAAAATATAGACTAATACATGAAGCAAAAGATATATCTTTATGTATTAAATCTAGGCATAGGAAATTTATAGCATAAAAGTACTATTTCTTCATGAGTCAATACCTTCACCTTCTGAGTAAGAGTAGACTCAACTTGAGCTCCCTGAAGTCTTAACTGATAGAGTAGTTGGAAAGGCTCTGCCTCTCAAGTAACTATATTTGAACTCCAGACAGAAATTGTTAACTGTTATAATCTTGATTAAAATAGAGAATCAAATAAACTTACCTCCACAAAGTCCTTTAATATTGTTAGATGAGACTTTTTAGTTGTAGTCATATAGATTACCTATTTACCAGAATGGGATGGAACTATAGTATCAATAAGTAACTGAAACTTAGCTAGAATTCCAGCCTCTTCTCTCTCATTTTTAACACTTATGTCTTCTTATTGTGCTTCTAATTAAGCCATACAAGAAAGAATTTGTTGCAAAATTAGCACTAATTATGGCTCAACTCTGAGAAAAACAGGCAGAGAAGACAGTTGTAGAGCTGAATAGTGTAAGGAGATAGGGGTTTAATCTGGAGGTAAAGAAGATATTGCATTCTCATGACTTGTTTGTTGTGGCAAAACCAAAACAGGTAAAGGAAGAACTAATGAAAAAATATCTTGAGAGTTTACTACTAATTTCATATAATTATCTTTTTGCAATGGCAATTAATACTCATGGGAGCAGAACTCTACTAGTACAGATGTGAGAAAGAGGATAAATAAGAGAAAGTTGCAGAGATTGAAATGTAAAACATAGAGCTGGGATATTCAAATTTTCACCAGTCACATGAACTGAAGTCCTTGTAGGAGGACTAGAAAGAACTAGTGATTAGGCTATCAATGAGGATAAAGAAGATAAAGAATTAACTGGTGTTTGTTGTACCTCAACTAGAATATCATGAGATTCAGAATTAGAAGCAATAGGGGAACTGAAATGAGAATTAGAGAGATTTCATAGGTAATATTGTGCATCGTGATTGCTACCATGAAGGTGAGGACAGCCACAAGAGTGATGTGAGTTTGGCTGGCTGGAGGCTCTAGGCATAGATAATGAAATAAAAGAAAGTGACCTTTGAAAATAGAAGTAAGAGAGGTTACAGTGATGTGTATAGATAGGGAGGTGGTGTGGTTGATAGAAGAAAGAAAGTAAGAAGTTGAAGAGGAGTCAATTAATACAACTAATTTATGGACAAAGTTTGTGGCCAAGAACTGCAAGACATGTCACAAAAGTAAATAGGGTAAAAATCAAATTATTTAACCCCAGTTACTTATACACAACTGGTAAAAATTTTATGTCTTCATAATATATTCTTAATATATTTTTAATTATTGAATTAGTTCCAACCATACTATTATAAACTAAATCCTTCAAATCATGTATTTTAACTCACTCTTCTTTTAAAAGGAATTTAAGCTGCCCTTTATGTACTGATAGATTTGTACATGTACAGAGATCTTTATTTATCCAGTACTGCCTTATTGGCAAACACCTTGAGAGTCAATAGAAAGCATAAATATTGGGAAATAAACTTAAGCTCGATGCATATGAGAATTTATACACCCTCTATGACATTCATGAAGGCATCAATAATTATTTAGATTCAGACCTAATTGGTAGTTAGTGATCTGCTTGGAATGTATTAAAGATTCAATATGCATATAAGTCAGAAAGTTCAAACCTTAAGTACCATTTCAGTACATGATTTCTGTACTGCAAAATAAATAAATTATTTTTGTAATACTAATTATAAAATTACATATTAGAAGAAAAGATACTAGTAGAGTGGCCAGTTCACCAGACTAAAATTTCAAGTGCTTTGGGCAATCAAAATTAGAAACTAGTCACTACCTATAATCCTAAAAGTACCAGATTTCAAAGCAACTCAAGTCTTAATATCAATACAAGGGATCTTTACTCTCCAGTCCCTAAAACATACTGTTTCCAGTTATCCAATTTGAATAGTACCCTTGGAGCACCTAGTATATCTAAGTTACTTTTATGAGACTTTTCTGTTATACAAGATTCCTGCCAGGATAAGAGTTGTTTTGATTCTGGTACTGATCATAGATCAGGTTTATTTGATTCAGAAAGTGAAAGGTAATTGAGTGACCCATACTATATACTTCCTGACTCAGATGATGAGTCCAAAATAGCCTCCCTGGTTGATGATACTACTCAGGTTAATCATATTCCTGGAAGCAAATAGGAGTCATGTTCAGCCTAGTTTCAATATAAGGAATATCATACCAAAACTAATACTAGTTACTCACCAACTGATTAGCGTAATAATAGATGATATCCTTTTCCCTCAAGAACCTTTGCCATACTTTATACTCTTGCAATGTCGACTACAGTTGCCTTTAATCAAAATCAGCTTGATGCAATTTTCAGTATTTTATGACATTTTCTAAATAACGAGATTCCATCCATCTCAACTCTAAAAACATTTCAGTCAAAAATCCCCTCTCCATGTATTATCAAATCATATGTGGATACAAAGGACCAGAAATATCCTTTCTAGCATATCAACATAGCAGACCTTGTTGAAATTCAGTTGGCTACTGAGAAATCTGCTCTCTTACTATAGGAATCATCACAGATTATGAAGGATAATACTACCAACTACCCTTTGATAATCTCACACCTGAGCTGCATTGATTCCTCTACTATTTCACGACTATATAAAGATGTTTAGAGAGCTGAAAAATGGGAGAAAACCCTTGAATTATAGTGCTCACTATATGTTCATCCAAGTGGTACAAGCTATTGGTTTGGCAATATTATCTAGCTTGATTCCTGTGATCTTGATAGCAGATCTCCAAGATATGACAATCAAGAATGAGGGATCTTTTGTGGCCAGTATGAAGTAGGAACTCCAAAATATGATGCCAACTCCTATGTATTATAGGATCAAAAGGATAAAAAAGAGGGTATTTGTTATTACACCAAAACTAGAGGAAATTGTCAAACAAAGGCCAGTATATACTAATTCTATGAATCTTACTACAAAATATGAGATTAGCAACTTATATCCCCCTCCAAATGGGCAGGCTGATCTTGTTACTGTAGCCATCAAGTTAAGAGAAGTACAATCAAGTGAGGATGAATCTCAATTCAAAATAATTTTACCCAATTAGCCAATGCAGTATTTTTTGAACACAACAATCAAGAAGCTTTGGCAGACCCTTAGTTCTAAACATCCACTCCGAGCTATGAATCTTATTATGTAGCATGATAGAGTAAGTGGAAATTGATGAAAAAAATGGAATCTATATGAGGCAACATTATTATCATTTCCAGGTCTCACTTAACTTGTAAGTATATTCATCTACTTAGCATTATTTCATAACAATTAAAAAGCTAATTTACATAAATAATACATCTATTCTGGTAGGGAAGCTTTTGATTTATTAATAATGTAATAGATTCCTTCGAGATTCCCTTGGTAAAATTTATTGTTGCTGAAATCACTGAAATTGAGTAAGGAATTATGGGGTATGATACTGTGAGGAAATAGCTTTCGATTATATCAAGGGGTTTATGAATGATAAAAGGTAACAATCTAGCAGCATATAATCTTACCAACTATCCCTAAATGTCTGACTATCCTTGTCAAACTTATTTCTATCAAAAGGAATCTCCTAGAAATGGTCATGAGTATCTAGTTCTATAAAGAGCCAAGTATCAAGAGGTTCATGAAACTTGAGAGTTTCTTCTGAAGGGGGTTAATGATTCAAGCTATTAACTTCCACCTACTCAAGGTCTGAAACTTGGTAAATATACCGATAATAAGTTCTCTTTACTTTCTATATAGATTTGATCTCCATCAACATCAACCATTCAAACAACTACATACTTGGTTGTTAGGCCCCTTAAAGAATATCTCCTATGGTGTAGATAATTGCAAATTTATCAAGAAGGTAGTTTGAGACTTAAAGTTATATATCGACAGCTTAAATTAGGACTGCTTTGCCAAATGGCTGACTGGCTGATTAGTTGAATACTAGAATGACTTGTTTATTAGTAAGGATTTCAAAATCTTTGCACAAATAGCTTCTTTACTCTGTCTTGTATATTTGAGTGACCAAAGCAATGGCTTGTTTAATGGCAGTTATGACAATGAGCCCAACACTCTTGTGTCTGACCACGAGGAATAATTAATCATCATAAAACTCATGGTCTATGTAGCTGAAATACATCAACTCAGATATCAGTCAAGCATAACTAATTTACTTCAGTAGCTCTGAAGGTTAATGAGAGGACATATAAAATGCTTCATTTTATTGACCAATAGAGACATCAGGTTACTTGTGAGAGAGAAATCAATTGCAACCACTACTATCACCAAGGTCAAGTTGCAAGAAGATCTAAACTGCCTTCTCCAATTACAGAACCACATTTAAAGTCCAAATATCATTTGCTTAGTCCCATCTCTTATTGGATTCCCAAGTATGGTCCTCTTGTCAATTATCATGTTGAAGAAGAGGAAGCAATGAACTCCTTATTACAATCATAGTTAGAACATTCCAACTATGAAGGGCCCAGCCAGAACCTTGCATATAGATTTCCAATTTCAGAGGGACAGAAGTTTATCTTGATAGAGTAATACCATCATAGTTATTAGGTTTTCATATTAGCTTGGCAAGTAGTTTAGCTATTTGACCTTTAAGAACTATTAGGTCTATTATGTGTAACATTAGTGGGCCTACACAGGTAACCTACCACTACTTGTATTTAAGCTACCATAGATCTCTCTCTGCTCTCATAGATCAATGTATTAATGAACACCTTACACACACTCACTGGTCTGATCATTCACAACCACCTGTGATTTCTGCTTGTGCATTATCAATTTGCCATCAGGTTATGAGCCTTGGTTAAACAAAGAGAAATTGACAAGAATTTTCCTTTCCATTTTTCTTGTTCTTTTGTTTTTTCCTACAGTTAATCCCCCCTCCCCTACCTCTTTTTTCCCTTCTAGTTTCCAAGCATCAATAAAATACATCTAGTGAGGATGAATAAACAAGACAGTTCATCTACTCAGTTTGGGATAAGTTTTGCAAAGCTTGATGGAAGCAATCTTAGGATGTGCATGATGTAGATGATAGACTACCTCCAGCGAGAAGGTCTGTAGAATCTAACCAGGAAAGAAGAGGAGATTCGTGTCAAACTGAATAAGACTGAGGATAATTATGAAAAGGAAATAGAGAAGTACACTATCCAGTAGAGATGCATCCAAAAGGTAATTGGGACCCTTTAGCTTGAATGATGGAAGCTCTTACTGTCAGTTATTACAGAGCAGTCTGGAATACACAAAAGAAGATATGGCAAAGTGTTGATGACAGTTATGAAACTATCACTGCCTAAAATTTGGACCACCTTCAGAAAGACCTTTACGAATACAAACTTGAAGAAGTTGGTACTGTTTTGAATTACTTCAACCAAATACAGGAGTTGAGGGATAAGCTTATGATATGTGGTCAGCCCCCTATGCATGCTCAGCTAATATTTCACATTTTCAATGGTATTCCAAAAACTGCCAAATGGAAAACCTGGATCATGGTTACCAAGGGATCATTACCATCATTGACATTGATTTCTGGATACCAAAAACTGAAGTCTCTCCTCACTGACTATGGAATCGAACTTCCTAGAGACTTGTCTATTGCTCCTAGACAAGTACTTTTTACCAAAAATAAAGGCACAAATAAGAATGGCAAGTTCCATGCAAGTGGAACAGGCAATTGGAAAAATAATGAATCATACTCAACTACAACATTTAATGGAGGTTGTCACTATTGTGGAAAGAAGGGATACAAAATGCGAGAGTGTTGCCAGAAATTGAAACAGACTAAGGAGGAAAATAGAAAACATCAAAGAAAAGTGCCACAGAGGATTGAGAGGTCAGGACAGAATAGCCAAGCTGATATTATACATGATATGGCTTGGTTGAGTCTTGAGAACACTGTTCTGAAGAAGACAGAGATTACAGAAGTAAATGAGAATGAGAAAGCAGTATGCCACCAATACTGAGCAGATTCTGACTGAAGTTGAGAGTAGTGATGACAATGTTGAATGGCTTATTGATTCTGGGTGCATCAACCATATGACCTGGTACAAACATATTTTCATCAAAAATACCTATATTGTTCTCCCTCCAAATTAGCGCCAAATGAAAACTGCCACTAGTGAACTTGTCTCTGCTGCTAGTATTGCAACAATTCACACCTATGTGTGGACCCTGGAGAATAGAATATGAGGACTACAACTCACAGATATTCTTCATATTCCAGAGACTTCACATTTGAGCCTTATTTCTGTTAGTCTGTTGACAAAGAAAGGGATTAAGATTGCTTTCGGAAATGAGGGTGCAGAGTTCTACATGAATGGAGTCCTAGTTCCAGCTGCTCAAAAGCAAGAGAAGCTTCGTAAACTCTTGAAGGATGAAAGCCATACTGAATTTGGCTATCTTGTTTTGGCTATAGATTCTACCATGACTACTCTTTAGCATCATCGACTCAGCTATCTCCTCATCCCAGTAGTATTAAAGATGAGTAATAAGGATAGTGTGAAGAGAATACCTAGTTTGCAAGCCAATAATGGAGAAAACAGATATAGTGGCTAATTGATTAGTAAGATGACTCAAACTCCTTTCAAGGATGCTATTCAAAGGACAAGTGCTTTCTTGGAGCTCATACAATTAGATTTGTGTGGACCTATGCAACAGAAGTCACTTGTTGGTTGTTGATATTTCATGCTCCTAGTTGATGATTATACAAAGTTCACAGCTGTGTATTTGCTAAAATCTAAAAGTGAAGCAGCTAACTATTTCAAAAACTATAAGGCAGCTGTGGAGAAGTTACATAGTAGTGATGGAAAGAAATACAAAACTAAAGCAGTATGCACTGATGGTGGGGGTAAATATTCTGGTGATGCTTTTCAAAAGAAGTTGAAGACATTTGCAATAGAGTGGCATATCATGGTACCTTATACTCCCTAAGAAGATGGGGTATTGGAAAACAATGATCATGTTCTGGTTGGAAGATCAAATGTGATAATTTAGCATACAGGTACCCTTAAGAGTTAATAACCAGAAGCAATTCTTACAGGAGTGTACTTGAACAACATGTCTACTACCAAGAGAATTCATGCAATTGATGTTACTCTACATAAGTTATGGTATAGATTAAAGTCAAATATCCATCACCATCAAGATTGGAAATGCACTGCTTATACCTATGTACATCAAGCAAAGAGAAAGGATCAGAAATGGAGTCCTAGAGTAGAAAGGATGATGTTTCATAGTTATACCCAGACAACGAAGCAATACAGTCTTTGTAACCTGAAGACAAAACAGTTGGGATTGTTGTGGGATGTTGTATTCCATGAAGACAACTCATATTTGCATCCAGTAGAATAGGCGATCTTTCTTCCATATATTAGCAAGCCAGAATATCTAGCTCAGTCTGTTGACTCTGCTGAAATATAGAAAGTTCCAATAACTTTTATTATTTCTACTGGGAGATCTACTGGTCTTAATGTTAGCATCCTTCTAGGGAGGTTCATGACAATTGACAGTAGAGAGGGCAATCTGCTGGAGTTTCAATCCTTACCAGAATGTTGCTCATGGGCAGAGGAGAAGAAGTCGAATGGAGTAGGAGAGAATAGTAGAGTCAGAGAGAGAAGCACCAGGTAAGATTAAGAAGGAGAAGAGAAGTAGTAATGGAGATGAAGGTCACTTAGGTGAATTGAATCTTGGAATTGACATGGCATGTTTGGTTGCCCAAAGACTAAATTCAATAGCACCACCACTTGAAGAATTGAATAAAGATGACTGGATAAATACCATCAATTCAGAATTGAAATCTCTTGAGGTTCATGATACTTGAACAATTCTACCAGCTTATGAGTCACTGGAAAGTCTAAGATCAATATCTTCCAGAATGGTTTTGCAGGAGAAGCTAGTTGAAGATGGAAAAGTTACTAGGTACAAGGTACACTTGGTTGCTCATGGATTTAGACAGCATCCAGGAATTGATTTTGCTGAAACCTATAGTCCAACAATTTCGTTCTCTACTATCTGAATAGTTTTATCCAAGGTAGCCATTCAAGATAAGGAAATTGTGCAACAAGATATTATCACAGCCTTTTGGAAAGCAAAATAGAGGAGGTTATATACCTTCAACTTCCTAAAGAGTTTGGCATTTTGCATATGGGAAAGGTTATCCTAAAAGACAAAGACTTAAGATTGGATGAGAAGTGCAAAGAGAAGGTTGTGGTACAACTGAAGTGGAGCCTATATGGGCTTAAGCAGGTTGGTTACAACTGTTATAATAATTTGGAGGCATATTTTGAGAAAAGAATTGGAATAAAAAGCTCTAAATTCAAAACAGGTATCTATATAATAATCTCAGGAGTAACAATTATCACATGGGTTGATGATATACTATTGATCACCTCATCTGAAAAGGTTACCAAGATGTAGGAAGTGATTGAGCAGAGATTTAAAGTCAACAAACAACCTTTGTAAGGTGAAGTTTTTCTTGAGTATGCTAGTTGAGTAACACCAAGAGAACTGTCAAATATATCTTAGTCAGAAGACCTATTTGAACAAGGTCCTTGCTTGATTCTGAATGGAGAACTGCAAGGTAAGCACAATACCAATGGATATGAAGGATAAACTTCATATAAAATAAGAAGGGGAGGTTGCAGCTAATAAGTACTTATATCAGGAAGCAGTGAGAAGTCTTACCTATGCAGCAATTACAACAAGCCCTGACATTGCCTATGTAAGTAGAATAGTTGGACAATATACTGTAGACCCTTCTACACTGCATTGGTCAGCTGTAAAATAGATTTTACATTATATGCAACATTCAAAAGAACTTCATCTGTGTCTTGGCCGGTGGAAAAGATTTGATAAGAGCATTGGGGGAGAAAGTAGGGACATTATTAATTCCCCAATCACACTCTATACAGATGCAGATCTTGCTGGAGAATTTGATGGGATGAAGTTTACAAGTGGTTTCATTATTTTAGACTGCTATGGAATGATTATCTATTGGAATTCACAAAAACCAAAGACTGTGGCAAAGGCAACAACAGATATGCAGTTCAAAGCCACATCACTAGCAGTTGAAGAAGTCGTATGGCTAGAGAAAGTATAGAGAGAATTACAAAGAAGTAGGAATGACAAGATTGAGGAGATTCCCCTTCTATCTGTTTATAATGATAATCAAGCCTATATAGCTAGTCTAAAAAATAGACAATTTAAACCTTCAACCTGGCATGTAGGTATGAAGTATTTCTGGTTAAGAGAATTAGTTAACAGTGGAGAGATTAGAATTTAATATATGAGGACAGATAGGATGATAGCAGATGGATTTACTAAGGGATTAGAGTATGGGAAATATGAAAGTTTTATTAAAATGTTATCTCTAGAATCTTAATTTTTTAAGATATTTAATAAGTATTATATCAAGATATTAGGTAAAAATAGCACAAGTTTGTGGACCATGGAAAAGGTATTTTTTCTTTTTAGATATAGAGGAAAGTATATAGGATTATAGGGAGTGATGGAGTAATCCTATTATAGTTATTAGGTTGTGGTATTGGCTTTGCAAGTAGTTTAGCTCTTTGCCCTTTAAGAACTATTAGGTCTATTGTCTGTGACATTGGTGGGCCTACACAGGCAACCTACTACCAGTTGTATTTAAGCTACCATAGATCTCTCTCTCCTCTCATAGATCAACACATTAATGAATACTTTATACACACTCACTGGTCCGATCATTCGCCACCACTTGTGATTTCTGCTTATGCTTTTTCAATTCGCTATCATATCTTACATAGGGGTAGACAGATTAACCTAGAGTCTAAACAATTATGCCTTACTGGGTTGGTACTTATTGAATCATTTCAAGAGAAGTAAATAATTCAAATACTTCAACCTCAACTGGCAAATACTGATATAGAACCAAAGGTCTTTATGATCAAGCAGGTCAATCAGATCCTGTTCTCATTAACACTAATTTTACTTAAAGCTTAGATAGTATCTTGATATAGTAGTGATACTATATATACTTACTGTAACTGCACCAAATTTAGTGAAGAAGGGAAAATTCTAATAACTTCAATATCTTTTGTAGACCATAACTCATGGATGTATCATATTTCAAGTCTTCTTGAAATTACAATCCTCATATGTAGTCAGACCTCACAAATAACAACACCAATTAAAAAGATAATATAGCTCTATCAGAGTAAATAAATATATTGAAAAAAGCTTCTCCACTAGGGTCTATTGATATCATTGAGCCTATAAGGCCTCAAATCATTACACTCTGTCTAAATATCAATCTTTTTGTATTAAAAAATGTTCAACACTTATGTCCAAAGAGATATGGAAAGCAGGCTACTTTAACTTCCCAATATGAGCAGAGAGAGACTATCACTAGTATTATCTAGATTCATGAAAATACAGAAAGGTTTTTTATTAATAAATTCGGATTGTGGTGGTTTATGTTGAGGTAGTATGTTCTCTTTTGTAGCTATTATTCAGGTTTTATTATTTGTGACTAGTTTGTTAATCATTTCTAATAGTAAATGCATTTTACTAATGGTATGACTTCAAGATAGTGAATATATTATATTTTCCTAATAGTATCCAGCTTCACCAAGAAAAATTAAAAAATACTCATGTGTGCAATTCTCTCTTACCTAATTTATCAAATTCTAACATATTATACTATAATTGAATCAAGTGAGATTATAATTATATTAACTGAAATTATAAAGTACTTAACATTATACACCTGACTAAACTCCTTTTTTCATAATCTGAGTTCCATAAAGCAATAATATTCATAGTCTTTGAGTCATATTATCAAACTAATTTGATATCTCATTTCTATTATCTGCAAGGTGATTCTAGCAACATAATACTTTTTTTTCTTCAAAAAGATTTCTTCCTTTTCATATTATATCATAATTTAATCACTTAATATAATATCATCTCTTTGGTCATGATGATGTAGTATTTCTCATAATCTATCTTACCCCAAACTATAAAAGATAATGGAATGGAAATAGAAAAATAGTACAAGTTGATATCATGATATCAGATGGTATCACATGAGAAGAGAAAAAAATTTTGATGTAACATGACATTGACTCAGCAGTATACAATTATTAAAAAAAATCGTAATTTTTGTGGCATGGTGAGCAAAGCCCAATTAAAATTAATTTTAATAGCAAAAAATATCATTAAAGTTGAAAAATCACAATTTTTTTGACCTGCCAACCAGGGCTTTAATTCTATTTTCCACTTTTATCATGATCTTTTTTAATTGAGCATGCCAACTATGACCTTACAAACTCTACTAATCTATGAATCAAAATAGTAAGGCAAGGCAAAACTTGCCAGGGGATATTTTTTATCTTTTTTTTCAGCTACTTCATAATCCTATTGCAAACCCTAACCTGTAAATTAAAAGAAAAATGAGAAGATTGTTCTTTGCTCAATAATTTACTAAAAAAATAAAACTATTATACATTTTGACATTCTTTAATTCCTTCTTGCTACTTCTTCATTATCCTATTTTGCTATTTCTTTTCATTTTTTTTGGTTTCAAAAATGGTAGAATGTACATAATAATTAGTGATAGTAGATTCTCTTCTTTCTTTTTGGTCACCTTTCACTATTCTAGTAACTCTAACCTATTGAATCCAAACAAGAAAAGAAAATTAAGGAAGGATGCAAACAATATAATTGGGCTTTAGCTAATAATTTGAAAGCAAAGATAAATAGTATAATTCCTCAATATCTGTATACCTCTATACTCACTTTCTGGTATACTTGATGTGTATATAGTCCAATAGGAATGCAAGTACCTACAGTCACTTCTCTGAAGTTTCCATGAAATCTTTATTAAGTTAGCACACTGAATATACCAACTTGCAGAGTTGATCATGACAGATGTGAGCTTGACAACTAGGGTAAATATCTCTAGGTAATCAATGCCATAGCACTGTGTAAATCCTTTGGTAACTAAATGAGTCTTGTATCTTATGATTTCACCTCTAGCTTCCTGCTTGACTGTAAATACCCACCTACATTTCACCAGCACTCTCCCTCTTGGTAGATACATTATGTCCCAAGTATGGTTAATGATAATTGATTTTAGCTCCTCATCAATTGCCATCATCCATTCTGTTGCCATTGCCAAGTTAACTGCTTCTAAATATGAGCTAGGCTCATTGGTATTCAAGAATACAGTAGCAAGGAATGCTTTATGTTAAAAGTGGTTGGAAGTGAACTTTCTTGCATTTTCTCAGCAGGGTCTGGGATAATACTAGTGAAGTATTGCTCCCTTCTGGTATGTGAGGTGGTGGTTGCAGTGGAGAGACAATAGGTGGTTGAGCAATATGTAGTAGAGCAATAAGTAGTTGAGTAGTAGTGTCTTGAGTGTCTTCAACACTTTCCTCATCAGATTCAATCTCCAATACTTCTCCCTTGTCCTTTGTCTTTCCTTCCTCTTTTGAGTCCTTTACTACTTTAATATCCCTGACTGCTAAAACATTCCTTTCAATCATTACCCTATATTGGTTCGTTCCTTCATAGCCAACTATTTGGTACTTCTCACCACTATTATCCCACTTACTCCACTTGGCTTTTAGGATATGGTGGAGGGCTCGAGTGCCAAAAGGAATAAGGTGAGAGAGGTTATGATGGTGACATGTCCATACTTCATAGCGTGTAGTATCTTTTGAAATGACTGTAATAGGGTTTCAGTTCTTGAGGTAAACAGCAGTATGGATTGCTTCAGCCCAGAGTTTATCAGGCAACTGATTGTCTGTAATCATTGCCTTGGCATGCCCAATCAATATCCAGTTTGCTCTTTCACTAACTCTATTTTGTTCTGGTGAGTATAGGGTAGTCTTTTCATGTGAGATACCACAATCATGAAGAAACTTAGGGAAAGCCTGACCAGTATATTCTCTACTATTATCACTTCTCAAAGCCTTGATTTTCCGGTTGTGATAGTTTTCTACCAAGGGCTTATATTACTGGAACTTGGAGAAGGTTCTGATTTCTGCCAGATTGTGTAGACAACTGTGTATCTTGTATAGTCATCGATAAATAGGAGAAAATAGCAAGTCTCTGCCAGGGAGGGCATTTTCATAGGTCCTGCAAGATTGGTATGAACTAGATCAAGTAGTGCAGTGGTAGTTTGAGTAGTAGGAGAGGAGTTTGGGTTGTGTGTTTGCTTTACAGTGATGTAACTGGTACAGGTAGAGTTTGAGTAGTTGCCATCAATCACAATCTCTGTGTAGTTCTCTGCAAACTATTTGACTTTATCAAAACTGATATGCCCTAGGTAGTGATGCCAATCGAACAATGGCCCATACTTGGTCACTGCTATTGCTGCATTTGCTTCCACATTTTCTGAGTCTGAGTAGGTCAAGAGGACATAGGCATTTTGCTCAAGTCTTGCAATGCTGAAGAGCTTCTTCCCATATATGATACTCACAGTATCAGCAGTAGGTATACCAAAGCAAACTCTTCCCCCAGTACCTTGGATACAGTGGACTGACATAAGCCCACTACTACCCATCTCTGGAACAATTAATACTCTGTTCAACACAACTTCATTTTTGACTCCCTCAATATCTGTTGCTACAGTGAAAAGAATATCACCCTTACCTTTAGCTGTCATTGCACTTCCATTTGCAATATAGATTTGATTATGAACAGGGGTAAGATTTTGGAAGTGAACATACTCAGAGGACATATGGTGAGAAGCACCAGAATCTAAAACCCACTGGGACTGTGAAATGTTTACTGACTTTTCATCCATCGCAGTCCATATCTCAGGTGATCCTTTTACCAATGCCTTCTTTGTACTCTGGCCCTAAGTGTCATGGTTCAGACAATTCTGATTGTTCTGACCCCGCTTCCTACCACAAAAGGTTCTTCTCTGAGACTTCACTGCAACCTACTTCTTTGGATATTTATTTGCCTAGTGACCCTTCTCTTTACAATAGAAACAACTGTCTTTCGTAACACTTTGTTCCTGACCTCCCTGCTTCTGATCTCTTTTCCAGCTCTTCTCTTTTCCTCCTCAATTAGCATACAATGCATTTGTCACTCTAGTCTTGCTTGTGTTAGCCTTTGTCAACTGCTAGTGCTCAAGTATCAGATGTTCACATATCTCATCATATATCATTCTATCATAGTCAGAGTTATTCCAAACTGTAGTCTGGAAGAGGTGGTAGGGTAAGAGTAGCTTGGATCATAAGATGTACTTTTTATCCTTCTCAGTCTAGACTTCCCCAGCAGCAGCTTACAGATGAAACAGCTTCTCCAGACTGGAGATACAGTCAATAAGATTATCATCACAATACCCTACCTTAGACAGCTCCTCTCACAGGAACCAGATCCGAGCCTGATCCTTTCCAGCATACCTCTTTTCCAACTTCTCCCTTAACCCCTTTGGATCACACACCTCTGCATACAACTCGTGATATGTATTGTCCAAAAGCCTACCCAGCATTCCCTGGGTCTTATTCACTTTCTCCTCCCAAAGTATAGCTGCTTCAGTTACCAGAGTGGTGTCATCATCTGGGCATTCACTCTTACCAAAAATGATCAGCCAATATCCCATGTCAGTAAGGATATCTATCATTGCTAGCCTCTATTCTCAATAGATAGCAGCTTAGGATAGAGGCTTAATTCCAAGAGAAGCAAGAATATTAACTTCTTGACTGGTGGTTTTGGACATCATGAGCAACCCATTAACTGAGAGAGGTTCTGTGTAATGTGAATTGGTGATGGACAATAGTTTATATTTCACAAGGTATCGTCAATGTCAATGGAAACAATAACGTCAAAGGTTGGTCAGGTATGGTCAATCAGAGGAGCAGAATTTGTGTCAAGCTGGGCTCATAACCTTTTAAACGACAAAGACTTTAGACCGAGGAATGATAGCCTGTGACAAAATGAAAACAGTGATTAGTCACTTGACTGGTGAAAACTCTGATCACTTGGTAAAGTGGGGAAGTTCCCTCTCTCATTCAACAACACTCTTGCTCGCTGTTACGATCGGCTATAAGATCTCTCCTTTCTTATATCTCGCAACAGGCAACGAGTTATCGTCAGCTTTCTTCTGGAAATAATACTCACCTATCTCTTATTGTATTCTCTTTCCTTCGAGAATTCTCAGTACTTGTTATCTTACACTACGTCTTAGATATTGACCGTTGCCAATGCTAAGTCCTTATAGTGCTAACTAGTAATTATTCTGTTCTTCTTCATGATTGTTGGTCTTCGTAGTAAAGAGCGTAAAGGTGTTTTATTGATAACTTATAATATAGGAAATAACTTAGGTGGTTGTGTGAAGAACTAACTATCAGGTCCTAACGACCTCCTTATATAGTTCTTCTGGCAACCCGCTTACAAATCAAATGAGTCACAACTGTGACTCATACACTCGCATAACCTATAACCTCATGACTATACTTGGTCATGCGCAAAAGTCCCATGACCTTTAAGTGGTCATGTGCGAAACCTCATGACTCGTATAGACGAAGTCATGCCTCTTAATCCTCATGACTCATAGGCGCACCTATGAGTCAACGCTCAACATACCAATCAAACTCAAACATAAACTACTATGACTCATAACTATGAGTCATGTGAAACCCTATGACTTGTACCTGAGTCATAGTGCGAAAACATATCATCGTATGACTCAACTGAGTCATGTGAAAACCTTTTTAACAAATAAAACCATTACAAACCGTGCCAGGTTTGTAATACTCGCACACACAACTCTCAAACACCCACTAACTAACTGACATAATGTTAAAGACAGGAGTATATATAAATTATGATAAGGAAATCCTCCCATCATACCACAAACATCCGGTTGCCCACTTTTGTACACCCACTTCTGATAGGTTCCCCTTTCCTCTGCAAAACTCCCATGCAAACAAACAAATAAAAAACAAGCTTCAAAAAGACTCCCATAGCTCTGGGCAGTCACATTGACTCCTGCACCCATACCGTTCCTGCACCCGAACAGCTCCTGCAGTCCCCTCCTGTGGTGCAGCGAGCAAACAGTGGCATGGCGAATAAATAGAATAGCAAACCAAAGCAAACAACTGGGTAGATAAATGAGCAATGACTCTGAGCATACCGACCAGCATTCATCCACGGTTTCCAACATATATCAAGTCTACACTCAGACACTTCATACATACATCCCAAGTACTAGTACAAAAAGTCCTTTTTCCCCTTCACTTTCTTGTCCTACATCGAACATTCATAAGGTCAAAAAGAAGCACACTATTGGGTAACCCACTGGATACAAGTGTCTTGAGTCTGTCAATGTGGTAATCTTGGCAGTCATCAGAAATTCTGAATTGAGCATTGACTAAGCACCAGTGAGGCAACCAATAATTGGGCTGATTCTCACTTATGAACTACCCCATGATACCTTAATCTAACTCCTTCAATCTGGTTAAGAATTGTTTCTCAGTGCTAGCCCAGTTGTCCAAAAGTACAAACCCCATCACATCATAATACGTTTGCACTCACGTGCACACATTAGGAAGTGACTCAGGAGCTTTAACTGTACAAGAGCAACAACTTGAATAGAATGCATACAAGAGGACTCTTTAACCAAATATTGCCAGACTGGCTCCACTGTCGGGAAGCAGGTGGTTCAAAGTACAAGGGGTTCAAGACGCTTAAGGAAATAGGGATTTGAATAGCGGCCTATTTGCCCAGATTCATATAATATCACGCACCCCAACTCTAAATCACAACTGTAGAAAATGGAGGAAATGATCGGGTTGGAAGCTTCACTGAGTGAAACAAATGCAATGTGCGACTAATGAGTAATCGTGGATAACTAGTATGTTGTATACAATATATGGTGTGAGGAGGAATGATAGCAAGTAAATGGTGTTAACTATACAGAAGTGAGTTGTATCACAAGAGAAGTAAAAGGAGAGACAGAAGGAAATTTATAAGAGAAAAGATTTTCAAATCTAATCTATTTCTGACATACAGGCTATATATGCATACCACTAATGCCTGCTAGTACAGATATTTCCAACAACAGCCCCTGTGGAAATGAAGGTTTAGTTGGATGGAACAAGCAAAGGGAAATATTTTCACTCAATTATTCTTGCAATTAAGCTTGGTTTGGAATCCTGGCTCCAGAAATGGATGCCAGTGATTGGTCAGCCTACAGTAGAAGATATCAGTATGTGGTCATGGTTCTCTGTTTCAGCCTGCAGGTTAGAGGGAACAAAGTGACAAAAGCACAAGGAGGATTCAGGACTTGAGTGCTCAATTTACTTCCTGCCAATGCTGCAATAATTTTCTCTCAAGCTGAGAACAGGTGGATATTCTAGTCCCTGTATTCCTTGGATGTTATATATGTTTCATCTTACTGACAAAGTAACTCACTTGCTAAAGAGTATATGCTCTTGACCAGGACCATATTTTCTTTGTGAAGTAAGTCACTTTGTTGGTCAGATATGCTCTCAAGAAAGTAAAGTTTAGCTTATCCAATCCATAAAGCAAATTTCTTCTCTTTATAAATCTAAGTAAGATGTCTATTTTCAATCATCAGTCTATTACCCCAAGCTGTATTTTGTTTACAGGTAAAGAGAATGTATATATAAACGAAATTATATTCTTTATCATAGGATTGCAATTTATTCCTATTCGTTGATAGAGTTATATGACTTTAGTTTGATATAATAAGTATATAATAACTTGATGAAGCAGTTTATATCAGTATAATAATAAAGTAAGCAGAGAGACTTTTCAATATATAACAGCTTTCACTCAGAATCCTGTAAGGGATGGACTCTATTCATCACTCCAATCACTATCTATATTATGCAACAGGTAATGATATAGCCTGAGTTCTATTGACTTTTATACTCAGAGTTAGTATATATTATATTACTCACTAACTATCCAATAGTCTAAGTGTATAGTGCTTGATAGAACTTACTTCTTTGTAGTCTTGGTTCTCACATAAAGTGCTTGAGGAGTTTGTCGAGAGAGAATAGAATATATTGATAGAGTATTTAGTTAGATAGTTGTGTGAAGAACTAATTACTCAAAGGAAACCTCCTCCTTTTATAGTTCTTCGCTCAACTCTTTGGTCACCCATCAACCTAACCCTAACCTTATGACTCACACTTATGGGTTATGTAAAACCTCTTATGACTCATATTAAGACATAAGTACAATATCCTATTTGACTCATAACCATGAGTCATATTATTACAAACTAATTAAACTATATTTAACATTGTATCAGTTACAAATGTAAGTCATTCCAACAATAAACATTCTAATTATAACTATAACTCACAAGGGCACAGTCATGTGAAATCTTGTGACTCTTAACTGTAAGTTATAGAATAAAATCCTATAGAACTCATACCTTTTATAAGTAATATCATCCATGCCATTCACCTTGCATCAGTTACATCAATGAGTCATGCTCATCCAATAATTTGCCTTACATTCATTCTTATATAATGTCTTACTAAATTGTACCTTTTACTATTCAGTTTGTGATATTAGCTCTACTCTCTCCTAAGCCTAATCCCTTAGGCTTCAATATATCTATTCCTGATATTAACTGGGCTCTCTTCTTAGCTTAATCCCTTTAGCTATCATCCATCACCTTATTTTCTTCTGGTATTTCTTCAAGGTTTGTAGTTCTATGGTATCTTTGTTGACTCTTAGTCCTTCTCCCCTCATGGTCACAATCTCTTAAGGTATTATCTAATAACAATTTGAAAAGGAAAGAAAAACAAGAAATCTATACAAATTTTGCATCTTTTTTATTTCCATTATTATTTGACTTCATCTCTGTTAGTTGATATCACTATTGCACCTAGTCTTCATCTTTGCACTTCAGCTACTTTTAAGTGTTCAGTTAGGATTGTCTATACAATCTCTCCTTCTTATATCTTGCAACAGATAATGGCCATCTAACTCTGGTTAACTTATCTTTCTAAGAATTCTTACTAAATTCAATTATGTCTAATAGTATCATGTAAACTTTTATCTCACTACCTTAACTTATAGCATGGAGAGGCATCAGCAAAAAAAAAACCTGCATCGAATGTATGGGCATTGCGTCCTGATGCACACTGCATTTCTTGTGTGCCCAGTGCCCCTGGTATGTCCTGAGTTCCATTGCAACCCCATATTGTGCCCTATGTGTCATGATATGTGTTGTAATACAATATTGTGCCTGCTGCATCCTGTGTGTCATAGCAACGTTTTGTGGTGTCAGCACACTACCTGAGATTAGGTCGACATCCTCATGACTCCTGGATATCTGCATCTCTGTCGCACCTTCTTCCCCATATCCTGACATCTGTCTATGGCCGCTACCTCATGGGAGTACCAATGGGTGTAGCCACACAGGGCTAGACTTCGTCACATTCCTTCCGTCTCACATCAAGATGCCATAACTCAATCCTAACATCAACCACAGATGCCTTCCATCCCCCGATGTCCCCATCCCTGCCCTGAACCTTCCCAGTATCCTAACATGTCACTGTTGTCAGTTCCTCACTGTGAGGCTACAGGTCATTACGACAATTTGTCACAATCTGTCTGGTTTCTTCACTGCATCATAGTGACGTCAGGACCCATGATGTCCCACACTATCATTCTGACATCAGGACCCACGATGTTTCACTGTGTGGTGTCATCAGGTTTCTAATCTCAAGGACTGCCCAATCCCCCACCGTAATTTTCTACATCGTGTACTTTTAGTTGTATCTATTATTTAGTTTCTATTAATTAGTTTCTACATAGAGGTTCCTATATACAGGTTGCAATGAAAGATGCTATGATATTCTCCGTGACATTCAACCATCCTCGATGCAGAATAGTGGCCCAAGCCAACAGTTGTCGCTCAACTGTCTGCTCTCATGACCCCTCAATAAATCTTGTTAAATGTCCTTAAATCAATATGGCTGTTAACAAGCCATCACTGGTCTGTCTCCAGAATGAGGTGCACCAGGCCTAGGATTGTCCCTATGTCTACTATAGTAAACTCCTGTGCATTTTCACTTAGCTGTACCATGACAAGGCTGTGGATGTTGGATACGCATCCCGAGTTAACCGTGTTCAATAGTTGGACACATGCAGGCCTGCGAACCCTGTCCACATGCGTATAGTCTCTGATTTTGAACAGCACCAAGAGCTTTCAGGGGGAGATAGCCCCAGGGTACACCATACATATGCTCGCCACCCATCTGTACCCAAACCCAATCATTGTGACTCACCTGGTCCCTGAAGAGTCGGGTACCAGTAGAGCATGCCCTGTAGATGTCATAAATGTTGGTTTCCTAGAACGCAACAACAGGGATTTCAAGTTGCGTTAGTAGTTCAACTGCAAGGAATTGAAGTATGGCAGGATCTTCAGCAAGGCAGCATTCGGTGAGCAGGCTATTCCAGTTATATCAAATCAATTCTTGACAGATACTCTCTGGTGAGATACCCAAGACCTTGCAAAAATCCATCACATTGGAAACATCATGATGATGCCCCTTCTGGATCCTACAATTGGTGACTGGTGCAGATACGGAATTCATTTTATCCAAATGTTCCATGACATTAGCAGGGAGATCAGTCCCTCGATGTCGAATGTAATCCAGGTTCAAAAGTCTCATTCGGATCACATGCTGGCAATCATAACTGTGCAGGATCTGTCTTGTGGCATCGTTTTTATTCGAATGGCGCCACCCCTCCTTGATTTGTTCCTTATGCGCAAGCTCTCCAAACTCCATGGAATACATCTGAATGTTGCCAAACTGGTATATGGGACCCTGAAAATGACTTAGTAGATGTATTTTCATGAAGTTGAAATGAGATTCCATATGGATTCGTTCGATATGTTGGTTGATCTCTTCTTCATGATCCTGCTCCTGTACCTGACGCTGGTTGTATTTCGCAACATAGTGGTTTACTCTGGTTCTCTGATGTTGTAACTCCCTTCACTGCTCATCAATCTTTGCCCGTGTCCTCTTTGATATCAAAACTCTAAGAAGATATCTTTCATATCATGAAACCGATTCAGATATTGTTCCATATAATCCAAGGTCTCAAGTGTATGGCTTCTATATTGGGCCATCAATGTGAAATCGAGCAATGACCTGATGCAGGTAAGCATGCGTTTGAATGGTAATACTTGCGTACTCTCAGGCTGCCTCAATGCCATGGTGAGAACTCCCAAAAGACAACGCCCCAGGTTACTCATCTCCATTCCTTGCCACTGCATAACCTCACAGTATACTTTTTTGGGTACAAAGAATCCCGGGTATAGTAGTAAACCCTTGCACACATTGTCAAAAGCCTGCAGGTATGCATCTTTCGTGAGGAATCCCTGAACCCTGTCCATCATATGCTTGAATAGTCTCAAATAAACTTTATGGAGTAAATCTGGCTTGTGCAGATTGGGTGCTGAAACTCATTGAAGGCCATGAAAAACATTTCGTCCCATTGAGATACCAAGTGCATCAAATGTGGCATTCAAGTCTCCTGACCTAGAGTCTGTCGATTGATGCTCATTTTCTTGTTCAAGATGTTCGTATGTAGCATAATCTCGTGTCCCATACATCTCCTGTACATCGGTTCCTAATGCATCAGGAGGCACCTCACATTTCGGACATGCATTAGATTTTACTCTGTGTAGTGCAACGTTTTCCATATGATCCGCAACCTACATGGACAAGATAGGGAACCACCGTCGGACCTTCCTGTCCGTACAGTCAATTGAGACACTGTCAAGCGCTGCATCTTGTAAGAGTGACAGTATGAGTTCAAATACACCTTGTAGTATCTCGGCATTGATTTGTCTCTGCAGGTTGTCTACTGAAGAGGACCGTAGAAACTTGGGAGGGACAGACAATAGTGCAAGAAGGAGAACCGCCATTGATCTAGGTCTGTTATGCCTAGTTGATAGGAGATTTCTGGTCATAATATAGACAGGCCACACTTTCTTGTCACCCAAGAAGTTGATAAGATGCGTCTGATCGCAGATTCCAATTATTGAAACCAGAGTTGCACCACATGGAAGTGTATCCTATAAATGGTTAGCCAGTGCCCTGATGAAGGAGGTTGCAAAACAGGGTGTACAGTACTTGGAGGTCCCACCACCAGTCCACCATATGCATTTCAGCATATATCCTATGTCCATTCTCGTCATATTCATGCCATGGTGCTTAGACTAAGTCCTCCCTGTATGCTATCTGCTAAAGAAGGTATCTGACATAGTCAAAGATGTTCCGATAGAAGAAATACTACATTCTCTTGCCATCGTCAACTTCACCTTCAAAAATTGTATATAAGCACTGTAGGTGTCCAATGTTCGGAGATGATTCTCCAGCATGTGCATTGAACTATAGCCAACAGAAGCAGAACTACCCAGACTACTAGAAAAGAATTCATTGATTCCAGACTTCGAGACCTTGCTCTGAATGAATCAAGATACAAGTTTGAAATTGTGAGCATTGGCAAACAGGGAGCATAGATCCTGGCACAGAGTACGGTATTCATCCTCAAACCTGCTCATGTCTCCAATCGCTACCCCACCACTTGGGTAATGGGCTTGTCTGTCGACCATCGCTGAGATATTGTGGTTGAGTACTTCAGCATCAGATTTGTGTGAGATGTCATCATTCAATACATCAGCGTCACATCCAGCAGGGTCCAGATTAGATTCATAGTGTGAATCCGCCAATTCGTTCTTGTAATTTACCTCCGGGTTGAGGAATAGGTTTGTTTCCATGTCATTAATAGGACTGATGGAAGGTGTATGTCGTATGGGAGAGGTAAGTACAATGTCCAGATTTGCATGCGTAGTTCATAGGTGTTTCTCGTATGCGCCTCCCTGCACGTATCTTCGGCGACAAAATGGACATTTGACAGCCATGGTGAAAGTCTACCTTGTCAATCTTGGGGGTCCTCTATATATTATGCGGTGCAGGAGTACTGTATAGTGTTGATCTTGACACATGTCAGTGGAACACTGGGTCAAGGGGTTTGCATATGGTGAACTGTAACTAGTATCTGAACAGGCTTGGCACTTGTAGCTTCATGCCTTGTATCACCCCATCTTATCAGATCACCTCAACCTCTCTGTTGTAATACAAGCTACTTCCCCTGAATGGGCCATCATGCAATGTCACTTCGTATCATGACACTTGTGCAAATTAGAAGCTTATTTCACAAATATTAGTTACATATCACAGTAGGCTTAGGAACGTTGTTCCTGGCTACATTATCAATTGTTCTCATATTATCTTTTTTATTCTAATCTGCCACAAATCTACATATCCACATATCTGTACAGCCACATGCCCTCCAGGGTAATCTAAGAAAAGAGAGGTCAGATACATCCCATCATACAGATAAGGTAAGTTAATTTCACAGAAAGGATTCAGAATCGGAACCCTTGTTCTGGAGATCAGGGAGAGCAGTGCCATTCACGCAATCATGCTTTCGCTTCCGCATCTGCCCCCTCGCAGCACCTGCTTCTGTCTGACTCCTGAAAACATGCGACAGCAGGGACCCATACATAGTCGAAACCAAGCAGAGTCGTGAACCAGTGTAGAGCCTTGTAAAGTGGATTAGCTTACGACTGTGGATGCCTGAGAGTGAACCTGCAGGAAAGTAAAAGTACTGTTCAAAATCAAATACGGAAAACCTGACCCCTTCAAACTGTTCTAATGGTGCACTCATTGTCTATTCAAGGTCACCCTGGTCTAGGTGCAGCTCCGTTATGACATTGATGAGGTACACACGTAGGGAAAAGCACTTGTTGTCATAATTGGTCCTGAGATTCTGGAAGTGACAGGGTAATAGCACAATAGTGGACCACATTGTGACACATTGTGCCCTTTCAATAGCCTCGAGAAGCAACCATTTAAGCTGTGTGATATTCTAGAATGAAGGAAGGAGTGCTTGTAGATCTCCACATGTATTTGAACTGACGTCATTGGTATCCTTAGTCAAAACAGGTCCTTGGTCCTCATGTCCCTGTTGTGCCCAAATGCCCCAATGGAAGACCCCATAGCATGAGTTCAGATAGGCATACTGCCGGAGATTTTGCAGGAGCCAATCCTCAGTATGATTGTACCTTATTCTCCGTGGAAGCTGTGTAGGCTGAATCTCACAGTACTTGGTAATGTTGTCTGTAGCCTGCTTCATGATCATTGCCCCAACCTCCTCACCATAGATAGTGGAGGCTAGATTGGCAAATACAACAAGAAGGCAGCGATAGTTGCAATTGAGGGCCACATACAGCTCACCTGCACCAATGTTGACTTGCTGATATGAGGCACCAAGTACATTGCATTGGTCCAGAGATAGCGCTTGCAGGCCAACCTGGTGTGGATGGGAATTGTATGTCTCAATATCTATATTGAGGAACACTTCAATAATATTTCCTAAGAATGTGGTATTTGAGTGTTTCACAACACGTACTACATGACTGCTATTGCATACCTTGCTTGCACTGAATAACGGAAACACCTTCTCACCCCTCTCCTTTGCCTCCTCACAGGCTGCCTTGTCCTCCCAGGTAAGGGACATTCCCTTATCAAACCAGCCTTCCATTTTGCTATCGGTCCTTGGCCTGAGCCTTGATTGCTTGCCCTTGGGCTAAGAGAGCTTCATTGAGGCAGACCCCCTATCGACACGGGACTTCACTGTGGGATAAAGTGTAGTATCAATTGTTACCGTCTCCTTGCTCCCAGGCCTTTGCCTTATACCGGTGGGTGTTTGGTGGTATCGGGGACACATGAGGTTTCCCACTGTACTATTATTGGTATGATGCTGGGGGAGTTGAGAAAGATGTAGCATGATATGGTGCATTTAGAAATGTAGAGCACAAGGTGGTCTGTTCAGAATATGGTCAGTTCTAGTATCGTGAGTATCTGCACCGAGGAGAGGCTCCACAAACAGATGTAAACCAATGGGAATACCAATTCTCTCAACCTGAGAAATCTCTCACCACGGTCCCAATAGTATACCAACTGTGGAGCTCTATATACAGAGATGTATACTGGTTTGTAACTTTCTCCCTCTGCCACCCTTGAGTAGTTGGTCAGAAATAAGTTTCACAGATGTTATCCCAAGAGGTTGATGCATGTAGAAATTGGAATGACTTGATGGAATGGTTTGGCAGTGGGAGGACGTAGCTGGAGTGGGGAGACCTGTAGCAGAGAATATGGAGGTACATAGGAGAAGGTATGAGGATCGGGGTACAAGTACTGGTGTTGCGACCATGAATCCATGTGACATCATGCTGTCATGACTGTGACATGATTGGATGTTGTGCTATTGCAACTATAACACAATGAGATGTCATGCAGTTGCGATACCATGAGGCATTGGTAATGTAGAAATATGTTACCACTGCCTTTTGGTATTGCGTCAACAGTTTGGTGAAGATGAGAAGTTTATATAGTTTTCTCATGTTGTATATGATGCATCAAGTCTAATACACAGGACTCCCAGGTGTTGTAAGATCACTGACTATCACTCGTTGTTGAAGCAAAAGGCTTTCCTGCAAAATAGTGTTTTCAGAGTGTTCAACATTATGTTCGTAATAATCTAGGCATTATGAACTACAATTGGACTCAAGACTCCAGCATGAAAAAATTAGACAAAATGAGTGTGTTGTTAAGGTGGGTAGCTTAATAAAATCTAACTAACAATGGTATTGTTTACTGACACTATTGGCTCAACAGTATTCTCACATTGCCTAACTAGCACTAGAAGTGTCTGAAATTGTCTCCTGGCATCGGGTCAACACAGCTTGAACACCCAAGAGGCTGAATTCAAGCAATCTAACCTACTCGCACATGGATATTAGTGATGAGATGGATAGGGGTTATAGCCCTACCATTTTTGACCAACTTCAAACCCTGGTCCATCTCATCACTAACCTCAATACCCTAGTAGATAATCAACATACAATGAGCTGACTCCAGGCCAGTTAATGATAGACAATATGAGATGTGCCAAATCGGGAAAACACCAGACGTCAAAGTAAGGGGGCATGGTTCTATCACTATTATCACATACCAGGCACTCGAGATCAAAATGGCTAGCAATATGAGATGCCAAAGTAAGGGCATCCCACGGTATCTTTAATATCATATAGAAGCACTCAATATCACCAAAGATCCCACATTAGTTAGTAAATTTTTAAACTTTATTTTTTTAGACTAAGAGATAAAGCTCCCTATCTAAAAACTACGTAACAAAAAGCTACTTAGCAAAAAGAAAAAGAAAAAAGTGCTGCGAAAAAAGCTACAAAAGGATTGTTTCTGGAGACCCTGGTGGCTTTTCCTTGCCAGGGCACCAGGGGGGTCTCCAGGGCCGAAGGAATTGGGTCGGGGGTAAGGGTATGAGAGGCAGCCTGTGGGGGAGCCCAGTGCAAAGAGGGGACTCAGTGCACAGAGGGCGCATCAGAGTCCAGACAATTGGTGCTGCAGGGGAGGAGGCAGCAGTGGGAGAGCGGCCGACAGCACCTGGAGTTGTAAGGAACTCAGTCCTCTAAGCTACTAACAGATAAGATCAAGCAACCTTCTGTGCTTGTCTTGCTCCGACAGGCCAGGAGGCTTGCTGGTAGTAACCGGGGGGGAGTTTGGTCTCGTGGTGGGAGGAGGGCTCAAGGGATCTGGTTCCTCATCAATTTCTTCATCCTCATGGTATGTGTTTGTGATTAGCTGTGATGGTAACTAAAATATGATTAGGGTTAGAAACTTACATCTTCGATCACAATAGCATGTTCGCCAGGATCTTGCCCCTCCTTCTCCTCCTCCTCCTCCTCCACCTCCTCCCTCCACCTCCTCCTCCACCTCCTCCTCCACCTCTACCTTTACCTCCATTACCTCCTGATCTTGCATGGCCTCCTCGATATCTCTGGACTGCTCACAGTAATCCCAGACCTTGCAGTCGAAGAAGGGATATCTGCCATGGGCAGGTGCATGGGTCTCGTCATGATCCTCTCCCTCACCGAGGCGTGGCTCCAGGACCATCAGGTCCAAGGGGTATTTGCTATCATTGGTAAGGAGCCATGCCAGGTTGTCCTCATCTTCACGAAGAAAGATGAATTCCCAGAGTAGGAGAGGATCAGATGGTGCCCAACTATATAGCTGAGCATGCTCACCCATCACCACAAGGAGATATCGGGGGCATCCGATTGCCCCCTCCACACGATGCTGCTTGACTACACTGAGCACACTTTCAAGGCTCCGTGATGCCATGACTCCGCAGGCAATTTGTCCTGTTGGAGTCATTAGCACACCAGGGGTAGCCAAGGAATAGGTGTTCAGTTTCTTGGGCACCCGACCAATGAACAATATGGATCCTTATTGCCAGTGGGCAATAAGCGGAAGCCCAATCTGATTGAGCCACTGACAATATCTGTTAGCATGAGGATAGCATATCATATATCGCGGGGGGCAACATTTACTCAGAGGTCCATTGACCTCACCACCACCCTTCTTTTCCTCCACTAGACGATGCCCGTTCTATATCCTCAGGTTCCTGGTCATGTCACAGAACAAGAGCCACAGGTGGAGCTCCACTTCCCAGATGTTATCGGCTCGGTGCTTGTCTTTAACATGTGCAAGCCAGGCTGCGACCGGGGGAGGGGAGAAAGAATACCCAACAACTGAATCCAATTCGGATTCAGTCATTTGGCAGAGGTCTAGGGTACGACCAGTCAAGTGCGCCATGATATGGTCGTGCCAGGCAATATATGTAACAGTGATCTGGCATGGGTGCTTGAACATACATCAGCTTTTGGCATATGCTATGTCATCATAGCGTTCCCCATGAGTATTAGTTTAAATGTTTCTGACAGATGAGGGTCGGTTGGGGTTCACTTACAAGGAACCCTCCACCACTGACTTGAAGATAGCCTCTCCAACCAAGTCGACTGGCTTGGGCTGTTGGTAACGGTGCGCACCAGTGCTCTTGTTTCCCACTCCACCCATGCAGCTCAACAGGCTCGGCAGTGAGGCATCTAAGAAAAAAAAGGAAATGTTAGTAATTATCGCATGATAAAACTTAGACGGACTGCACTTACTTCCCCATCTAGACTTCACATCCCCCAGGTCAAACTGCAGGAAGAATGTGGGCAACAGGAATGACAGAGACAGCAGGACATCTAAGTGGAAAAGAAATGTTAATAATACTCACTACAGACATTCAATGGCATTGTGTAGTGTACTTACTTTCTCATGTACGCCAGTCATCTGATCAATGTCTGAGATGCTATCGGAGCTTGAGGAAGGGAAAAAAAAAAAAAGTTTAAAAAAAAAGAAACAAAAAAGACAATTGCAGGTGGAGGGGGGGAAGAGCAGCCTATTAAGCAATAGAAGGAAGAAGGGAAGTTGAGAACGATAGAAGGAGAGAAGGAGAGAAAGGATCTTCTTATCTTCTCCTATGGTGGAGAGAAAAGAAGGAAAGGAGGAAAGGAGGGAAGAAGGGCTGGGTTTATATACCCTACACATATAGGATGTGCACATGAGTTCCTCATGTGCACACTGCACATGTGCACCTGATGTGCGCAGTGCATATAAGAAATGATGCGTATGCATTTCCTGGTTTGTTTGTACACTCCATTGTACCTGCAAAGAATGCTCGCACATCTGACGATGTCTGAGCATTGTTTGGGTGTACAATGGGATGCACAAACAAAATAGGAAATACATACAGGGGGATAAGTATCCATTCTTCTGTATATATAATATATTTAAAAATCAATTGTAATATCTACGAAGTCTAACTTGCCACTAACTTTAGTAAAATAAGCTATTAAGCCATAATAGTGAAGTGACCCCTTGGTGTCACATCACTAGTGGGGCTTAAAAGCTTATTTCATGAAACTCGATATGCAGCATAACATCTCCGGTGTCACGACAACAGTTCAACAAAAAGTTCATTTTCTTTTTATATTGAAAAGATATTTCTATACCTATTATGGTATATAAATATCTTTTGAATAAAAAAAGAAAATCGGCATTTGGCCATACAGATGTCATGATGCCAGAGACATCGTGCATCGTTGCAGCCAAGAGGGGTTGATAACAAAGAAATATATGTTATCGATGCTTCTTAGTATCATGACAAAGCTATGGCCAAAAGGCGATTTTCATTTTTTATTCAAAAGATATTTCTATACCATAATAGGTATAAAAATATCTTTTCAATAAAAAAAGAAAATGAAGTTTTTGCCATACAGTTGTCATGATGCCGGAGACATTGTACATCAATGCTGCCAAGAGGTGTCAATAACAGAGAAATATATGTTATCGATGCCTCTTGGTATCACGACAACGGTACAGTCAAAAGCCAATTTTCTTTTTTTATTTAAAAGATATTTGTATACCATGATAGGTATAGAAATATCTTACGAATAAAAAAAGAAAATGCAGTTTTCGCCATACGGTTGTCATGATGCCATGGACATCGTGCATCGATGCTGCCAAGAGGTGTCAATAACACAGAAATATATGTTATCGATGCCTTGTAGAATCATGAAAAAGGTATGGCCAAAAGTCGATTTTCTTTTTTTATTCAAAAGATATTTCTATACCATAATAGGTATAAAAATATCATTTCAATAAAAAAAGAAAATGGGGTTTTCGCCATACAGTTGCTGTGATGTTGGGGACAATGTGCAGCAATACTGCCAAGAGGTGTCGATAAAAGAGAAATATATGTTATTGATGCCTCTTGGTATCATGACAACAGTATAATCAAAAGCCGATTTTCTTTCTTTATTTAAAAGATATTTGTCTACCATGATAGATATAGAAATATCTTATGAATAAAAAAAGAAAATAGGGTTTTCGCCATACTGATGTCGTGATGCTATCAACATTGTGCATAGATGCTGTCAAGAGGTGTCAATAAAACAGAAATATATGTTATTGACACCTCTTGGTATTACAACAACAGTATGGCAAAAAGCCGATTTTTTTTTTTATTCAAAAAATACTTCTTTACCATAATAGGTATAAGAACATCTCTTCAATAAAAAAACAAAATAGAGTTTTCACCATACGGTTGTCATGATGCCAGGGACGTCATGTATTGATGCTACCCAGTGGTGATGATAAAAGAGAAATATATTTTATCAACACCTCTTGGTATTATGACAACCGTATGGCCAAAAGCTGATATTCCTTTTTTTATTCAAAAGATATTTCTATACCATAATAGGAATAAAAATATCTTTTCAATAAAAAAAGAAAATAGGGTTTTCGGCATATGGTTGTCATGATATCGTGGATGTCATGCATCGATGCTGCCAAGAGTTGTCAATAACACAGAAATATGTTATCAACACCTCTTGGTATCATGACAACAGTATGGCCAAAAGCCAATTTTCTTTTTTTATTGAAAAGATATTTGTATACCATGATAGGTATACAAATATCTTTTCAATATAAAAACAAAATAGGGTTTTCGCTATACAGTTGTTGTGATGCTGCTGATGTCGTGCTGCCTATAGTTTCATGAAATAAGCTTTTAAGCTGCACTAGTGACCCCTTGGTGTCACATCACTAATGTGGCTTAAAAGCTCATTTTACCAAAGTTAGTGACAAGTTAGACTTCGTAGATATTATAATTGATTTTTAAATATATTACAAATACAGAAGAATGGATACTTATCCCCCATATATGTGTTTCCTGGTTTGTTTGTACACTACATTGTATACCAAATCAATGCTCAGACATTGTCAGATGTGCAAGCATTGTTTGCAGGTACAATGGGGTGTATAAACAAACCAGGAAACTCATATGCATCATTTCTTGTATACCCTGAGCACATCATGTGCACATGTGAGGTGCGCATGTCAGGTGCACATCCTATGTATGTAGGGTATATAAACCCAACACTTCTTCCCTCATTTCCTCATTTCCTCATTTCCTTCTTTCCTCCTTTCCTGCTCTTCTCTCCACAACAGAGGAAGATAAGCAGAAGAACCTTTCTCTCCTTCTCTCCTTCTCTACTTCTCTACTTCCCTTCTTCCTTCTGTCTCTTAACAGGAGGCCCTCCCCCCCCTCCACACCTGTAATTATCTCTTTTTTTTTTTTTTTTTTTTCCCTTCCTCTAACTCTGATAGTGCCTCGGACATTGATCAGGTGACCGGTGAACAAGGGAAAGTAAGTATACCCCACAACACCATTGACTGTCTTGAGTGAGCAATATTAACGTTTCATTTCCTCTTAGATGTCCGGCTGTCTCTGTCATTCCTGCTGCCCCTGTCCTTCCTGCAGTTCGACCTCAGGAAAGTGAAGTCCAGATGGGGAAGTAAGTAGAGTACATCTAAGTTTTATCATGTGATAATTACTAACCTTTCCTTGTTTTCTCAGGGTCCTGCTGCCGAGCCTGTTCAGCCGCATCGGCAGAGTGGGAAATGGAGAGTGCTGGCATACATGGTTGCAAAAAGCCTGCGCTATTCGACTTCATTGGAGAGGCTAATCTTCGAGCCAGCGGTGGAGGATTCCTTGTAAGTGAAACCCAACCTACCCTCATCTGTCAGAAACATTTAAACTAATACTCATAGGGGATGCTATGGTGACATAGCTTACACCAAAAGCTCGTGTGTGTTCACGCACACATGCCAGATCACTGTTGTATACAGAGCCTGGTGCGACCATGTCAAGGAGCACTTGACTAGTCACTCCATAGACCTCCACTGCCTGACCGAATCCGAATTGGATTCAGTCATTGGGTATGCTCGCTCCCTTCCCCTGATCGTGGGCTGGCTCACACTTGTTAAAGACAAGCACTGGGGTAATGACATCTAGGAAGTGGAGCACCACCTCAGGCTCTTGGTCTGTGATACAGCTAAGAAGTGGAGGACATCGAATGAGCATCATCTGGTGGAGTGAAAGAAGGTTGCTGGTGAGGTTGAGGGACCTCCAAGTGGGTGTTGCCACCTTCCATATATTATATGCTATCCTTGTGCTAATACAAATTGTCTGTGGCTCAATCAGATTGGGCCTCCACTTATTGCCTGTGGGCAATAAGGATCCATATCGTTTGTCAGTTGTGTGCCCGAGAAACTGGGCACCCATTCGTTGGCTACCCCTGGTGTGCCAATGACTCTGACCAGGGAATCACCTGGGCAGTCATGGCATCACCAAGCATCAAAAGTGTGCTCGGGGTAGTCAAGCGGCAGTGTAAGGATGTGGTAATCTGATGCCCCCGATATCTCCTCAGGGTAACTGTTGAGCCTGCTCGGCTAATGATTCAAGTGCCCTCTGATTCTCTCCCACTCTGGGAATTCATCTTTCTTCATGAAGATTAGGACATCCAGGTGTGGCTGCTTGGTAACAATAACAAACACCCCTTGGACCTGATGGTCCTGGAGCCATGCCTCGGTGAGGGAGAGGATCATGACCAGACCCACATGCCTGCCCATTTCATATATCCCTTCTTCAACTGCGAGGTCTGGGATCACTGTAGGCAGGCCAGAGATATCATGGGGGCTATGCACGAGGAGGAGGTGAAGGAGGTCGAGGTGGATGATGTGGAGGTGGAGGAGGTAGAGGAGGAGCATGAGGCAGAGGAGGCAGAGGAGCAGGAGGAGCAGCAGGAGGCAGAGGAGTAGGAGGAGTAGGAGGAGTGGCAAGATCCTGGCAAACATGCCATTGTGATCGAAGACATAAGTTTCTAAACCTAACCATATTTTGGTTACCATCTCAGCTAATCACAAACACATAGGACCAGGACAAAGAAATGAAAGAAGAACTGGTTCCCTCGAGCCCTCCTCCCACCACGAGCCCGGACTCCCCCTCTGTCGCTGCCAGCAAGCCTCCTGAGCTGTCGGAGCAAGATAAGCACTGATGGTTGCTCGATCTTGTCTGACAGCAGCCTTGGATGGCTGAGTTCCTTACGACTCCCAGCACTGTCAGCAGCTCTCCCCCTGCAGCCTCCTCCCCAGCTCCACCAGTTATCCGGACTCTGATGCCCCCCTATGTATTCTGAGTCCCCTCTGTGCACCAGGCCCCTCTGCAGGCTACCTTCCACCCCACTACCCCCGACTCAATTCCTCTAGCCCTGGAGACCCCCCCTGCACCCCAGCATAGAACAAGATGTCGGAGTCCCAGGAAATAATCCTTTTACGCTTTTTTCATAACTTAATTTTTTTTTTTTTGCTAAGTAGCTTTTTGTTAGGTAGTTTGTAAATAGGGAGCTTTATCTCTTAGTTTAAAAAATAATTTTGAAAATTAGCTAACCAATGCAGGATCTTTTGTGATGTTGAGTACCTCGGTATGATAGCAAAGATACCGTGGGATGTCGTTACTTTGGCATCTCATATTGCTAGCCGTTTTGATCTCAAGTGCCTGGTATGTGATAATAGTGATAGCACCATACCCCCTTACTTTGGCATCTGGTGTTTTCTGGATTTGGCATGTCTCGTATTGTCTATCGTTAACTGGCCTATAGTCAGCTCATTGTATGTTGATCATCTACTAGGGTATTGAGGTTAGTGATGAGATGGACCGGGGTTTGATGTTGGTCAGAAACAGTTGGGCTACAACCCCTGTCCATCTCATCACTAACATCCATGTGTGAGTAGGTTAGATTGCTTGAATTTAGCCTCTTGGGTATTCAAGCTGTGTTTACACAACACCAGGAGACCATTTGAGACACTTCTAGTGCTAGTTAGGTAATGCAAGAATACCATAGTGCTAATAGTGTCGGTAACCAATACCGTTCATAGTTAGATCTTATTAAGCCACCCACCCTATCAACACCCTCATTTCGATTAATCTTTCCATGTCGGAGTCTTGAGTCCAATTGTAGTTGATGATGGTTAGATTATTACGAGCATAATGTTGAATACTCTGAAAACGCCATTTTGCAGGCGAATATTTTACTTCAATAATGAGTGATAGTCAGTAATCCTGCATGCCCCCTCCCCCCACTGGGGAGCCCCATGTATAAGACCTGACACATCATATACAATACAAGAAAACTATACAAACTTCTCATCTTGACCAAACTGTGCTTGAGATACCTATGATTTTACTCCAGCCTGAATCATAACTTACCTTACTCTAACTACCCCATTACATCATGAATAAGTAAAAGGTCAATATATGCAGTCAGCCAGTGCCCCGAGTGGGTAATCTATACCGAGGTAGACATAATGTGCAACCTGGTACCATGGGATCCACAAAAGGGAGATCCAGAACATGTCAAAATAAATCTTAAGAAGTGTCCTCAACTCTGGATTGTTCTCGACCCCTGATTGCAAGCCTAGTAGGATGAGCACCGAAGTAGCAACAGAAGAGCCCAATGTAGACCACGGTGCATGCAGAACCTGAAAGCAAACCCAATGATCAACCAAATACCCAAACAGTGCATCTATTGGATGATAGTAGTGATGAGTACCCAATCTCACATGGAACAGACAAAACAGAATCAGACAATGAACCTGATGGAGAAGGCATTGATGTTGCAGATGGCCCTGGATTAAGACGTGATCATGGCTCACAAGTAGCTAACAGAAAGTGAGACAATTGGGCAAGAACTATACGCATTTCGACCACATCACAGTCTCAGGAGATCAGTCCTACTCTGTGTATGACCACGGATCTTGGATGCATAATTCGGCGGAGAGCCTACAGTCCTCCAATGTTCCCATCATCAAGTAATGCATGGTTATCATCCCCACTGAGTAGCATGCATGGTCCTGCATCTGGTACCCTGACCTCTAGTCCAGCTCCTCACTCTCCACGAAATCAAGTGACAGGTTCAGAAAGGGCCATATTAGATGATGCAAAGACTGTGATTTTACGGTACACCCTATTTGAGCAGCCACTGCCGAATGTTTTTGCTCTGACTACCCAGGTGCACAAAGCTTTAGATGCTGTGCTTACTATTATTGCAGATGCCGAAAACATCCAACCCTCAGAGTAGTGCATAAGTTTGGTAAGTAGACTCACACAGATATGATGTAATGCAGAATACAATACCAACCTAGAAAGATACACCAAAATCACTCTGATGTATGATCCCAGTTTGTACATGAGGTGAAGAAAGAGATTGTGGGGCGATACAGTCTGACTGACAATCTCACAGCTATGGCGTGCAGAGTCAATTATCTGCTAAAATATGACAGGTTTATGTGTGACCCAAAAGGGTACAATGTTTGTCTCCACCAGATGCCTACCATATAGTAACTATTACTGACTGTGATTGGACATAACCCAGGGCCTGACATTACGATTCCTTGCACTCCAGATTCCTGAAGCGATTTTCCATAAGTACTTTACAAGGAAGAAGATGCAAGGTATTTTGGATCCTGGGTTTCTTGCGTGCATCAATGGCACTATGATCTGCTTGATGTGTACCATAATCTGCCATACACTGCATGCATGGTAAATGGGAATATATCAGGAGCCCAGGGACTTCAAGTGTGAGGCAGCCAGGGGTGAGTGTCCAAATCATCCAACTGTTCATTTGTGACTGGGGCAGCTAACCTGTTACCAAACATACAAGACCTTTTTGACCAGCAAAAAGAAACTTAGGGTAAGTGGCCATGGAGGTTCCAGGATATAATTGTCAAAAATATTCGACAAACAATCGATGAGAGGTTTGCGCAAGTTCACAGGTTGTAGTAGGACCGCTGTGAAGGATACGACGATGATTGGGAAGCCATAAGCACTGAGCTGCAGAGTTGGATATCCAACCACACTTCTACACAGCCTGTACTGCAACACACTAATCACTGGAACTTGGACCTAGTGGGATATCAGGAATGTTGGAATGTGTCACCCGAAACTGACAGCTGATTTGACTTGAGCCAGACATTGGTAGCCTGTGAGCTTCAGTTACAATGTTCAGGTCCTCGGAGTCTAGATGATTCTCAGGAAACACAAGCAGCACCAGCGAGGATCTTTTCTCTATCTCGGAGGGTCTTGTTGAGCCTTGGGGATTCTCAGGAAGTGCAAGCAGCAACAGCAGAGATGTCATCGCAAGCCAGACAATGACGAGTGGGGGGGGTAGGACCATCACTGAGGTTGAATAAGGGGAATTAAGAACATGTAAAGATTATGTCTAATAGATTTGATTTAGCTTACTATGATGAGACTACAATAGAAACTAAAGGACATAGTGCAAAGGAATAATCAGGGTGATATTCACCATAGAATCTATGAAAAGCAGCCATCTGGAGGGTGTTGGGGTGATCACAATGTAGTAAATCAGATATGAGGAGGGAGTTGGGAAGATTGGGCAATACCGGGCACAATCGGCCCACGGCATCAGGGGTAATTCACCACACTTTGGAAGTCATCCTGAGGTGGTCCAGATATGAAGTAGTAGGATCAAGATGAGATATGGCAGTCGAGGTGAAATCTGCATGCATCGTGTATGCAGGTGGGGATCCAGATGAGAGGAACGTCACATAGAAAAAATCTAGATGGAAAAGCCTAATGATAGATGACACAAGGGTGCACATCATGAGTATTGTGGAATCCAGATGCACACAGGTGAGGATGCAATGTCATGGTGGAAGATGCCAGAATTAGGTGTCACCACAATATACAAGCTTAGAATCGGGTAGCATCTGGATGCAACAGGCTAGGATCAGATGGTGTTAGGATGTAACACCCAAGAATCAGACATTGTTAGGATGCAATACCTGAGGATCAGATATTGTTAGGACACAAGAGCACAGAATCAGACATTGTCAGGGTACACCTGGCATAGGGGTCCATATCCAGATACCATCAGGATGTACCAGGTGTATGACTCGATGTCAGGATGTGACGTCACTTCGACAGTATGTCCTGGTTAATGGTTATCATTATGGGCACCCTCTACATCAGATGCACAGGACGCACAGGGTGCAAGATAATATTTTTGCTGATGGGATAGAGCCTTCTTTGTTCATTCTAAGTCTTAAGTACTTCTAAAGCTAATCTTTCTGGTATCATTTCTCAGTATCTAATCTTATGAGATAGAGTCCTGAAGCATATGTTCAAACTTTATCAATATGTAAGGAAGTAATAAAGAATGTATTCATAAATCATAATATTATAAGTAGGAAATAACTTAGGTGGTGGCATGAAGAACTAACTATATTATCATATCCTCCTTCTTCTGTAGTCCTTGCCACAATCTGCTTATAAATCAATAACTATTATGAGTCACACTGACTCATACCCTCATGTAAGATAATTATCACATAATGCTAAACCTAGTTATGTGTGAAACTCACATGACCTTGAAATAGATCATGTGCATAAAACATCATATGATTCAAGTAAATCATTGTGCAAGTGAATCAATATAACAACTATGACTTATAAATACAAGTCATGTGTGAAACTCACATAACCTCTGAATAGATCATGTACACAAAAGGCCTTACAAACCTATGACCTCATAACTATGGGTCACGTGAAAAAACTTGTTCTCCACTAAGTTTATAATAGGTTCTTCAACATCTGGTCTTAGTAGTTTTATTGATCCCCTCATAACACCTCTCTTTCATAACTACTTGGTATCGCCAAGTTGATCTTCCTCCACTTCAACCTTCTATCTCTATCATGGGGTCTTCTGCTAGTATTCACTCCACTCTCCTCAAATCTAGTCCCACTGATCTAACTTAGGACTCCCACCTAGGGTCTGCTCCTCAACTCGTTAAAGGTAAAAGAAAACTGTGATTTTTCCACTTATTTTCTAATTACACTTCCTTAGCATTTCTTGCTTTGTACTGATCACATATCATAGTCTTTCCTATTCCTAAGTCAGTATTGTTACCTCCTCTTTGAAGTCTTTTAACTAGAATCTTCTTCAGAGTCCACACTCATCATGCTGCTCTATTTGAATATACTATCATACTTGTTGAAATTTGGTATCTTATTTTCTTCAGACCTTCTTTTAATTTCCACTGCTATTCTAAGGTACTTCTAAACCTTGAGGCTCTTTTTGGCCTTTCTGTCATCATCTTATAGGTTCTTCTAAACTTTATCTTTGTCACCTTACAAATTACAGATATTCTTTCACCCCCTATCCTTGACTCTACTATTCAGAGTCTATAATGCTAGTATGGCTGCTCTGTTATCTAGACTTCAAAGGTATTCCAAACCTTTGAGCTCCTGTGACTTGCTTATTGTTTTGAGAGATACCAGTTTGTCTCTAAGTTCTTCACTTACCAGACTAGTCCATTTAAGAGTTCCAGCTTCTTTATATATAATATATTGTTATCTTATTCTATTATTTGTAGAGTTCTTTTTGGCCCTCTTCATTCCTTGAAGTATTACTTGTATATCCTATGAATTGTTATTTAAGACAATAGCTTTTGTTCTTCAACTGTCTTTACTTCTTGTTTCAGCTGTTAGTTTATCTTCCTATAATAGGTCCATTACTACTTGTAATATTATCATAGGTCTATTGTTAGGTATTGTATGAGACTCAACTAAATGTAAGAGACTGACACCATTCATCAATCCCATAACTATCTATATTGTACAACAGGCAATGATATAGCTTGAGTTTCATTGACTTTTATATTGTACATGAGTATATTATATTACTGGTTGACTGTCCAATATTCTGAGGGTATAATACTCAATGGAACCTTCTTTTTTGTAGTCATAGTTCTCATATAAGATGCTTGAGGTATTCATAGATGGTGAATAGAATATATTGATAGGCTGTTTACTTAGATGTTTATATGAAGCACAAATTACTCAGGGAAACCTCCTCCTTTTATAGTTCTTCTTTTAACTCTTAGACTGGGTATCAGCCTAACCCTAACCTTATAACTCACAATGAGTCACAAGTATAATATTTGTTCCATCTCTCAAGCAAAGAAATAAATTTGGCAAAGAGTATGTACTCTTAACCAAGGGTATATGTCCTTTACAAAGTAGGTCACCTTGGTGATGAGATATATACTCAGTAAAACTAAGTTTTGCTTGTGCCCTCCATGAAGCAAATTTTTTCTCTTTATGAATATATATGAGATGTCCATTTTCAATTATAAATTCATTAACTAAGGTTGTATTTCGTTCATGAGAAAAGAGTATGTTCATATAACAGATATTATATTCTTCATCACATGATTGCAATATATTCCTATTCATTTATACAGTAATGAGAATTTAGTTTGATATAATCCAACATATGATAAGAAGTAGTTCATATCAGAATAGTAATAGAGAGAGTAGAAAGGCTTTTCAATATATATCAACATGTACTCAGCATCTATTCTGAATTAATTGGTGGATTTGTATGTGAGTCAGTTAGGAAAAACTGTAAATCTTACAACCACTATAGGAGTGGACAATTAATTAGGTTGTAAAATACTTCAAAGATCTAGTATAAATATAGCTAGTATCTTGGTCACAATCTAAATACAATAAGATAGTTCCTGCTATCTTGTTGCCTTCTGGAATAATATAACCTAGAGCTAATACTTTGTGAAGGAGATGGTATAGACAAGTACTTACTCAGTAGCATATCTTCCTCAGAAAGTGACTTACTTTATTAAGAGCATATGCTCTTTACTAAGTAACCTACTTGACCAGTGATATAGAACATACCTTATATCTGATGCAACTAATGATCTATGTGAGAACTATACATTGCTACTAGTGAGTATCCTTTACCTTAAAACCTATCTCTCTTATTCCTACTTCTTGTTCCACCTATTATTAGAGGGACCAACTATTATAGAATACTATTATATTGTCTACTACAAATCAAAGTTCAATCTGATGATTAGATAATAACTTTTCTACAAGGAAGATATCTTGGCAACTGGAGAACCTCAGATACCTTTTTCAGGTCCTATCATCTGACTATAGATTCTAGGTATCTATTTTTCTTTCCACTACTATATCCATGACCTTTATAATCTTTTAAAGTAAGTGATATTCAAAATTTTCTGATAATAGTAGTATGTTTGAAAAGATAATAGAAAAGAAAATGATACCTATCATAATATTAAGAAATATGAAAGGAAATAGATATAAAGGTTTACAGCAAAATTCAGAGGATAGAATAAAGGAAAAAGTAAACAATGTATAAAAATAGCAAAAAAGTAAGTTCATACAGTAAGGTCTGAAAATTGTTATAGTTTTCAGTTCTTCTTTATACAACAATCATTCAGGAAGTACTTCAGCTGATATATAGTATATCTATTAAAATATTAAGAAATAGAAGATTGTGAAAAAAGAGAAAAAGAAGATCTAGAACATTTGAACTTTCAATGAGGAGAGCACTTGGTTTAAAGTCTAGCATGAATGAATATATGTAAAGGCTATTGTCTATAGTTATATTACTTGATAGTAGACTTGAATATATCTTTTGAGTGTAAACTTACCATTGTACCTTAGAATGATATGAATGAAGTAGAAGTATAATAGGAAATTTGGTATATTATAATTCTTGTGAATAATCTTAATTTGTGGGCTATTCAAGTCAGTATATTCAATCTAAATGGTATTCTCTAATTCCGTAAATTAAAAGGAGAAATAAAATAATGCCATTCTAGCATTGAAGTTGAGAAATATATTGTTCATTATAATATAGTTACAAAAGATTCATACAGAAGCCAGCCTACAGGTCTAATGATTGAATCAATTAATTGCAATACCTTTAATACTACTTTAATGAAACTTCAATACAATAATTATACTACAACTGTTCAACCAAGGCTTTTCTGAAATGGCAGAAGTATCATATTTGCTTTGAGTATTATCCTCCAACCTATGATTTTTTCAGCTTTCATCTTTCAAGTTTTTTTGGTATGAGAATTCATTCAGTACCTAAATATTACCAGAGGTTAATAAATTCAGAGTTTCTTCCCCAATCAAGATATTAACAGAGATATTAGAGATAAAACATATATTATAGACAGTTAATGATGCAACAAGTACTAAAGAGAGAAGAACTTAAATGAATTTGATTCAGATGTATAGTGACAATTGCACAAAGGGTGTAGAATATGTTTTTTATATTCTCCTAAGGAATAATACCTGAATGCTAGATTTTGGTAGCAATAATTCATCAAAATTACTAATTGGAATGTATAGGAATAGTTAAACCTATAGTAAAAGCATTCCTGATAAGAAAGCAATGAAGCCATTGCAAGAAGGGAATAGAGGGTAGATGAACACTCTATATTCAATCTTGCACAAATTAGCAATAGGTTTTTATAGAAAACTCTTAGTCTTGGATTAATAGATCAAGAATATATCTACTGCTTCAGAAAATACTTGACACTACAAAGCTTGGGAGGCAGGAGAGTAAATAGTGAATGTTTCAAGTCTTATTGCCAATATATAGATGTTGTAATGGAAAAGATGAAGGAACTTTCATAACCACTCTGGTCATTGATGTGTGGTGAGGATACCCAATCAAGATAATTTCTTGCACATATAAGATATTCAAACAATCTTTGCTTTTACCTAAATTTGTTATAACATGGATGATAGAAAGAGTGTGAGAGGTGGTCTGTAGCAATTTCATATATACAAGGCTATTTATCATATCTAGGTGTCTTTGGTACCAGTGGGAGGATAAGATTTAATGACTTTGTAAATATATTTGTATGATCCAGAATTTGCTATAGAGGTATAAGGAAATGATACTACTGAATTGAGTGAATTAATTATTCTATCTCTCACATATATGTTGTACTTAGTCTCAACTTTTATCAATATATACTAAACTGCAAGAGAGAGAATAAATAAAGTTGCAGCTGAAGAGGAAGAATTTTGAATTCTTATAGATGCTTGGGTGTGGTTGATCATGGAGTCAGCGACTGATCAGACATGAGAGAACTTACCAACTACAATTGAACTTCCAATTCTTATTTCCAATCAGTATAGATCAGCTGAATTTAGAGATATTGTATGGGCTTGGTGTGGACCAAAGTTTGCTGACCATTCTAACTTTTTTACAATAAGTCTGAATTATCCCTCTTACCTTCCATTACACTACATTCTTCTTTTCCATTTTGGAGAGTATGGGTGATATTAGTAGTAGAGCCTATGAAATGAAGATAGTTGAAGACAACTTATCAATATATACTAATGAGCATTTTATAGGTATAGCTTTCATCCTTAGACTGATGAACCTATGACAATTTTCCAAGCCAGAAAGTTCTTCCAACAATTTGTCATTAATACCTGTATTGTATGTGACCAAAATAAACTAGATTAATTTGGTAGTTATTAGGCTAGCATACAAGCTGATTTGTACAATGGTCTTGCAGATGTACTGCAATAAAAAGATATTAGTTTAGACCAAGTTAGAAAATAAATAGTCTTACCATCAAGTTATGTCAGTAGTGACTGATTTATATAACAACTATACCAAAATAGTATGATATTAGCATAATACTTTGATTGACTATTAATTACATTTACTGTAAAATCAATATAGCAGGAGATCATGGCACAGTTATTATCTCATCAACGTGCAGCTAATAGATCAGATTTGGTTGTAAGAGTATTTCAGTTGAAGTTAAAAAATCTTTTGGATCAGATTTATCATAAAGAGATCTTTGGAAAGTAGTTCAAGTTGGAGTAGGTATGGACTATTAAGTATCAAAAGTGTAGTTTGCCTGACCTCTACCTACATTTCTTTATTGAGAAAGGTATGATACCAACTTTCTGACATCAGAGAATATTGATAATTTAATATCAATGGAACTCCTAGCTGGTAAAGATGAATAAAGTCAGCTACTTATAGCAATTGTGAAGAAATCTATGGTTCATATACAATGTTTGGAGCAGGATATGAGTATACTATATATGAAAGTCCAAAGTCTTCAGAGATTTAGAACTTGTAATAAGAGATATCTAAACCTATTTCTAGAAGAAACTATATTACAAGAAGAGATGTACCCAACATATTACCATCGAGATACTGGTATATCATTTGGGGCACCTGTACTACATGTGTGTCTAGAGGTAACAGTTAGAATTGACAACTGAAGAGTGGTACCATATAGCCTATACCTCATCTTAAGATATAATACTCATATTAATGTAGAAGTGTATAGCTCAATTCAAGCTGTAAAGTATATATACAAGTATATTGATCAAAGAGGAGATTGTATTACAGCAGTCATTCAACATCACAGTGAGCCTGATGAGAACAATAATGAGATAAAACATTAGATCCAAGGGAGATATATTAGTCCAATAGAAGTAATCTAGAGACTATTTGAATTTAGTACACATAATGAGCAGTCACCTGTCAGATATTTTTCATTACTCTTACCTGAGAAGCAACCTGTAAGTGTTTCTGAAAATGAGGACCAAGAAACCCAGCAGTAGAAAATTGAAAAATTAATCACAACTTTAACAGCTTTCTTCCACTATAATTGACAAAATAGAGATGGGAGAAATTATCTTTACCCTTGATTTACAGTGTAATTCATATTTATACAGAAAGTAGGATAGAAAAAGTAAGCACCAACATTCAGTATAGGATAAATGTTTTCAGCAAGACATTTTATTGGTGAAAAATATCATCTTCAACTTCTTTTGACTGTAGTCAAAGGTCCCACTAGTTATACCAACCTTAGGACTATTGACAACAAAATTCATCCCACTTGTAAAGCAGCCTCTATAGCTTTAAACTTGCTTGAACTTGAATATAATAGTAAGTTAGTTAAACTCTTTACTAAGGGTGCACAATTCAGAACTAGTAATACCTTGAGATATCTCTTTGTATTAGTATGCAAATATAGTACTATTTCCAATGTATGAGTAATATGGGAAATATTTTGTGATTCCTTTTATGACGATATACCATAACATCTCACTATAAGAAGACTTCAAGTGCCACAAAATCATATGGTTAATGATGATCAAATCCATCTAGAATATAGGTTGTTTTTAATTCAACAAATTTTGAAAGAGAGTAGGGGTAAATTAATCAAGTATAACTTACCTGAACCATTAATTGCATGAGATCAGAAATGAGTGAGAGATAGAAATCTATTTATTGAAGAAGAGATGGACTACTATAAGGTCAATGAGGATAGAAGATATCAAGAGATGAGAGCAGTAGTACTAAAGAATGAACAAGCAGTATACTTTGAGTTAGTGCTTGAAGTAGTTGATGCTAGAGATTAAAATATACAAATCTAAATAGACTTGAACTTCTTTCTTCATAGTCTAGCTAGTATGTGAAAGAGATATTTGTACAACTGTCTCTGCAGTTATTTTCAAGTAAGAGAAAGAAATGCACTTTGAGTAACTTTATTTGGAATCACTACTGAGCTATTACTGGGAGAAAGGACAGTATACTTTAGGTTCAAGATACCTCTTTCAAATAACCTAAAGGCTGTATATAATATTACAGGAACCTCAAACTTTGCTGGACCTATTTGATTCACTGTGCTAATTATATGGCATGAGGTTCTCCTGCATTTTAAGGCATGGTTTAAAGCAGTAAATTGTGTACTGAAATTTGTGAACGCTTTAAGGGATATTTGTTTGCTAGTATATCAATTGTCCTGGGAGGTAACTTTGTCCAAATCCTACCAGTAATCAGATGTGGCTTATATCAAGTGATAATACCAGTATGTATTTACAACAGCTCATTTTGGTAGGACCTACATTTGATAAAATTAACAAGAAATATGAAACTCGTATCTCATAATGTTAGTCAGAAGTTCAATGAATTTCTTTCTGATCTTATTAAGAATCCTATCCAATATAGAAGTTGCAACATTCTAGAATTTATTTTAAAGGTTTCTTGTATACAAGATCTTTCTAATAAGATATATTCAGCTATACTATTAGCTGAAGGAGGAACCAACTATGAGTCTTTGAATAGGTGTACTGTTTTGTCCTACCAAAATGATACAGTCTATGAATTCAACAATTTATTATTATAATAAATGTCAAGAGTAGATCATACTATTACAACCCTAGTGTGGAGTAAGGGTTTTTACACATCTAATAGTTATGAGGTCATAGCTTTCTAAGGCATTTTGTACTATGACTTGTTATAAGTTATAGGGTTTTGCACATAGCTCACAATTGCAAGTGATAGTTGTTATATTAAGTTTACTATATAATGCCTCATTTTGAGTTATATGATGTTATGAGTTTTCATAAATCATGATTGTGACTCATAGTTGTTATTTGAATTACTAAGTATTTGTGGAATAGATTATATAAGGAGGAGGATATGACAAGTTAGTTAGTTCTTTACACAACTACCTAAGTTACTTTCCTACTTATATCAGATTCTTTAAAGAATATATTCTTTATTCTACAAACATTCACACTCTCTACTCAGAGGAAAAAAGGTAGAGAAAGAAGTATATGAGAAGCTTAGTGCTAGAAGTTCTAAAATTTAATATGAAGATAACCTCTACCCTCTTGATCTTATAGGATAAGGTGGGGAAATTAGATAGTAGAGTTACAAGGAATTAGTCTTGAGAGGTTCAAGATTTAATATGTAATAAGTATAGTTAAGAAGGTAGGATAGATTTAGTACTGAAAACAATATATGAATAATAACTACAACTAAGACCTACAATAGCTTCTTAGGATGAGGAGTAATATGATAAGATGATCATTGTCTATTGTAAAGTCAGAAATATGAAGGTAATCCTCATACATACCTTTGAGGTAGTAAATTTGATTGATATACCAGAAGAAGTAGCTATATATTAACCATATGCAGTGGAATATTTGCAGAGTTGTGACCTAATATCTATTGAACCATCATCTTTAAAATTGGAAATTGAAGCTCCAGTGATTTTGGTAAGAAATCTTACTCTAAAAATAAGCATGTGTAATAACACAAGAATACATGTATTAGGTGTTGGTTGGAACTGTATACAAGTTGCAGATATTGGTGAAAGCTGGAATAAAGGTGTATGACTATTGCCACAGATTAAACTTGCAACAAATGATGAGAATCTACCCTTCATCCTTGACTGCAAGCAATTCCCAATAAAATTCTATTTTGCCATGACTTTAAACAAGTTAAAGGATTAGTGCTTTATAATGTTGAAGTTGACTTAAGAAATAATACCTTCATACATGAACAATTATATGTTGCATTATCATAAGTTACCTTACTTTCTAGTCTAGTAGTTTTATCAAACCCTGAGTCTCCTAGAAATACTGAAAATATTGTATTTCCAGAAGTTCTTTTATTTACAGCCCCTCATCAGAAGTGTTCATGATCACCTTACTAAGTAATGGCACCTCACTAAATGCTACCTTACCAAGTTGATCGTCACTGTACCTGCTACCTATTTTCACAACAGTGTCATGAAAATCTACCAACTGCTTTTAATAATTTACCATTTCTCTGAATTTCTAATGGTTAATTGATCTGGATATACATCAAAAAAAAAAAAAAGGGAAACCCAAAGACCATCTGAAGAGAAATGACAAATGTTGAAAAAGTCATCATCAGATCTTTCTACTGCCTCCGGAATATTGCCCTTGTTCCTCAAATTACTGGATAGCCATGGACAACCATTAAAAGCTTCCTTGCTCATGCATGTAAGTGTCTATCACTGGATAATCTTCCTCGCCGAGTTGCACCCTCATTCTCAGCCAGTGACAGTGTAGCACAATCATCTGGGCAGCCAAATCCAACCGGAAAATAAAGAGATCAGATTTCAGGGACAAATATGGGCCAGGTGTTTCTCTTTCTACTAGCTTGTACCCCCATAAGTGATAGGACATGATTCTCTAACAAATTTATAGTAGATAGAGTACTCAGAGAAGCCAATATCAAGAAATGGCTGGCCAAATCAAGACCAAAGGTCAAGCCTAAGCATCTTGCTAAGAGATGGAAGTGAGCTACAGCTTATAAGGATTGGACAGCTGAGGATTTTGAGAGAGTCATCTGGAGTGATGAGTGTAGTGTGGAGAAATCCAAGCATCCAAGGTAGCAGTGGGTTTTCAGAAAACCGAGGGAGCAGTGGCTTGCAGAGTGCATCCACCCAAAGGAAAAGAATAAGGGTATTTTACTTATCGTATAGGGGTGCTTTTGGGGTAAGAGAAAAGGTCCTTTGGTTCCTATTACCCAAAATATCAACAAGACCAGTTATATTAGGCTCTTAAGAAGGTATTTTTTCCTGTAATTCATCAAATGATTTCTTTTGGTACATAACTTGAAGATATTCTTTTTCAGCAAGACAATACTCCTGTTCACAAGGCTTATAATGTTAGGACATGGTTGGAGAGAAATTGTATTGAAGTGGTGGAACACTCCCCTTACTCCCTTGATTTAAATCCTATTGGGCATGCATGGTTTGGGCTTAAAAAGCGATTACACTAGCAGTATTGAAGCATTGGAGATACCACAGGAGGAAAAGGAGCTGTTAAGAAGAGGCTTGCACAAGTATTACCTTTGGTTTAGGAGACAATTCCTGAGGAGTTTTTTAAAAAGTTCTGGAAATCAATACTTAATAGAGTAGCTGCAGTATTGGAAGCAAAGGGAGGTTATACCAGGTATTAGCTAGTTTTATTTATCATTTTCTTACTCTAGAATATATACAGTAGATGATTGATCATTGATCATTGTTGATTGTTGAGGAGGGGACTCAGAGTGAGCGCGTGTGCATTCATGCCCATTGACAACCCCATCATTGACAACCTCACTGTTGATCCACCACATTATGGTACAACCACAATTAAACATGTCTCAGATCATGAAAACCTCTGATGAGGGGCTGTAGTAACTGTTAGTTGATATGTTTTTTTACAGTACATAAGGCTTAGTTTTAATTTTCTTCACTCAGCATTATTTGTCTATTTCATTAAAGTAAACAAATATGTTATATACTTTTAGTGCAAGATTATTTTCTTTAATAAAATATAGCAATTAAGATTAGTTTTTTTCCAAAAGTAAGACTATACTGACACTTGAAGTCTTGAGTAGGGTCTTGCTAGTAACTCATAACTATGAGTCCTATCATCATAAACCAATCAAACTATATAAAATAACATATGACTTACTAATATGGGTCATTCAAACAACAAACATTCTAATTATAACTATAACTCACAAGTGTACACTCATGTGAAACCATATGACTTTTAACTGTAAGTCGTGGTACAAAATCCTACATGACTTGTATCTTCTATGAGTTATATCATTCTTGCCATTCACCTCACATGATTCACATCTATAAGTCATACTCCCTCTATTGTTTGCCTTGCCATTCATTCTTACATAATATCTTACTAAATAGTCCCCTTTACTACTCAGTTCATGATACATCTATTCTCCATTAATTGGTAGTTTTGTATCATAGTTAGTAATAAAGAACTCTAAATCTCATAACATTTATACAAGTGAACAATGAATTAAGGTGTAAAAAGCTTCAAAGATCCAGGTGCATAAAGTTAGTACCTTAGTTATGACCCAAATACAATAAAAAAGCTCTTGCTACCTTGTTGCCTCATGAAAAAAAAATGTGACCTAAAGTTCATACTTTATGAGGAAGATGGTATAGACCACTACTTTTGCAGTAGCATATCTCTATCAGAAAGCAGATCACTTCATCAAATGCATATCCTCTTTACGAAGTAATCTACTGGACTGGTGAGATAGAGCATGTATGTTTCCCATTCTTACTGAACAATGGTGGGATGGAGCTGTTATGGCCAATGGATCTTCCATGACATCACGATCCTGCAAAGCATATCCCATCCAGATAGAAGGCTACTCATCAGAGTGCTCGCCATTTCTATGGTCAATTTATATCTTGCCATCAATTATTTTAGAAGGCTAATTCATCCCAATTTGATCACTAGCTCGACAACTCACCAAGCAGCCTTCGGTATTCGATATCGACAACTACGGAACCTTCTCACACTTTGAAAGTTTAACACACAATGACAGACAGACAGCAAATCCAGACTCCGGAAGAGAATCAAGACCAGATGCATCACTCGCACACAACCCCCACCCCTGAAATCCAATTCCTGGTCACTCAATTCAACAAGATACTACACCACACATAGTACCTTCATTATTACATCCAGACCGGCGAGATCGTATTCAACGTCCTGGCCCGACTCGTGCCCTTCCCCGGGGTCGACACTAACGCTGCTCTCGATGGCATGACGGAGCACATCGTCCGTCAGATCGGTAAGAGAGAGTATCAAGTATACAAGCTGCTCCAGATCAAGAGGGCAATTGGCTGGATATTAGATCAGGATGAGAGCACCCACACGTCGGCGGACATGGAGGCAGCTACGCGTTGTGAATTTCTAGCTTGGGAGATATTGCAAGCAGGGGATGAGGATTGGTGGCCGATTGAGTGTTCAAATTGGTTCTTTGAGCATATTACCAGGGAGGCGTGGGAGGAGCTAGAAACCTGTGGGGTTGGGAACAGTGAGGTCGAGGTTGAGACTACCGAGGAGTGGGTTGATATGGGCCCTCCATCCGATTACATAAGTTATAACAGTATGTTCGCGCTTGATTAGGTGGGCCCCCAAGGTTTTAAAATAGATAGGTTCAGGGGGAGGGGGAGGAGGAGGAGGAGGAGGAGCTCAGATTACCTTTCTCAATGGCCAGTAAATTCCGGGATCTATGCATCGGAGGTACAATAGGGTACTGTGGGGGTAAATTTGTGGTTGGTAGTTTTTCCATATTTGGCAGATAGAACTTTTACAGTACTAGCTAGTTTTAAGTAGTTAGGGTGGAGGGTTGTCTTCTGTCTGCTGTGTGGGAACAGAGTTTGCTTGGTTGAGTGGTGACAACCATCCTCTCCTCCTCCAACATCCAACACGGACAATGGAACACAGAACACAGAAGACACTGGACACCACCCACGATATCGCGCACGAAACCGACAACTGTACCAAGCTTTAACGACTACTCCTGAAGGACTGGGATACGATAGCCTAGCTAAATACAAAAGTCTTTTCTCTTCTGTTTTTCTCTTTTCTTTCCTTCCGTGAGGCGTCGATTTCCTTGTTCTCTTACCAGCGAGTGAAGCTGGCCGATCGTTTGTTTTTCCCTTTGGGACCCGGTTTGGTCCGTTCAGTACTCTGGACTAGCAAGAGCCTACTCGAGACCTCGAGATTTCGTGTCCGCTCCTCAAGGCGTTCTGCTCACTTTTTTCCCTTTCTTTCTTCTCTCCCGCCCGGTTTGCCAGGGATGCCTCAGGGCTGCCGGGCGTGGGGGGTTCGAGCAGAAGGAAGGAAGCAAGACATCAGATCATACAAAAAGTACTATAGTGAACAGTACAATATAAGACTGAGGCGGTATCATCAATCGGGAACAAATAAGTGGATAAAATTAATACATAAATACAGTGTAAGAACTGTTTATACTGTTTAAAAAATGCGCCATTCCATGATTTGATTGCACGGTCAAAGGATAATATGCACTGATGTCGTTGAGGGTACCCCACTCTAAGTTTGGTACCTTTTCTCTCTCACATTCACCGATTGGCGATTTTTCTTGGATGATTGATTATGTTGGAAACACACTCTCAGGTGAACGCTGTCACTTTCGGCTTAGTCATTTCTTATCATCGGAGGAAATGTTTTACCATCGGTTTATGTTGAAGTCGGATTCGGGATAGTGGTATTGGCGGACGGAGAAATTATTATACCGACGGACGAATTGTTTGTTTGTCCACGGGATCGGGTCAGCTACTCTCCTAGATGTTGTTCCGACTCCGTATTCGATTTTCTTTATATTTCCTTTCTTTCTTTGTTCGTTTCTTTCAAGTCATTCATTTGCGGTGGTCTTATATGCGATCACTCTTTATCACTCGTTATACCCGTCACACTTTACTTTAGTTTATTCACTTAAAAGCTGTAAAATTCGGCAAGAATGCAGGGGATCGGCAGTGTGAGAATCGGAGGTGTTGGATTTAATACATATATACCGAATCATTAGTCGGTGGTACATGTTGTGAGAATATTAGAATAGAATAATGATACGACGAAGTGATTGACTGCTTGAGAAACGAGAACGCTTAACTATCTCAAAGGGAAGGGCGAAAGGCCCTGACTATCTACTGTTGGGAGCGAGACAAATAGGGGTCGAGCGAACAATAACAATAACAAAAGAAAGAAGAGTAAAAGAGATTTAAGGAGTATATCCAATAGTGTGAGGGGTCTAGACTAGAAATCTGGACTCAGCCATAAGGTCTAATGCAAGGGGAAAGGCAATAGTGCGAGTGACACCACAGTAGTGCCAGAAGCATGTTTCAACTAGTGCCAGATGCATGTTTCAACAGTACATTCTTTTCAAAGCCGAGTGAGAGTTCAAGATAAGGTACTTAAGTTAAGGATAAGATTTAGGTGGTTGCGCGACGGGTTATGCGCATTTCCCATGTGTTTTACGCGTTTCCAAGCACTGAATTCGAGAACCAACATCACGTTGTCGGAGAGCCAACCTCCAATCAAGGTATATCGTGTACCAAGAATACTCCATTTGGACCCGCTTTGCCTAGTCTGGTCAAGTCAGTCTTCAACCCTTTGTATCATATACTACAGATGTCACAGTTATTTCGCTACTAGAGCGATGACTAGCGAATTATTTTTCAATTTCTTTTGATTTTCTAATGAAACTCAATGGATATTGGATGACTCCTCGAAGGCAGAAAAGTCGAAAAATCGAGAGAGCCCTCCTTACCAGTCTCAAGATTCAACCAAATTGGACTCAAAGAATTCAAAACAACTCTCCGAGATCGCCTCCTGCGCACCCCTCCTTCCCTAGAATGATCTGAAGGCGGGTTAAGTACTAGAATCCTTCTTCAAGCGATCTCTTGCTCTCCTCCAAAGATCCTTCACCTTCTGGAGCCTGGTCTCTCCTGGGCTTATTCTCAATGCACTAACAACAGACTTAAAGGTTAATGGTCTCCTGAATCCTGAACTAGTGAGCGGATTCGGAAGAACCACTTCGCCTCCAATGGTGGCCCTGCGAACGAGAGG